>JAKLND010000034.1:58482-206163 GCA_022813125.1 Septoriella neoarundinis
CCCCCCCCCCCCCCCCCCCCCACGCGCGCCAATCAGCGAACGGACCTCGGTTTGCCCGCCCGACGGCGCGTGCCGCTGCAAGGCACCCGCAATGCCCGCGCCCCCGCCCAGCCTTCACCCTCGCAGCGCTCGCAGCCAGCCGAAGCCAGTCATCAATCAGTCAGTCCCCTGTCACACGCCGCGCTGGGCTCAGCCAGCTCTCTGTGCACCACCGGCGCGCTCGTCGACTCGGGACCTGGCCTGTCTTCTGCTGTGCACTGTAGGCTGTAGGCTGTAGGCTGTAGGCTGTAGGCTGTAGGCTGTAGCCCACTCCCCGTGCTCATCCCCTCGTACAGTACGGACACCCACTCCCGGCAGCCCTAGTGCACCGTCCGTCGCCCGTCCCACACTGCCTGCGTTTCGTCCGCCACTTCCATCCCCGCCCTCAAACCTGGTCCGCTAAGCCTGGCGCCGCCCCATTTCTCATCAAACATGCCTTGCTCGCTCGGACGTCGGCACTGAGCTGCTGTGAGACATGAGCATCATCACTCGCTGGAAGAGCCCGCCGCATCCCGGCCGCGACAGCGTGCCCGACTTCAGGTATCCCGTGCTGAGAAACTCCAAGACCGGCATCCGCTTGGCGCACATCCAGCCGGGCAGCGGCTCGCGCGCCATCGCCATCGACCTGCTCGAAGACTACGTCACGGGGCCCGACCGCACTCCCTACGATGCGCTGTCGTACACCTGGGGAGACGGGCTGCGCGACAAGAACGTCTTCTGCAACGGCAAGCGTCTGCCGGTCACCAAGACCCTGTGGGAGGCGCTGAATCGCTTCCGCCACCCGGACGATGTCGTGACTCTCTGGGTCGACTGGATCTGCGTGTGCCAGGAGCGCGTCCGCGAGCGCAACGCTCAGGTCAGGATGATGGGCGACATCTTCAAGTCGGCCCGAAAGGTGATTGTATGGCTGGGCGATGATTATGATGATAGTCGCGCTGGCATGCAGCTTGCGAAGCAGCTCTTGCACATTGCCCTCTATCAGCCCGTGAGCGGGCTTGCCCCGACGGACTTGGAGACTCACGGTCTCCCAAAGCGAGGTCACAAACGCTGGAAAGCACTGGCTCTCATCCTTCGAAGACCGTGGTTCTGGCGGACATGGGTTGTCCAAGAAGTAGCCATGAACCCGAACGTCGAGCTCGTTTTGGGGTCTCTGAGCTTCACGTGGAGTGAGCTAGAGTTGATTGTCTCCCTTCTAGAAGGGCAGCTACCCCAACAGTGGGATCTGGATCAAGCTGTCACTGCTTTAGAGCTACCCTTCTCGCGTATCAACCGCATCAGACTCCGCCATCAAAGACACATGATGGCTCTGACGCGACAGGCCGACCCAGATACTGATCCTCAATTCCAACAGGACAGCGAGCACGAGAGTGAGCCTGATCTTCTTGATCTTCTGTTCATGTCTCGTCACCTTGGTGCTACTGACCCCAGAGACAAGATATACGCGCTGCTCGGCCTCGGAAAGCACGACGTCAGCCCAGACTACTCCATGAGCCCACACAGCGTCTACACCGACTTCGCGCTCCAGATGATAGGCACAGTAACGAACGAAACCGAGCACAGGTTATCCCTAGGTCTTGACATGAGCGCCGACGACTTCGAAGTTCGTCGAGCGATGGTCATGCTCTCCTGCGCCGGCCGCCAGAACCAAGAGCCTTCTCCCAAGCTCGCCTCCTGGGTCCCTGACTGGTCCGTCGACCTGCGAGCCCGGCCCTTGATCTTCGGCGTCGGCCGTCGCTTCTCAGCAGGCGGCAGCCGTCTCGGCCTCTTCGACTGGCAGCCCGACAGCGGCTTACAGCTCTGCGGCAAAATTCTCGACACAGTCCACCAAGCCGGCCGCGTGCGCCTCGACCACAGCGACCTCGACGCTTCGAAGGGGTCGCATGCACACATTGCTGAATGGTGGCGCGAGGCGCAGGCGATCGCTCTGGCGCGCACGGTGCGGTCGCCCGGTAGTTTCGCTCACTTGGACGCATTCGATGCCTTGCGCAGGGATCTCATGCTCTGCAAGCACGGCTACTACACCGGCAAAGAGCAGCAGTCCCATCGGCATGGGAGCCTGTTGGATGACTCGGAGTCCCCTTCGGATCCGGCGCACAGTGCGACGAGAACTCTAGTCCTAGGTCCTACGCGTGGCAGGGTGCTGTTCGTGTCCGCGACGGGCTGGGTTGGGCTGGCGCCGCATGGCACGAGGGAGGGCGATGTGGTTTTTGTAGCTGTTGGTGCCGACGTGCCGTATGTGCTTAGGAGTTGTGGCGATGGGTATGAACTGATAGGGGAGTGCTATGTACAGGGGGTCATGGACGGGGAAGTCATGGGAATGGATTGGATTGGTGTGCAGGATGTCATGATCCGGTGAAGACTGACTGTTGTAGATACCCTGTCGACGGCCCGGTTGTTGCGATGGGTTTTCATCCTGCATCGTGTTCTCGCTTTGTCAGCATAGGCATTCTTGCGATCGGCCATCAGCGACTGTGCGATTGAAGCATTGCGGGTCACGACCGACCCCGCGGCAGCCGCAACAGCCTTTGTCAGCACCCGGCTATGATGATGAGAGCTTTTGATGAAGCGGCAATTGCGGTCTTCGATGCTTGAAATGCTCTGCATCCGAACCGTTCTCTTCCGCTTTGCGCGCTTTGCGGAAACACGTAACATACAACTTACCAGTGCTGACATGCATTCTGTTGTACTGTGAGGTCGTGCTCGGTCTCGTGGCGGCACAGCTCGCCCCGCCAAGCGGCACGCTCGACCCTGCAAGAATGACGCTCCTCATCCGCGCCGGTGCCGGCAACAACGTCAAGTTATGGTCGGGAATGACGCCAACTCCACGGTCTCAGTAGCAGAAATGGCGGGAGCTATTCGAGGTGGTTTGGATTCGTAAGCAATGCGTTAGCAGCTCCTCGACTTGTCGATACAATTATATAAACTATTGACCTTCACTTCTCTCCGCTATCACGGGAATAGCGTCCTTGCCTCATCCCACTCCAATTGATAAACTTCACTCGACTTCACTCACCTGCCATTGTAGCTTGACGACCTCGCGAACTTCAACCCACTCACATAACCTTCAGACAATCTGAGAAACATCTCACTGATCTCACACACACTCTCTCCCAAAATGTCTTCCCACCACGCTGTCGAAGCCCCCATCAAGGAGGAGCCACACAACGTCAACAAAGCAGCCCCCGGCATCTCCTACTTCACACCCGCCCAAGACCCCCCGGCGGGCACCGCCCTCGTCATCGAAGACCACGAAATCAAATCCATCCCCAAGCTCTTCACCCCGCTCAAGGTCCGCGGCCTCACGCTTCAGAACCGCATCACCCTCTCGCCCCTCTGCCAGTACTCCGCGCAGGACGGCCACTACACCATGTGGCACGCGACGCACATCGGCGGCATCGTCCAGCGCGGGCCCGGCCTCGCCTGCATCGAGGCCACGGCCGTCACGCCCCAGGGCCGCATCACGCCCGAGGACGTCGGCCTCTGGAAGGACAGCCAGATCGAGCCCATGGCTAAGGTCGTCGAGTTCGCCCACTCCCAGGGCCAGAAGATCATGATCCAGCTCGCGCACGCGGGGCGCAAGGCGAGCACGGTCGCGCCTTGGTTGAGCTCCGGTGCTGTTGCTGGCAAGGACCTGAACGGCTGGCCGGACGACGTCTGGGGGCCGAGCGCGATCCCCTGGAACGAGCACCACGCGATGCCGAAGGAGATGTCGCTCGACGACATCAAGGAGTTCAAGAAAGCGTTCGGCGCGGCCGTCGAGCGCGCGCTGAAGGCCGGCTTCGACGCGATCGAGATCCACGGCGTACGTTGCACTTTGCCCACTCCAAATCGAGACGTTCTGAACATTTCGCACTGACACGACATCCAGGCCCACGGCTACCTCCTGCACTCCTTCGTCTCGCCCGTCAGCAACCAGCGCACCGACGCCTACGGCGGCAGCTTCGAGAACCGCACGCGCCTCTCGCTCGAGCTCGCCGAGCAGACGCGCGCGCAGATCCCCGCCGACATGCCGCTGGTGTACCGCGTCTCGGCGACCGACTGGCTCGAGGAGGCCAAGGACATCCCGGAGTCCTGGACGGGCGACGACACGGTCAAGCTCGCGGGCCTGCTCGCGGAGAGGGGCGTGGACGTGCTCGACGTCAGCTCCGGCGGAAACCACCCGGCGCAGCACCCGCACGTGAAGCCCGCGTACCAGGCGCCGTTCGCGGTGAAGGTCAAGAAGGCGGTGGGCGCGAAGATGGCGGTGGGCACGGTGGGCATGGTCGAGAATGCGAAGCTGGCGAATGAGTTGCTGGAGAAGGACGGGCTGGACTACGTCACGGTTGGCAGGGGGTTCCAGAAGAACCCTGGCTTGGTTTTCAGCTGGGCGGACGAGCTGGGCGTGCATGTGCAGATGCCGAACCAGGTGAGTTCTGTCGGGTCGCTTGCGATTGATCTGATTGCTGACCTTTACTGTCACAGATCCGCTGGGGCTTTGGTGGCCGTGGCAGCAAGGCTTCCGCGAAGCCGGTCACCGATTTCGACTTCCCGCAGCTGCCCAACTGACTTTGATCGGAGGATGCTTGCGCTGACGATAGACGATCTGACGAGAGAAGAACTAAACGGCTCTGATAGATTGGGAAAAATAGAACAGGCTTTCAGGGTATCCGTTCCACAACCTTCGTCTGCGTTTCCTCAGGTCCCTCTGGGGTTCTCCGTCTGATCCACCACATACATCGTGCCTTCGATCTCGTACCATTATGCCCGTGCTCTGTACCAGGTGCATCGCATCGACGACACCAAAATGCCCCAGCCCCAACGCCACGCTAAATCACAATGTCCCAGCCTACCACACCAACTCCCCGTGCACACTCCTACCCACTTTCCCCTTTCAAGCATACATATCGTCAAACTCCTCCTCACTATCCTCCTCCCTCGCCTCCCTCCTCTTCTCCTCCGGCCTCTTCCACAGCGTCTTCCGATCCATCGGACACGTCGCGTTCAACTTCAGCCACGGCTCGATGCACTCCAGATCAAACATGTGGTCCTTGTGGCACGGCAGCCGCACCACGAGCGGGAACGCGTCGTCGAGGAACGGCATCGCGCAGATCGGACAGCTCTGGTCTTCTCTCAGTTGCCCCTTCGGCACGCGGTCCAGCGCCGCCACGAACTCGTCCGGGCACCCCCGCAGCTCCGTCGGCGGGCTGTCGGCTTCGCGCATCAGCGTCTCGATCAGGCTCGTCATGAGGTCGTCGTGCGCGGTGTCCTGGCCCGCGCCGACGCCGCCGCGCATGGTGTCGAAGGCGTTCGCGAGCAGGCGGAAGGCGGCGGAGATGTCGCTGGGGAGAGGGAGGGAGTGGGCGTTGTTGGGCGCGTGGGAGCCGGAGGTGTCGACTTGGTCGAGGGCGGAGAAGAAGGTGCTGAGGTCGGGGCGGCGGCGGGGCGGTTCGGGGGCGGCGGTTGGTTTGATGTTGTGTTCCACTGCGGTGGTCGGGATGTCAGTGAGGGTGCTGGTGAGAGTTGGGTTGGGGGGTTTGGCGTACCTTCGTAGCCGGACATTTTGGGCGATCCGTGCAGATTGCTTTATTAGGGGATTCTTCAAGGTTTAGGAAGGCGCCTTTCACATGTTATATCCGCCGTGACGCTGTTAGGCAGCGCCCGCCGCGCAATTCCGGGGCAGGTCTGGCGGCTGCTTTGATCGACGTCAGAGCTTCAGACAAAGGGTCGCGGCGCGCGGTGCGCTCGGTCGGCTTTAGGCGAGGGACAACCGGGTTGATTGTTCTGCGACTCGCTCTGATGCATCAGCCATGAATCTGCCGGACAGATCAAATCATGAGCAGTCCTCATGTTACGAATGGTGATGCGAACGGTCACGCGAACGGGTTTCCTCCTGCGACGAGCAATCGTCAGCTCGAGACTCCTGCCTTGACCCCAATAGGTGAACACGGAGATGAGGGACCTGCGCCGTTTCCGAGCTATGAGGAGGTTATTGAGGATGGCGATGCTACCGGAAAAGAAGATGGTCATGTGAATGCGAATGGGCATGTGGAAAGGCCAGCAGTGTCTACTGCTGGGAGATCGAGAGGGGAAAGTGACAACGAGGGTTCAAGGAAGAGCAGCACGCCTGCGTCGCCGCGGACAATGAATGGAGAGACTCCCAAGATGCTGAAGTTGTCACCGAAGCAGATTCAAGAGCTCACTTCATCGCCTGGTTCAATACCTATGCGACCAGCGGACTCTCATGACAGCGACATTCCACCCCTGCCTAACGGCCTCAATGCGCAGAATCAATTGGACACCGTCGAAGAACATCCCCGCGAAGGGCGCAAAGCCGATGCAAATGGTCTCGCGATATTCTCTGCCGATGATACCGCCTCGGGCAACACGATCGCCTTCCGGAGCGTCAATGCCACACCAGGAGCCGTCGTAAATCCTCGGCCAGGAAAGGCAATGCGTTCGACTTCGACGCCTGTGATATCGCGAAAGTCTTCGTCATCCCGTCCTCCCAAGCCTGCGCCTCTGCAGCTTGATAACACACGTCGTGATACCTCGAGTGCTACTTTGAAACCATCACGAACTCCGGACATTTCGCAACCTTCGCCGATGCCTCCTATGATACCCATACCGCCCCTTTCGCTCCCGACATACCTTCAATTGGAGCTATCTTCAGACCGGCCCTCTCCCTTGTACATACATCGATCAGCGACCAATGACTTCCCCTACGAATCATCCAAGGTCAAGTTCGAAAGGCTTCTCAACTTCCTCCGCCTGCCGCCTCAGCTCGAACAGGTCTTGATATTTGGCGCGCTCGCTTGCCTGGACTCCTGGCTCTTCACTTTCACGATCCTACCCCTTCGCTTCCTCAAAGCGATCGGCATCCTGATCCAATGGTGGACCCGGAACGCCGTCAAAGAAGTGCGGGACCTTGGCGCGTTCGTGTACGACGGCATTGGTCGCATGTGGCAGCGGCGTCGAAGAGGATCCTCGTCAGAATCGAGACGCCCTTCTGGGGCCGAACAGCCAAGCTCGCGGCGGCCGTCTGAGGCAAGCGAAGCGTTGGACAACCCTTCGAAGCCCATGCTGAAGCTGGACACGGCGTCCATAGCGGCGAGGGAGAGGTCGAGGAAGAGGACTGGTTTCCGACACCGCAGGACAAAATCGACGCCGTCTGCTCTCATGCCCAATCACAAGGCGGATTTACTGCAGGGTAAGGAATTTTCCGCGCTCCCTTGATATTCCAATGCACAGTATCGGTGCTGTATCACGCAATTTGATTTTTCGAAGATCATACTGACTTTGCATGTCTCGCAGGCGCTTTGATATTGATCAGCAGTACGATACTAATGTGGTTTGATGCAAGCCGCATGTACCACTCCATCCGCGGGCAAGCAGCGATCAAGTTATACGTGATCTACAACGTACTAGAAGTCTTCGACAGACTTTTCTCGGCTCTCGGTCAAGACGTCCTGGAATGCTTGTTTTCCAAAGAGACCCTTGAGCGCAAACCTGATGGACGAAGTAAAGTCATACGCCCACTCTGGATGTTCATCTTGGCTTTGACGTACAACCTAATTCATGCTACAACCCTCTTTTACCAAGTCGTCACACTCAATGTCGCGGTCAACTCATACTCTAACGCTCTATTGACACTGCTCATGAGCAATCAGTTCGTGGAGATCAAGGGCACCGTGTTCAAGAAGTTTGAGAAGGAGAACCTTTTCCAGCTCACTTGCGCGGATGTCGTTGAGCGCTTCCAACTCTGGCTCATGCTGATGATCATTGCGCTTCGCAACATCGTCGAGGTTGGCGGGCTTACCATCTCGCTCGGCAGTACTCCCCTCAGCGGCACCGCAACGTCAGGGCTTGGTGCCAACGCTACAGGCATCCCGCTCAAGACCAGCATCATTCCCAAAGCTTTCACCCTCATGCCCCGATGGACAGGCGAAGTACTTGGCCCCTTCCTCATCGTCCTTGGCAGCGAGATGATCGTCGACTGGCTCAAACACGCCTACATCAACAAGTTCAACAACGTAAAGCCTGCGATCTACGGTCGATTCCTCGACGTCCTCGCGAAGGATTACTACTCTCACGCTTTCGCGGACCAGAATCTGACCAAACGCCTCGGTCTCCCCGTCATCCCTCTCAGCTGTCTCTTCATCAGAGCCAGCATGCAAACGTACCACATGTTCCTCGCCACGCACGTCCCGATGCCCGTCCCCGCAGCAGCAACAGCAGTGGCTCTGGACAACGAAACCGCCTCGACCAGCCCCGCAACCATGACAGCCCTCCAGCACGTCGACCACATCTTCCGGCGCGCTCTCGGCCGCTCGACATTCGGCGCGGGAATGGAATCCGGCAGCTCCTTCACATGGTCCATGGACGACTTCATCGCCCTCGCGACCATGGTCATCTTCTTCCTCGTTCTCTTCCTCATCTTACTAGCCTTCAAGCTCGTCCTCGGCATGGTCCTCCTCTCTTTCTCGCGCAGCCGCTACGAGGGCATGAAGGAGCGCGAGATGCAGTCGACCGATGCTAAGGGCAAGAGAGTCGGCGGGTGGGGCGTCGTGGAGGTGAGCGAGGAGAAGAGACGGTGGATCTACGATGACGACCCGGATGCTTTGAGGGAGTTGAGGGAGAAAGAGGCGCGCGCGAAGGCGAAGGCTGAGAAGGCTGGTGGCGAGTCGGACGGGTTGGAGGGGGTCGGGAGGTACATGATGGCTGCTAAGAGGATTTGGTAGGCTATTGGAGGAGTACCGCTTGCTCTACAAACCACTGACACCCCATTGTTCTTCGCTTCTGCCGGAAAAGACAATACCCGATCGACGTATCGTGAGTTACAAGGACGATCTCATATGGAAAGCGATGCCATGCACTTCATCGAGACGCGATGCACGACGATGGAATGTGATCTGCAAGTTGTGAAATGATCAGGGTGGGTGTACAGATGAAACAGGTTTCGAAAGCTTTGGAGAAATGGATGCGGAGACTGTGCGAAAAGGACGGTAGCCTCTTGTATTTCTGGGCCCAAGGTATCGGAACTCTGTCACGAGAGTGACCCGGCAACGCCAGCGTGTGCGTACACAGAGACGGTACCACATCATTCCGGCGGTCGTATCCATGAGCCCGAAAACACATGGTGTTACATCAATCAGCCAGGCTCATTGGCAATGTGTGATTTCGCGATTGAGATGAGGTTCATAACGCCCAACCAACAGGCTGGCTTTTCTTCACGAACATCATTCGCTCGCCTTCTCCGGCAAGCATGTTATGATATGCAACGACCAAAGTGCACAGTACTCTCAAATTGTCGCTCTCCGCTGAGATGCCAAATCGTGCCCGACTTAGGACACAAGCTTTTTCGATGAACGCTTTTTCAGAACTCGAACCGTGGACTCATCCGTTGACCTCGAGTGTCCAGTGAAACGTCAATTGATTGGCCTCGTCGAGCTTTTCTTCTTAGCAGTGCGAACACGAGTGGTTGACTAATGGACCCGGAGATTGACATAGCAAAGCCTGCTCCACTAGATACGATTGCCTCGCCTTGCTGCCGTCTAGGGCCGGTCAGAGGAGTCGTTAGAATCAGGATCCGTGAGTGGGGAGACGTAGCAAGGAGGCGACTTTATGGTATGTCCGAACGACAGGCTAAGCTGTACGTGCTGGTCGGCCGCTAGTGATGGGAGGTACCCAAGTAGATGGAAGGGTTGAGGTGGAGGCGCCACAGCGCACTAAAGCCTTCGGAAGAACCCCCACCTTCGATTCCCCCACTTGACGAAATTCGCACCCTCATCCATCTTTCACGAATCGCCCGAGGCGTTCCTTTTGATCCTGTGCAACATTGATCGAGTTCCTCAACATGAAGTGTCGAACGCTTGACGCATGCGTTGATTGCTCAGTATCGCCTGCTGGCTGATTTCTTGGTCGCTTGATCGATTGCGACAATTTCACAGTTGATCACGAAGCAAATGCCGACCGTCTGCCGCAGTCAGATGTGAGCGAAGATCGCCATGGCATTGACAGTCGATCTTTCGCCGCCAAAAACCGTCCCGAACGGTAAGAGCTGGAAGATGGATGGAATGGAGGCTGGGATAAATCGATCTATGGCCAGTTCATTCCTGAGAGCAAAAAGAACATGCTCCGCTGAGACACAACTCCCTGGGAGCCTCAGGAGTTAAGAACCGGCTTGCTTCGGCCCGAGGGCGGATTTGTGGCTCAAGCTTTATATAGCGTGTTGCACCAGGCCTAGTGTCCTTCGGGTAAGTTCAGGAAAAGTCCCTTAGTACAGTGGAATTTCTCTAACAGCTTCCCAGGACATTTGG
Source organism: Septoriella neoarundinis (assembly GCA_022813125.1). Taxonomy (NCBI): domain Eukaryota; kingdom Fungi; phylum Ascomycota; class Dothideomycetes; order Pleosporales; family Phaeosphaeriaceae; genus Septoriella; species Septoriella neoarundinis. The sequence continues at coordinate 68,817 of JAKLND010000034.1, forward strand.
TCAATGTACGTTGCCCTGTGAGGCCCCGCGTTCGAATCCCACTGACATCCAATCCAGTTATAACAATACAGAGAAGATTAGCATGGCCCCTGCACTAAGGATGACACATGCAAGTAAAGAGTGCTACAAGTTTTTTTTTTTGTATTTTTTCTGATATATTGGTCAATGCTTGGGTCAAGTTGGCCCATTTTCACTACTGCCGGGCCGCCACTGATGGCAATCGATGACAATATGGCTTTTAATTGTAAGGAATCTGGTCACGTCTTCTTGACAGGCTGCGTTTGACTGATCGATTGCCGGTCATTTCTTATTGCTGTGTTGCGTGGTGCAAAAATGCGCGGTACTTGTTGAACAGCTGAAGCCCACGGTCACGTTGCCCAGCGCCTTCGAGACTCGCCAGCAGTGTTACCTGTCGACTCACACAGCAGGAGCAACATTATTGCTGCGCACACAAATCTACATTTATCAGAATGCTGGCGAGCCATCAGCCAGCTTGCAGCGAACGATGCGACCGCTTGCGCCCGGAGTCTGGTGTCGGCCATTCGCGAGAGGCTGCAAGCATGGGCACGAATTTCGACCAAAGAGAGACACAATTGGGCGAATGCGAAAATGTCGCAGGGCGTGAACGCCCTGCACTGCGCAAAAAGTGCAAAAGATCTCAAAAAGCATGAAACTTGCGTTATTTACGTTGAGCTAGGGTAGGGGTCATCGCCATCCTGTCGCCGCATGCCAAAGTCGTGGGCACGAACGCCCTTGCCATCGAAGTTATCGCTGAACAACCGCGCCAACCCTGCCTCGGAGCCAAAAGCCGCCTGCGCATCGTGCGTTGCATCGATGTAGTCCACGGTGTCACAGTTGCCACCTGCAGGATCCTCGCACTTCGGCGGGAACGCCTTGATGAAGTTCAAGAATCGCTCATCACGGTTGTTGCCGGAAGCGTAGGCACCACAGCCATCCGTAGTGTGATCTCCCTGGTCCTGGATCGAGCGCAGCCAAGCGACCTGCTTATTCTGGAAGTTCTGTCGCACAGCCTCAACTCCCTGGCTCACAAGCGTCTGGCCGTACTTCTGATTGTCTTGCGCGTAGTTGCTGAACCCTTCAGGATAATCGTCGAACGTGGGGCAGTCCGATGTCTGAACAGGATGGTCGGCACTGAGCCACACTAGCGAGTTCGGATCCGCAGGCCAGAAGGTGACTGGAATACGCCCGGACTGTATTGAGGTGAGTGCAGCGTATCGCTGCACCAGCTGAGAGCCCATGGAGTGGCCTGCGACAACGACTTCCTTGAGGTTAGGGAACGTGACTTCATCCAAGTAGTATTCCACAATCTCGTCGAGGACGAAGAATGTCGAGATGTTCGTTGACGATGAGGGGTACATGTTGTTGCGGCCGTACGCCCACTCGGTATCGTACCAGACCAGGGCGTTCGAGATTGATGTTTGCGACTGGTCGTCATAAGGGTAAGCGACGCCTTTATCCTGGTCGTTGGCCCACATGGGTACCATGACGGCGGTGTTGTCAATGCTAGCACCAGAAGTGACCTTCTTCAGAGCATCGATGACCTGTCGAAAGCGGTCAGTATACTGTTATGCCCCGGCATGACTGATGTGGACTCACAAATCCCTCATAGTCAGCCGCGTTCCTGTTCTGGCCGAAATTCATGATCACCGCTCGCTCGACCGCAGACTCCTGCAATCGCTGCCCATTGCTGTCGAGCGAGTAATAATTGAGTAGTGTCAAGCGATCATTGGCACCAGACGGATCTGAGACACGGAAGTAAGCGATCTCAGCGCCCCCTATCGATGGGAGGGACCCTGAAATGGTGTCTCCGGCGTACTGCTGCGCAGCTGCCGTCGCGCAAATTGATGCGATGGTGTATATAACGAGAGATAACACCATGATAGTCTAGTGATTCGGTAGCGGAAGAGCAATGGTGAACTCAATGAATCTCGAAGGAATGACCACCGCGCCTATTTGTAGATCATACTAAGCACATGGAAACATTGCTTCAAAGAGCTTGAAGGTAGAGATCAGTGGAGACATGAGGTCGATCATCATCACGGACGGGCATAGCCTCGTATACAGCATTGAAAATGAGGCTATACTTGCCGAAAGAGCGGCGCAAGCGCGAGTCGCTGGGACCTAACGAGTAGTTGGAAGCCTGTTTTCCCAGTGAACATCTCGAGTGATCAGAAAAGGTCGCTTGTTAGCTACGACGGTAGCAACAAGCCTTACCTGGTATCATGAGACTGATCTCTAAATCACGTTATTGGAGTTGTAGTGACAAATGCAGGCGACAAGGATAGATCGGTCGCTAATGGACGTTGCAGATCTACGTGAAGAATCTGGAGCGGAAAGGGATGATCGTCAGGAACGCTTTTGCAAACCCTGATGATGAAGAGATCCTGCAGATTCCGATTCAGATGACTTTATCAACACGCAGAAGATATAGCAATGAGGCCAGATACTCTCCTGCCGTCGAAACCATCTTTTCATTTCACAGCAGATGCTGTATAACGCGTTGAGACGCTGTCGTCTGACGCTGCTAGAGATCCAAAAGCCGAAGGAGGTTGGGGCTCACGCGCGCGACGCGCACTGACCTTGTCGACGCGCACGCAGATCGGGATGTGGTGACTCGTTATTCACAACCGATTTTCCCCCAGCACAACGCACCGGGCAACAAGATCTCCCTCCCATTTTTGATGATAGCGAATCGCTGGACTCTCACACGGGCGAGTTTGACTCGAAGAGGATGTGGCGATTCGTTCGCTTTGTTCTGATCCTCCACGACGGGCGACACTCTCTCCGAGAAACACTGGCTTTCTTGTTGTCTAGAGTGGAAGGTAGCAGCCTATGTTTCCTGTTTCTATTCCATGTGTATGGACCCCTTGGGGAAACTTCTGCCGCTCTTCACTTACCTGGTTCTGCTAATCTCAAGGCAGAGCATAGTATGCCAGACAGTCCACTCCCGAGTCATCCATTTATCAGAGAGTGTATCTATACCTGGGACTCTTCTCGCCCATCTCCGCGATCTCCTCTTCCGTCTTCCCTTCAGCCTTCCAGTCATGCTTTCCCTGGTCCCTTCTCTTGTTGGTGATCCTGTACCAGAGGTGCAACGTGGTGAAAAGAGAAGCTGCAACACCCAGCAAACCTATGGTGGCGCCGTAACTCTGGGTGAAAGCAGGTGCATAATCATCAGCGAACAGGAAGGGTGCCGCAACGCCGGCGCTATTGCCGATGCTGAGTTGTAAGCCGCTGGCATATGCACGCTTTCCGTAACGTGGGTTGTTTGTCGCCAGCCATGCAACAGGGATACCATTTGCAGCGTAGCATCCCATGGCGACCAGGAAGCAGCCGCCGAAAGATACGGCATTGCCGGAGTTCGAGACGAGCATTACGTACCCTGTCATCGAGATCAGGATGCAGCCGACGGCGAACGGTCCTCTGACTTGTGTAATGTCGCTGAGCCGGGCGACGGTCAGGTACGTGATGGCCCCGAGTGCGAAGACCGGCACTGTCAGTGCCTGAACTTGCGGAATCGTCCATTGCCCGAAGCCTCTGATGATCGTTGGGAGGAAGACACTGTTACGAGCGTTAGACGTGTCACATTTGAGCAATCTCCGTGAAGTGGATTGGATAATCGACTCACCTGAACGAATACAGCATGGCATTATTGCAGAACTGACAGCAGCCATACGCATACGTCTTCCAGTCCAGCATTCCCTCCTTCACGTCGGCCCATCTCAGCTCTTGCGCGGACTTCGTCTGGCCCATCTCCGCCTCGCGAAGCAACAGCAGGTTCCGACGGTCCTCGTCGGTCAAAAACTTGGCAGATTCCATTGAATTGGGCAGCACGAGTGGAATCACAAAGCCCGTGATGACGGTAGGGATGCCGGTGATAAGGAAGATCCACCTCCAGCCACGCCAACCAGCGGCGCCGTCCAAACTACCGATTCCATAAGCAATCAGGCCTCCTACTGCGCCTGAGATTGCGCTGGTCGTGAAAAAGTATCCGACACGCAGCGCGATATTCTTCTTGTTGTATATCGAGGAGAGATAAAGAATAATTCCGGGGAAGAAGCCTGCCTCGAACAATCCTAGAAGCAACCGACAAGCGACGAGCGCAGCGAAGTTGTTGACGAAGGCGGTGAACGTTGCTACCAGGCCCCAGAGGATGGTCAGACACGCCAGGTACCGAGCTGGTTGACATCGCTTGATGATCATATTGGAAGGCGCCTCAAACAGCTGCAGAACGTCAGCGAATCACGCCATGGTAGCGTTTCTTCGATATGCGACTTACACAGTAAGTCACGAACAAGATCGAGACTGCAAGCTGGAACTGGCCTTCCGCCAAACCAAGGTCTTCTTCCATGCCGTACAGCCGGGCATTGCCAATCGCGACTGCCAACGACGTTAGTTTCAGAGAAGAGGCTGTTATAGTGTAAAACATACCTCTATCCATGAAGTTCATCAGATATCTGAGAAAGTTAGTTCGACCGGACACGGATAACATGCATGCGATGACAGAGACAACTTACATCCACATGACCATAGGAACGATTCTACGATCCAGTTTGGACAAGATCTTTCTCTCGGTCATTTTCGAGACAACTTCCCTCGATCCAACATCTTCGACCTGCTCGGTGCTTGAGAAGGCCTCATGGTTGCCATTGAACGGCAAGTCTACTTTCTTTTCGCTCTGAGGATCCGTCATTTTGGTAGATGTCAACTCGAACGATTTGCATGAAGGAGGTGCATAAAGACAGCAAACTGTTCAACCCAAACTAAATACAGAAGCATTCTGGCTCAACCCATACTGCCGTAATGATCTGGTTGCCCAGCCTGCAGTCAGGCCCGACGCCATGGGGAAAGGTTCAGAACGCGGGGTTGATCTCGAGAATACCAAGGGTTCGTGATGTATGCCACCGCTCAATGGCGGCGCGGCATTGACGATCGACACCAGATCAGCCAGTGACATCTGTCCCTGAGCGTTCAACAACTTTCACAATGGTAAAGGTACGCACAATCGGCAATCCGAAGCGCTGGCGCGAGAGCGGATGAAAGACGCCCACGTGTCGACCACGCTCCGGCGTGCTTCGTATCTTGGGGCGCTGGGAGAGTTTCTGGCTTTCGGCAACTGGAAGGCTTGCATAAACGCCAGTCCGTGTCTCAGCCCAGGCTGTGTCTACTTCGCCTCTTGCTGACTACGAACGCCATCAGACGACATCAGCCGGCTATAAGCCGCAGGCTTGGGAATAAGGAACGCCAATTCGAAGCCATCCGTCTCCGCAACATGGGGAATATGGGGAAGCCCAGAGGACTTGTCGTGCCAAGTTCGCGGGATTATGAGAGTCCGGTCAGTATAGGGACCCTTTCGACCTGTACAAAGGCTTTTATGCATGTCGGACTTAATATTGGGACTACGGAGACCATCTCCGTCAGCTTGAGCAAGCTATGTAACGGGAAATGCCGTGCGTCCTGGGCTGGAAACTCACTCTCCGCTCGAGCGATGGGATGGAACATCCGCACATTCTCCGATGCCTAAGAGTGACACGATCAGTCATGGATGAGTGCCGAAATGAGACGTGCTTTGATCGTCGCCTGCAAGAGCCTTAGGCAATTACGTGGAAACCAGAGACCCGGGCTGAATTGATGGATCAATGCTCCCCTCTTCGCACCCGACGCCCGACATACGAGGTATGCCGAAGAGATAAAAATGCTTCAGTTGCTGGTATTCCTCGGGAAAGATAACCGGCCTCACTCTCCGAGATTCCGACGCTGCTGTCGTACGCTAGGTTGTCGGTCGGACCTGGTATACGCAGAGAGAGATGACACTCATTATCCATATGGATAAGCCACGCAGAGTGACATCTCTTGAGTCACGCCACTGTCTAATTCTCTGTTTTCAGTAGAAGGCCGCGTGCCCGCGAGAAAGATATGCGGTCTTGTTGGAAACAAAGCACAGAGATGCTTGACCTGCTAGAAACATACTTGCTTCTACCAATGACCTCCGCGACAACACGCGACTGGCATCAAGGAGATACCTCAACGTTGAATGATCAGCCGACCACTGAAGCCATCTGCGCTTTTTCTAGATCACCAGTCTCAGCACCCTTCGCTGCCCATTCCTTCGCGCCTCTATAGAGGCAGTTGTAATCCATAAACTCATCTGGTCGCCTGTCTGTATGTCAGCACTGCAATGCGAACAATACCAAGTGCTCTGGCAAAGCTTCATCGCCAGTTAGGCGGGAACAACTTACATTGTGACCTCGTTACTACTTTTTGCAGTCGCAGGCTTTGCGGCATCTCGACTATACTTCTGGATCACACTTGCACGCTCATGGCGACTCCGGAATACCTGGTCCAAGACAGCCTGAATTTCTTCTGTTGTGTGTTGCCCTGCTGGAAATCCGTCAAAGTAGGCACCAAGCGCCTCTGCGTCTTCGACTGCTTGACTCGCGCCTTGCCCTTGTGTCGGAAGCATCGCATGGGCTGCATCACCAATCAAAATGACTCTTCCTTTGTTCCAGGTTGTGAATGACTCCAGGTCGCGAAGCTGCCACAGCCCGAGGTCGTCGGTCAATTTGAACACTGCTGTCATCCATTCTGGGAACGCCTCGAATGTCGACAGCATACGTCCGAGGTCTCCTCTTGAGACCCACGATTGCTTGCTGTCTGCGTCTTCATTCATTCTATCATCTGGCACCAAGGCTACAATGCTGTAGACGCTACCCTCTCGAGCAGGACCCATGATCAGGCGGCAGTCATGCGCCATGACCATGCTTGTAAAGGGCTGTCTAGGGTCGATCTTGCGGCAAAATTCTGGAGTTCCCTTTTCGAGTACTTCAACGGGAATCATGAGGCGATATGCGGAGAGGCCGGTCGGCTTGGGAGTCACTTCGCCCAACACAGTTTTGCGGACAGTGCTGTGGATGCCATCTGCCGCGACTCTATGTCAAGCCTGTTAGAGACAAGCTCTGGGATCGATGACCGCACTCGCACTTACATCAGATCCGCGAAAAGCTTTTCTCCGCCCTCCAAAGTCAAGGTCCCCGTTGTAGAATTGCACGCGTGTACCCTGGATGATGTTCGTATAGTGACAGCAGGCCCTTCTCGGTCCTCCGATGTCGCAGCTCGCTGCAGGTACGAGTGAAGATCTTGTCGATGATACATGATGCGTTCGCCGCCATACTCCGACTTGCTCGTCAAAGGAAGATGGCGCACGACCTCGCCGTCGGTATTGAAAATGCGGAAACCGCGGTCTACCATGCCTCGCGCTTCAGCTATAGGATTCAGCTTCCATTCTTGTTGGAGAATCCTCGAAGCATTCGGCTGCAACGAGATTGTAGCGCCTATCTCTGAAGCGAGTCTTGACTGTTCGAGAACAGTGATCTCTCGTCCAGGTGCCCTAAGCGCTATAGCTGCTGACATGCCTGCGATACCGCCGCCGCAGATGATGATCCGGAAGGGCGTTGATGATGACATCTTGTATCGATTGCGAAGACACAGAGAAAGCAAATAACGAAGTTGTAAGTAAAGCGAACGATTTTAGAGAGGTTGGCAACATACTGAAAGGTAAACTTTAATCTTGAGTGAAGTCCGGTCTCTTGGTCAGTTCCGGCGGCTGTTAAACAATGTCGGTCGATACTGGCAAAGCTGGATACCTCACCTGTGAGACAACACTGATGATCTGACCAGTTTCATGATCCATGCGGCATACATGTGATCGGCGTCGCATGGTGATCGCCCACTCCGACCGATCGGCTATAGTGGGGGACTCTCGGAATGTGGGGAGGTGGTGTGGCCAGTCGCGCAATTTGCACAAACGAATGTGATGTAGGGAGAACAGCATAGAAACCCTATATCATTGTCAAGTCGATTGAACTGAGCTTGAACTGTCGATGCAGTATACCGAGTCACCGAAGCACAAGCAACGTGCAATCGAACCCCAATCAGTCAAACTCTGCAAACCGGATAATGTCTACGACAACTACCACCACTACCGCTTCCGCAGGGCAGACCGTGCCTTTGAAGGTCAGACATCGTTCGCTGAATGCATTGAAGGCAGACGGGTCGGATCCAGTGCACGGAGACTGGCGTGACGATCTCGTCCGCGATGGATTTGCTGTTGTCAAAGGCGCTATTCCGCGTGAGAGAGCGGACAAATATGCAGATGCAATGTACAGCTGGCTCGAAGGCTTGTGAGTGTTCATATGAGTTGGGATCCAAGCTATGATTCGGGTTTTGGCTCATCAACTGATAGCAACCTTGGGTTCGATCGCAACGACCTTTCAACTGTTCACAAAGACAAGCTTCCGCACATCACGGAGAAGGGCATGTGCCTGCAGTACGCAGTCACGCACGAGGATTTCGCTTGGAGTATCCGAGGCGAGCCGGGAGTGGTCGAAGCCTTTGAAAAGGTGTATGACACCCAAGATCTGATAGTGTCGTTCGATGCTGTCAACTTCGGCTTTCCTAAGTCAGTACACCAATCTCCCCCCACAGGGGAGACCCCATCCCACCGGCTCCTCAGAATTCCTTCCATCTTGGGCGAAATGTAACAAGATTGCATGTGCTGACGAAGCAAATGCAGCCGCACGGATATCCCAAAGAACGTTCCTTGGCCGCATCAGGACCAAGACCCTCTTCTGCCTGGCTTCAGATGCCTCCAAGGACTTGTGAACTTGTTGCCTAACGGGCCCAAGGATGGTGGGCTAATTGTCTGCAGAGGCGGCCACCGATTGTCGGAACAGTTCCACGAAGAGATGAAGGACGAGCCGAAGATTCCAGCGTGGACTAACGAATGGTTCGGATTCACTGAGAACGGCATGAAGTGGCTCGCCGACCATGGCTGTGCCTGGGAGAAGCTCAGTGCAGAGCCTGGCGATCTCCTGCTGTGGGACTCAAGGACTCCCCACTACAACCTCAGTTCCGAAACCACCCAGCCGAGGTTCGCCATCTATACCTGCTACATGCCCGTCGCAGATGCGACACAGGAGGATCTCCTTCGCAAGAAGGATGCCTTAGAGAGATGGGTCGGTACTACGCACTGGCCGAATGCAAGGCACACCGGCTCCAACGTTGCGAAGAGAGACGGGGAAGACGATCCGCACAATCGTTTTGAGCCCGTGAACAAGCCCAAGATCAATGGGCGCACATTCAAGCTGACAGGCATCCCTTATATCAAGCCTGAGGCTGGCATGTCTGCTGTCGAAGAGTCCGCAGTGCGATCCTAGTTTTTTACAGCAAGTAAAATTGGTGCCAGAGTCTGCGAAGTCGCAAATACACAAATCATTCGCGTTCGATGCATTGGTCCCTGCGTTCCATCCCAAAAATTTCTTCGAGAGCCGCCCTTCCGACTCAATGACTGTGTATGCAACTCTTCCCCGTAGGTATGACACAGCAGCATCGTCAAATGCCGCGAACGACATAGTTTTACGTAAAGTAGAGTCTCAATAACCGTGAATGCATCTCAGTCTGAACAGTTTCGTTTGCGGACGATTGCAGCTGACCTATAGCCCCGCGTCTGCAGCGTGTTTGAGCACCACAAGACCGGAGCGTTGATGCAACCGAGGTCGATCCAGACCATGGTGAACTTTGAGCAGCCACCTCCACATCATCCGAAACTCGCAGGCCAACAGCGAATCCCGACCATGGCTGACCCCGCATACTGCGGCATGGCATTTACCGGACACTTGCGCCAGGCTTTCCGGATGCCTTGCCGATACTTGATCATGTTGCGGCCCCATGAGTATGCCCACCAAAGCCGCTCGGAGGAGCTCGCCTCCTGCCATCCCATATCATCCGAACGGTGATGAGTGCCATAACGATTCCGGCCTCGAATGATGTGAGAAGCGCGTTCTCTTGTCAAGTATGCTACCGTTCATACGAGAGACTAGACCATCTCAACAGGCATTTGGACTCGCGTGAGTAAAGCGCACCTCAGAGCTCGTTGTACATGGACACGTCTAACAACAGATAGACCGCAATCAGAGGACTTTCAAATGCTTTGAATGTCCGAGAAGCTTCAATAGAAGGTGAGTCGCTTATTATTGGGAAGACTGGAAGGTTACACAATACGGCTTTGACGGCCAGCTGGTCTCATCGTTCTCTTGAGCCTTACTCTTGCTGATTCGTTTCGAAGGGATCTACTCATTCGACATCAAGCCACACATAAAGCCAATAAAATCGAAGGGCGGAAGACTGTTGAGCGCTCCGGGGAGCGTGCAATAAAGGCCTGCGACTCATGTGTGAAATCTAAGCTCAAATGCGGTAATACTACTCTCGCTGGACTTTGTCCATCTCGGATAGCAGTGTTGGCTAAATATCTCTGAAGGAGACGAACGGCCATGCAAGCGCTGTGAGAAACGGAACATCCCATGCACGAGCGACTCCCTGAATCAGACTGGGTCTGGCATCATCATTGACAATGCGTACACCACCAACATGCAATCTTTCGGGCACGGCACTGGCCCGGAGGACTGGACAGTACCGGCGAACGAACCTATTCACCAAGCTCCCGCATTCGACAATCCCCCTACAAACCTTATGCCTCCCACGGCAAATTTGAGTCAGAACTGGGATTACCTTGACTTCGACGCAAGGTTTCCCTCATTTTTCGAATCAATAATGGTCCCCAGTTCGGACTGGGTTGGTGTTGGAGAGGCGCAAATGCCTCCAGACATGTCGACCGTAATATCAGAAGGAGAAGGCTGGCCGGCCACCGGTGACATCTTTGGCTTTGACTTCTCAATGGCTTTTGAGGAGTCTGTGGGTGTGCCCGCGAACGATAGCAGCGGAATAGCCTCAAAGGACAGCGGAAATGCAGCTGATTCCGGGAGGGACAAATCTTCCAAAGACAACGCCCATCAGCGCCACCATATCTATCTGAAGTCTCCTTGGTAAGCTCAATATGCGTACACTCTTGCGGCTTACATTCGTCTAGCTAAAGTATGATACTGATGGTCTCGAAAGGCTGTGGATCCCCAAATCGAACTCTCATGCATTCAGCGAGCACAATCAAATACAGGTCGACCAGATCGACTCGGCGGCATCTCCTCATCAACCTCATGCACTTACGCTCTTGATACCAGATGAGCTTTCAACATCGACTCGCGATCGCATGTTTCGCCTCGTAGTCACAACCGCTGATTCTCGAATATCTGCACCGACTTTCCCATCAGCAGAAATCTTGGACAGCCTTGTTAAGACTGGAATCATCAAACGTATCGAGACAGATGCATGGCTTCACCCTTATACGTTCTCTTCCGAGAATGCAAGGTCTGAGCTTCTGATCGCACTAGTCGCTGCCGGATGTGTTTGTTTTGGGGTACCGACCGTCAACCGCACTGGTTTGGTACTGCTGGAGATCGCCCGTGTCGCTCTCAACAAATTGATCGAGGAGGACAACAGCACCATTCGAGATCTTCAATACCTTCAGGCGTCTATGATATGGCTGGATGTATGTGGCTTCTGTGGTTACAAGCGTAAGATGGAGATTGCAGAGAGTAATCTCCAGCCCCTGGTAACAGCACTCCGACGTTTCGGCAAATTCGATAGAGTCGCATACGAAGACATCGTCCCAGAGCTTGACGATGATACGGAAGCCGCAGAAGCCAAATGGCGCCGCTGGGTTGATCAAGAGTCGTACAAGAGGCTGGTGTACCACCTTTTCGAGCACGACATGATGATGACCATGGCAAAACACCGTCAGCCGTTGATATCGTACGCCGAACTTTCACTCCCGCTTCCGGCCTCTCGAGACTTATGGCTTGCACCATCAGCCGAAGCATGGCGGCGGATGTACTTTGACCATCCGAAGGATTCGGGGGATTTCAGCCCTTCCGTCAAGTCACTTCTTGCTGATGACAAACTCCTGTCGTGTCTCGGCTGTGTGGACCAAGGTCTAGCTATCTCCGCATATCTAAACGGAATTTCAGCTCAGGTATGGGAGCATAATCAACAGTCGGCTTTGATGGACGAGAGCATCGATCACGATCCATCTTATGGACTCTGGATTCAAAGCCGACATCAACTTCTCTATCAAAAGCTGAAGAGCCTACAAGGGAACTTAGAGCTCGTGTCAGCCCCTGTACACTTAGCATATGAGTTCCTCATGATGAATCTGCATGTCGATGTCGACACCGTGATGCGATTCGCTGGCAAAACAGGCGAAGCGGAAGCTCACCGCGCGTACCAAGTTCTGCAATGCTGGTCCAAGCAAAAGTCCGCTCGCATAGCAATATGGTAGGTTTGCCAGACCTTGCGGCACCTTAATCCCTGCAATCATTGCCTGCGACACCACTGACTGTTGGTCTCTAGGCACGCATCGCAGGCGCTGCGAAAAGCCAAGGACATACCACCGTTCCAGATCCGAGGTGCTGATGCATTCATCGCACACCACGCTGTGATGGTGCTCTGGTCATACGGCATGATGCTTCGGGACTCAGCTCGAAGAACTGGCGTGAACACTCCCGTGCGCGGACAGAGCCAACCACTTCTTTCGAAGCAGGGCATTTTTCGCTCCACAGCCGAACCAACTGTCTACCTGGACGAGACCAGTAACTCGCAGACTGAGGCGTTTCTGTATAAAGGCATTGGACGACCCGCGTTACACTTCCCTGACGGCCAATGTTGCGAAGTACGGAACGTCGCTGGTATCCTGTCTGTAGGCAGCAGCTTGATGGAAGCAAATTGCCCAGGAGAGACTCGAGATCGGCTTCCGCAGATGATTAAGAGCCTGTGTAATCTCATGGACGAGCTTGGAGGGCTGAAGTGAAATCCCGCACTTCTCGGTGGGCCAGGATTAATGTACGGAGCTGCACACTGTAATTATTTCTGAGGGGTGTGTATTTGGTCTCTTAAATCTCTTCATGATACTTCACCATCCAACGCTCATTCCACAACCGAATCGCACACCGATCTAATTGCATATCGGACTCTGACTTGGCTTGGAGATGCCATTGCTGGGGTTCGTGCGTCCACAGCCGAGCACAATACCGAGTGCAGTGTCATCGACAGCCTCGTTGTAGGCACCTCCACAGTTGGGGTCACTGAATGAATCAGAGGACGTTTTCTGAAAGTCACGAACATATTCTTACCTCGCTCCGCCGCTCGCGTTGTTGAGGTATGAACAGATATCGTGGGAGAAGCAGTCTTGCGTATAGACGTTGCCTGCGGAAGCTCCAGAGCAACCAGCTCCACACCGGCCGTTGCAGGAATAGCTTAGAGAGTCAGCATGTGCATTACATCATGATGGGAGTCACTTACTCTCCATCACCTGAAGGATTAGCTCCATAATTACTGCCAACGATGCCGCTGAATGTGCATATTTGACCAGCGCTATTCGTCCATCGAGCCGTTGCGGAAGAACCAACGTCGAGGCAAGTGACTGCACGCTTCCCTAAGATTTTGGGGTTTGGAGAGGCAACGACGAGGCTGGTGAGCGTAAGGATCAAGACATCAGATGGCGACATCTTGTGGAATCTGAGGTTTGTAAAAGAAATTCGAGTTCATGGTGATTCGGCTCCCTGATATATAGCATGGTTCCGTCAGTATGCCCTCGGTCAACCAGAGCAACGTGGTGAAGAGCCTCGGTCCATTCCCTCAGTTTATCTTAGTTCACGCCGGGAATCTGCTCGTTGTACTTACTCCGCATCGAGACACCAATTCCAGCATGCAATCACGTCATTGGCAGCTCGGAGTTGTCAGGCATGTACATCAAATGGTGTCTTGACTAATGTGATGTTGATCGGCGTCGACAAGTCTCATACTTACCTGACTAGAGTCACTGCTACAGACCCAGCTTGCAGAAAACACTTTCGTCTTACAAGAGAATATGTTAAGGCAAGACAACCCCTTGGCTGGGTGAGCATTGCTATCAGTGGAATCAAATGTCAACCTAGCTGTGGAACGATCGAAGAAGTATCTTGAAGTACCTTTTCGAAGCCCCATTGGAGCCGCTGATACAAGCATAAGATATATCATTTTCCGAAGAGATTCATTCAAAACATCTGATGCGATAGCATGACTGGTTTGGTCTCGAGACGCTGCTCGTAGTAAAGCAAGCAAATTCCGGATGGAAGTCTCAGTAAGCCTCCACGCCAGCCAGCTGAAGCATGCGATGCGTGATCTCCGGCTTCTCGTACGGCTCCGTGCGATTGTGCGGATCTTCTTTGCCATCGCGCATTGGCACACCCGCCTTGCGGATGTTGCTTGGTATTGTTAGCTCGCGTTCGTCAACTTGGGAAGCGTTGTGACTTACCAGTGTGGCCAGTGTGTAGTACCCTGCCACGTCTTGAACAGCTCCGCCTTCAAGTCCATATCTTCCTGCTTCGCGAACTTCCTCGGTGTCATGCAGACGTACTGTACGTGCCTGATCAGGTCGCCCTGAGGGAAGCATGCGTAGTGCATGGTGCGCGAGTCCCACAACACCAGGTCACCAGGCTCGAGGTTGACCTTGATCATCTCGCAGCCACGACTCTCGAACCACTTAACATCCTCCTCCTTGAAGATGAAGAGATCCTTGAAGTTCTCCTCCTCGGGAGGCTTGTCCTCGTGGTCGTCCTGCTCCCGGGTCTCAGAGAAGAATTGGTCGAACAATTTGCTCGATCCCTTCATGACAATCAAGCCTCCGTCATTGGGTCCGTTAGGCTGATAGTTCAGCAGTCCTTGCACGCACTGCATGCCTTTGCGGTGTGGTGACTGGTCGCAATGAGGCCAAGGAGACCAAGTCAGATCCTTCTGGCGTGGCAACGTGATGTTTTGGCCGTCAAATGAGACAATAAGCTCGTCCGTCTCCCAGAGCTTCTCGAACGTCTCGATGACCTTAGGCTCCATACGAGCCTCCCAGACATACTTTTCATGGTTGGAACCGTAGCCGAAGTACATGCCGCCCTTGAAAGCCACGGGGAGGTGGGCCTGGGTCCAAGTGGACTCATCCTTCGGATCGAACCCGAGGCCGAACGACTGAAGCCATTCGATCTGTTTCTGCCGGTAATAGGCTGCTTTCTCAGGGGTAATGACTCCCTTCACAATAGCGACGCCAGTCTTGTGGAACTCATCGCGCCAGTCACCGTACTGCTTGGATGCGTCATGCTGAATGAGGTCTACGCCTGAGTCTGGGATGGGATCTTCTGCGTGAGGCGCCATCTTATTGGCTTTGTAACAGGACTGATGTGACGCCGGAGGTGCTTTTGAGTCTTCCGCGCGATGGTCGAACACCTTGTTGATGCCGCTGGCTTTCCAGTGTAGTAATTGGGTCGTTGAGAGCTCCAATGAGGGCTAGACCTGTGGATGAAGAGGGAAATGGTATGAACTACAAACTGTTTCGTTCGGCAGATGATCTATATCTTGATATATCTTTTCTCTGGTGTGGAACCGTCTTGCTGCGACAGACGGGTCCTCGGCCAGGTTTGGCCTGCAATGTTCGTCCCATCCCCGCACAGGCTGCGAATCGTCGGAGGCTCGGCCTGAGTGGGCGGCATGCTCATTGGAAAATGCGCAATGGCGGCAGTCTACCCAACAGGGTCTCGAAGCGCTAAACAGTCCTTTACCGGTTCAAGGGCCGTGATAGCAGCGCGGCAAAGGTGGCCACGTGTGTTGACACGACCCTTGGATCCGCCCCCGGAAGCGTGGGGAGACGTGGGGTCGGTCGGGCTCTATCCGAGCCTTCGCCTCCGCCTCCACCTCCTCCGTCTCCCTTCCCTCTTGCATACGACGGCTCTTGTGGGCTTCACGTTACCGCACGAGTCATGTCATTAATATTCTCTGTGAGTTTGGGGCAAACATCTATTCAAAACCACCAAGGAATGCCCGCCTTGATGAGCTCAGCACAGTATCCTTTTGACTTGCGAGACTCCAATTACCTTACTCGTCAGCATGCCGCAATCTATCCCCATCGCTTTCAAGCCTATTGGCAAGCCAGAACTCGGCCACAACAACTATCAAGGCTTTCAACCTGGCAAGACAGAAGTGCTTCCCAAAGGGTGGAACGGCTACAATGCCCGAGCCTTGGAGTCCGACATTCGAGTAGACCACGATGTCGAGTTCAAGGTCAGAGATGGTAGCCGTTTGTACGCGGACATCTACCGGCCTGCGAACTCGTCACAAGAGAAGCTTCCTGCCATTATAAGCTGGTCTCCTTACGGAAAGAAGTACAGTGCCCTGGAGATGCTTCCCATGTGTGTCTGGAACTGCTGCGTTGGCAGAAAAGACCTCTCTGGTACGATCATTCATCCAGCACTTGCCATGTAACACGCTAACTTCGCGTGCCCAGGCATCGAAAAGTTCGAAGGACTCGATCCACAGGCCTGGTGTCCCAGAGGATATGCCGTGATCAGCGTTGATGCGAGAGGCGCAGGCGACAGTGATGGCTCAATGCACATCATGGGCTCACAAGATGCCGAAGATTGCTACGATGTGATCGAGGCTATCGCAAAACTCACCTGGTGCAACGGTCGTATTGGTATGGCCGGTAACTCTGCACTTGCAATCATCCAGTGGCTAGTCGCCGCTCTTCAGCCCCCGCATCTTGCAGCTATCGCACCTTGGGAAGGCTCTGGAGATATCTACCGAGAACAGTTCTGCAGAGGCGGATGGTTCTCCATGAGCAATTTCGACCTCATTACGCGAGAGATTCTAAAAGGCAAAGGCGGCGTCGAGGACTTCGCTGAGATGTACAAACGCTATCCGCTTTCAAACGAATACTGGCAAGACAAGCGCGCCGACATGACGAAGATCCAATGCCCCGTGTTCATCTCCGGATCCGACTTCTCATCGATCCATACCATGGGCGCTGTACGGGGTTGGATGGAACTACCTCATAACAACAAGTGGATCAGGTGGAGCTCTTACCAAGAATGGTATGAGCTGTACTGTGTCAAGTCCGCCGATGAAGAGCTGCACAAGTACTTTGACCGCTACCTGAGAAACGTGGAGAACGGCTGGGAGGTGGAGACTCCAAAGGTTCGGTGGTCCGCTCTTCAATTTGGCGATCGCGAGGCCATCGACGACATCGAATTCGCGGACTTCCCCATCCCGGGGACTGAGTACAAGGAGCTTTTCCTACAGCCTGGTAAGCTTGCAGATTCTACCGCAAGCGAGACCTTCATTGTGGAGTACGACTCAGAGAGCACCACACAAGTGGCTGACTTCTCCTACACTTTCAACAAGAAGAGCAGGCTGATAGGTTTGCCGAAGGCTGTGCTGTATATGTCATGTCTGGAGAAGGACGATATGGTGGTGTTTGTGAATCTCCGCAAGCGCGACAAAGATGGAAACCTGCTCATGCATCTCAACTTTCCGTTCGAGGCGATACCGTACAAGTCGATTGCCGACATCCCGAAAAAGGAAATGGCCAGCCTCAACCTCCACCTAGGATCGCTCGGCATTTTACGTGCATCGCACAGGGCCTTTGACGAGAGCCGAAGCATTCACCCTCAATTTCCGTACCACCCTCACGACAAGGAAGAGAAGGTTACACCAGGTCATATTGCGAAGCTTGAGATCGGCATCTGGGCGATGGGCGTTGACTTTGATGCGGGAGAATCAATCTCTGTGCAAGTCAGTGGACAGCTGCCTAGCATCGCTGAGTTCACCGCATGGTCTTCGCCTAGACCGGAGCATGAGAAGAATAAGGGAGCACACCAGATCCACATCGGGCCGGATCATCCCAGCAGTATCATTCTGCCGTTTGTGCCTCTGTGAAGGTAGCGCTTAGATTTTTAGAGCATTCGAGCTTATAGCAATTACCACTATCGTATTCATCCTCAATGCGTATGCTACACACATATCATCACCGTCTGTCGTCAATATCCGACTGGTCCAACCGCTTTCAAGCGTTGATTCTTCGATCCTCGATCTATTCGAGGCATGACCGCATGCCACGAGCTCCTAATTTCTTCCTATTAGTCGTGACTCTACCAAGATTCATCAAGATTGAGCTTTCAGATAATCGCAAACAAAAATGCAGAGCTGCTGTAGTGTCACTCAGCACTGGCGTTGTGCCGGTATACTGCCACGATTTTCGTCAACTTCGGATCTGATTATGATGAGTCGAGTTCAATGTCGATTATTCCGATTCCGATGGATGGTCAGGACCTGACCCCTTCCCTGTGGGAGCAGAGTCTCGACGACGACATGAGACACTTCCCCGCTTTCGCGCCCACACAAGCCGCAATCCGCACCTCATACCACCCTCGGCATGCGAGGGCAGCCCTGCGAACCCCACAATCCGACCATGAGATCCCCCCCGAACGCCTCCAGGGCTTGGGGTCAAGAACCTGGGGATGTGGGGAAGCGAGTCGAGCGACTCAGACGATGGACTGCCGAGCCATTGCGTGTGTACACAAGGCCTTGACTTCGATCTCTCGGACTTCAGGCCAAGTTGGGTCTTGTGGGCAGGCTTGAGCCTGGGCTGTCCGATCTTCTCCCGCAGACATGTATATTGCTGAGTCGATCGGCGTCCCTCGCGACTGCTGAGATACATCCAATCCGCTCGGGATCAGAAGAAGTACTTCATCAAGACCCCCGGATACAGGCTTCCATTTACTCCCAACAATGACGACTCCGATCGACAACAACAAGGACGACATGAAGAAGGACATCAATATGGTCGAGCGATATGAAGTCATCAGCGATGACATGGAGGATCTCAAAAAGTTCACGACGATGGGAACCATTACCATCAACGACAACAGCGAGATCCTCCTCATTCCTTCCCCTAGCGCTGACCCAAGAGGTATGAAAATCGAATCGTGATTCCGATGCTCATTGACGAGCTAACGAGTCTTCCAGATCCACTCAATATGCCGGTCTGGCGCAAACGCCTTCTAGTAGTTCTTGTCTCTATTTGTACGACCCTATGTTTGACATAGTGGACGCTATTGACACTTCATGTAGTCTCAAGCGTCGGCCTGACGATGGTCTCCGGCTTCGGCGGACTTCTGGGCTTCTATATCCCAGACTACGTCCAAAGTGAGTTTGAAAAGCCCTTCCAAGACCAGACCGCATGTTGACGCTGGAACCAGAGGGCGCTACGTTTGACGACATCACCCACTTGATGACCTACCCTACCATGTTTATGTAAGTGAAGGATTCGAAACATAGGTGATGTAAAGTTGTTAAGGCTGACTTCTGCAGGGGCGTGGCCAACCTCGTGTGCATGCCTCTTGCCCTGGCCATCGGTCGCCGTCCAGTGTTCTTGGCTTCCTGCCTCATCTTGGTTTTGGGCGGCGTCCTAGGCGCCTATACAAAAGATATCAAGATGCATCTGGGCATCAGGATGCTCTTGGGCATTGGCGCGGGCAACAGCGAAGCACTTGTTCCGATGATGTAAGGCCCCTACTATAGCAGGCTCGTCAGTACGTGCTTCTGGCTAACACGCTTTACGCAGGATCCAGGAGATTCACTTCCTCCATGAGCGGAGTACCTTTCTGATGTGGCAGAGCGCCATCCAAACCATTATGAGCGCGCTTCTGGGTCTGTTCGCATCACCCATTGCGGGTGCAATTGGTCCAGGAAATTGGTATATTCTGGGCGCTGGACTTTCCGCCGCTGTATTTGTTGTGTCGGTTGTGTATGTTCCAGAGACTAGGTATGCTCGGTCCTTGGAAGCATACGGGCAGGATGTGGAGAATAGCGACGACTCTTCAGATGATCAGGAGCTCCAACGCCCGCCGGTTCGCTTGAGCGAGAGACCAGCGCTGGACTTAACAAGATTCGCGCCCAGAACAGTCTGGTCCGACATGCGGCTCTTCGTTGGGCGAGCCGACTGGTCTGAAGGATTTTACGCGCTTAGAGTGGGCCAACACTGAACTCGCACTATCGTTCTGCGCTTGCATGCTAATCATCGAGTACAGAACACGTTCCAGATCCTTCTGTTCCCGAACGTCTTTTGGGCGTTCTGCTTGAACGGCCTCACGCTTGGAGTCAACATTGCTATCGCCACGACCTACTCCAACATCGTCACTGCTCCTCCTTATAACTGGGCCGAGAGGTCCGCCAGCTATGTGAACACGAGCCAGATCGTCGTCGCCTTGGTGGCGTTGCCGCTCCTAGGTAACGGATCTGATCGCATGATCAAATGGCGGGCCAGCCGCAACAACGGAGTCCACGAACCCGAAGCTCGCCTCCTGCTTTTGTGGATCCCGACTTCCATTGCAGTGCTCTCTTCAGTACTATACGGCTTGGCGGCGGCAAATCCAGAAAAGTTCCACTGGATGGCCATCGTTTTCGCTTACGGAGGATATTACTTCGGATTTGTCGGGGCGAACATTGTCGGCATGACTTATCTCCTCGACTCCTACCCAGCTCGATCAGGTCCAGTGCTGGTGGTGATCACTGCACTTCGTGGTTTCATCAGTTTTGGCACCAGCTACGGCGTCGCGAAGTTCATCGAGACAGCTGGCTACGATGGCTCTTTCGGTACCTACGCTGGTCTGACTGCTCTGCTTGGGCTTATTGCTTTTCCTATGTATTTCTACGGAAAGCGGATCAGGCAGTTTACGGGGAAATGGGCTGTGAAGGAGCGAAGTGGAAAGCCATCCATGTCCCATTAGATCTGTGTTTGGAATGGAACGACCTGGCCGCTGTCCTTGATCAGATTACCGAGCTTATGTGAGAAGGTTCAATGGCTGGAGGCCCGTCAGTGCCAAATACCGTCTATGGGCACGTTTTTCGAGTATGATGCACGATGTACTGACCTATACATTGATGAAATGATACAATGCGCATTCGCTGTGCTGTCGAAGCTTGCCTCGATGCGCTCGTCCCACAATCCCTAGGTGTGAAGTCGTTGGCCTCCACAACCCTTTGGAGTGCCCGGGGCCTCATCACTCTCCTCAATCTCCACTGGACCCTGGCCCTGGCTCCCGGTGGCTGAAACTCTACCCGCCCCCGCTCTGCCCTTATCTTGCAGAACAACACACTGGGAGCGACTCTGCCCATTTAGCTCTATGGCGCTACCATGTGCGTGCACTGATTAGTCGCGGAGTTTGCAAACAGTACTAGAGCCGCATGGTGCATGATGAACGCAGAGATCTGGCTCCATCGATCGGCACTTACCTGCCTAAACGACCATAGCGGTTGGGGTTCAAGCAAGATCTAAG
The DNA here is from genome assembly GCA_022813125.1 of Septoriella neoarundinis. Lineage (NCBI taxonomy): Eukaryota > Fungi > Ascomycota > Dothideomycetes > Pleosporales > Phaeosphaeriaceae > Septoriella > Septoriella neoarundinis. The sequence goes on from JAKLND010000034.1 coordinate 89,924, forward strand.
CAGGATGGCGCTACCTCAGCTCCCGGCATACTTTGTGAGTCTTGGAAACGTGAGTAAGAGCATATTTGTCGGGGCCTTGCATCGCTTCCAAACATCCCCATGGATCGTTGACGCTCTTACCCGACCCTCTGTGGACACGACCCACGAGCATGGACATCGAGAAGAAAGCACCGACGCCTGCGCTGGCTGAAGACGACGTACCGAGCAAGGACGATAACATCGTCCATGTGTCGGGCCATGTGCAAGAGCTGGATCGATCTTTCAGTGTCTGGAGTATCTGCTGCATCGGTATCCTGAACAACAACGCTTGGGGATCAGGCGGCGGTGCTCTGGTGGTCGCTCTATACAATGGCGGTGGTCCAGGTGTTCTTTACGGTCTCATGGCTGCTACCTTCTTCTACGTCTTCATCGCCTTATCGCTTGCCGAATTAGCTTCGGCAATCCCGTCCTCAGCAAATGTCTACCACTGGGCTTCGGTGACCGCTGGTCCCAAACACGGTCGCGTGTGTTCTTGGTTCGCCGGGTGGTGGAACGCACTTGCTTGGATATTTGGCTCGGCGTCGGTCTGCCTATTCGGTGCAAATGCTGCCGTCGCTATGTACTCGCTATACCACCCTGCCTACGTGCCTGAACGGTGGCACGTCTTTCTGGCATTCCTCGGAATCTGTTGGTTCGATAACTGCCTGGTCCTATTCGGACAAAGGTACTTGGCAAAGGTCGCGAACGCCAGCGGGATCCTCTGCCTGGTGTTCCTCGTCGTGTCGATTCTGGTGTGCGCGATCATGCCCTCATACACCGGCGAGGGCTATGCAAGCAACTCTTTCGTATGGAAAGACTTCAACAACTTAACGGGCTACAGCAGCAATGGCTTCGTGTTCCTTGCTGGAATGTTGAACGGAGCGTACACGATCGGCACATGCGACGCAGTGGCACACGTGGCTGAGGAGATCCCTAGGCCACGAGTGAACGTTCCCAAGGGCATGGCCGCACAGCTCGGCGCGGGCTTCTTGACTGCATTCTGCTTTTACATTGCTATCGTAAGTGATCTTCAGATTCTCCTTATGGTTGTATTGCAAGGGTACTCTGCTGGCTACACCGCTCTTTCTGTAAAACCAGCGTTCACGTGAACTGATAATATGCCACAGCTATACGGTATCACCTCCCTGGACGACGTCTACAACACCAACATCGTCTCTCTTCCGCTAGCCGCAATGTACCAGCAAGCCACTCGCAGCAGCGCAGGCACCATGGGCCTCCTGTTCATCCTCTTAATCGACTTCCTGATAACCATCCCAGGAGCGCTCGTGGTAGCGGGACGAATGGTTTGGACTCTAGCTCGCGACGATGCAACTCCCGCCCCAGGGTGGCTTAGCCACGTTTCCGGCCGTTGGCGGAACCCTTTGAACGCTCAGCTCACTAGCGGCATCTGCGTGACGATCCTCGGGTGCATTTACATCGGCTCTGATCGAGCCTTCAACGCATTCGTAGGCACTTTTGCGATCCTCACGACCCTGTCCTACCTCTCGGCTATTCTGCCAAACCTGCTGACTATGCGCAAGCATGTGCAACGTGGCCCCGTAAGCCAGTCGCTACTGTGCCGCTGACTAAACCGATCTCTGTGCTGACCTCTCTCAGTTCTGGATGCCCTCGCCCTGGGGTCCTATCGTGCTGACGGTAGCCAGCGCCTACATCATCGTCTTCAACGTCATTTACATGTTCCCGTACTCCTTGCCCGTCGATGCGGAGACGATGAATTACGCTTGTGTCATGGTCGGTGGCATCACGATACTGCTTAGTCTGGGCTATCTGTGGCAGCGGACACATGGGTATGTTGGTCCGCAGGTGACTTTCGATGGGAATGATGAGGTGCTTGTTGGGATTGTGGGGCTGACGAAGGAGGAAGAAGAGGCGAAGAGGCGGTGATCGTGAGGTTTAGGTCGTTGCGAGGGACAGACTTTAATGACCACAATAATGCCCTACCTGATCATTTCGCGAAACGCCATGTCACCCATATCATACTTGCTCATGGAAGTCACAGTTGCCATATTGCCAATGACGCCGTCAGCGTCTTGGTGCTGATCGCTCGGCGGACCTCAACGGATGTTTGCCGCTCGTCAGACAGTGATCACTTCCTACCAGCAGACATGAACATCTTCTCGAACAGCGATACCAACAACTACCCGAGTAGAGACCATTTACATACCGGCCCTCTCCAGCCCTATCCAGCAATTTCTTACTCAACGTGTGTAGAATTCAGTATTGTGAAGACAACGCAAGACCGCTTCTCTAACAGCGGTTCATGCAAGTATCATCAGGTATTCGCAGACCGCAGGTCGAGACAATCGAAAGAGCACTCAGGACCTGATCTAAATCTCAGCGTCTTCGCGCCTGTACCAGTACGTCAACTACCGCCTCACCGGACGCACTCGAGCCTGAGAGATTGTGGGAATACTCGTACGTGTATCCCGCGAACACTGGGAGCACACACCGTCATCGCCGGGCCCGAACTCGAGCCTTTCGACGACTTGGGACCGACGGAAGGGTTCTTTTTTTTCCCCATTAGCTGCAGGTGGTGGGTACAATCGCTCGCGGTCAGCTCGAAGTCACTTGTTACTAGTATATTGAGAAGTGAACATGCTCTCGCGCAAGTCTGCGCCGGGTCTGGCATCGATTCGAATGCAGCTGCCGTCCGCTCCGAGAAAAAGCATACATTCTCACCAGCTTTCGAAAAACAAGTCTCAGACGTCGTCGGGTCGTCGGTGCGCGGACCAATCGTCATCCGTATCATAGCCATCGGGCTCGATGAGACTTGTGAGGTAGCGGTCCATCATGCTTGCATCTCTCACAGCTCACTCACGCACACAGCCTCAACCGCAAACCCAGTCTCAGCGAACGCGATCAGGAAAAGAAACGTGCCATTGCACCGAATCTATCATATCTCATCAAAGATAAAAACGGCGCACCACCACCTTCCCTCCCCCTCAACTCCTCAAAAACAAAAAAAACAAACTTCTCTTCTAAGCCCTCTCAACCCTCTCCGCCTTCTCCTCATCCCCCTTAACGACGACTTCCTCGCCCACACTCTTGCTCCTCTGGACGGCCTCGACGTCCTCCGCGAACCGGCTCTTGGCCTCGCCGGTGCGCCAGACGGGCAAGTCGCACTCGAAGACGTAGTCGATCTCCTCGAGCGTGCGGCCGGCCGTTTCCGGGTAGGTGAAGAAAATGTGGGCCGTCATGGCGGTGCAGAGGACGCCGAAGATGATGTCTGCGTTCGGGGTTAGTCTCGTTGTTTCTTCTTTTTCTTTTTCTTTGTTTTTTCCTCCTCTTTTTGGGAGGGGCAGGGGGATGGGCTCACAGGTCTTCCATTGGATGTTGGTGAAGGCTGGGGCGACGAAGTAGGCGAGGGCGACTGTTGGGGTTGTGTTAGCCGACGGTTCATGAGGGATGGAGGGGTGTGATAGCGATGATGGGTGCTCACAGTTGAAGATCCAGTTGGTTGCGGCGGCGAGACCGACGCCCTTGGCTCTGTACTTGAGGGGGAAGACTTCGGAGCAGTAAATCCAGCCGACGGGGGCCTGATGGGGGAGTATGTCAGCGATGGATATCGGCCGCACGAAGCAATCTCCGACTTACCCAGGTGAAACCGTAGACGCCGACGAAGATGTAGGACAGCGCGATGACGGCCTTGCCGGCAGAGCCATCGACCCTCCATTTCAGGTTTTCGTTGCCTTCGACGTTCGTGACGTGGTAGCCCTCCGTGGCCATGACGGCGGCGATGCTGAAGTGGAGGATCAAGCTCGAGACGGCGCCGATCAACAGGAGGGTGCGGCGGCCGACGCGGTCGATGTACGGCAGGATCAGGCCAGTCGTCACGAGGAAGATGACGTACTGGATGGCGGAGGAGTAGAGGTTGGTGTTGCCGGACTGTTGAGTCGAAGTCAGCATCGTGTTCACATCTCAATTCCACACCTCGGACGGAGGGAACTCACCAGACCAGCCATGGAAAAGACGTAGACGACGTAGTACATCATGACGTTGCCTCCGACGAGCTGCTGCCACATCTGGACCGACGTGCCGCACATTGTCCTCTTCCAGATCTTGGGGCCGAAGAGCTCGAAGAAACCGACGCCCTTGGCCTCCTGCGCGAGGCGGACGGCCTCCCTGACTTCCAAATATTCGGCCTGCACCAGATCATCGTCCCTGTTGCCCTTGGCGTGGATCAGAGCGAGCACGCTCAGGCACTCCTCCCAGCGCTCCTGGCCGGCGAGCCAACGCGGAGACTCAGGGAAGAACAGGAGCGCGACGAAGAGGACGACACCCGGGATGGCCTGGACGCCCCACGCGATGCGGAACGCAGCCGGGCCAGCGACGCTCGTGCAGCCGTAAGCGACGAGGAACATGATCAGGATGCCCCACTCGATGGCCCATTGCTGGATGCCGACGATGCGGCCGCGGATGCGGCCAGGGGCGAGCTCGGCGAGGTAGACGCAGACTTGCGAGGATGTGATGCCGACGGCGAGACCGCTGATGATGCGGCCGGCGATGAGGTGGCCGACGTTCTGCGCGCTGCATTGGACGGCGGCGCCGATGATCCAGACGATGGAGGCGAGCATGAGGGAGTAGCGGCGGCCGAACTTGTCTGCGATGAAGCCGGCGGCGATGGCGCCGATAAAGGAGCCCGCGGACATGGAGGCGGTGATCTGGCGGGTTGGTCAGTATTATTGAGGTACCTGTGAGGGTTTGTCTTGCACATACACCACCTTGCAGGTTGGCATCGGGATGGTTGAAGTACTCGAGGTACTGGTCTCTGTCGATCCACGCGGACATGGACGAGACATCGAAACCGAAGAGGGCGCCGCCAATGGTGCCAAAGGCGGCGAGAGCGTAGATGTTGCTGATCTGATACATGGTTGCCAGATAGCCCCGGTCGATCAGAACGTGAAGAAGTGACCGAACTCAGTCACGCTGGGATGTCCAGACAAGTTCAGACGGTGATTGTCGAATAGAGATAGCGAGTAGGGAAAGGACTCCCGTTGGACCAACGAAGTAGAGTCGAGTAGAGTAGCAGCGGTGGATACGGTGTATATATAAAAGCAGGCCCACAGGCCTTGCACACTTACAGATCATCATCGATAGCACATGGCGGAGCCGACCTGCACCTGCACGCAACGGCCGCGGGAGAGGCGAACGGGAGGCTTGCGAACAAGCTCTCGCTTCGATCATATCGAGTGGAACGGACGCACGCCTGCCACGCGCGAGCCAGCGCGATCTCCACAGAGCCGCACGCAAGTCTCGCGGAGTCCCCAGTCAGTTACGAGGGAGCGGCGGCGGCCATTGGACGGGTAAATGGGAGGGCACCGGTGGGTCTGGGCAGCAGAGACAGGTCGGGAGGCAGTGGAGTGTCGATCGTCGTCGGCTCGCCCTGAATTGTTGATTGACTGAAGGATTTACCCGCCTGGGCTGCTCGGTGACGATGCTGCCGGATCGGCCTGTTGAGCCGCTTTGTGCGCAAGGGTGCTGTCTGCGAGGCGCGCGCTAGGCACTGCTGCCGGACGCCTCGTCAGTCGTCAGTGGCTGGCAGTGGTGCAGATTATTCTGACGACGTCCGGCGTGGTGAGGTTCGTGGACGATGAGAATACAGCACCGTCCGATTCCTCGTATGTCTTCCGTTCGCAGCACAGCCCGGCTGGCACAACAGCCGAAAGGCCGCCAAGGCCCGATGAAACAGCGCCGCTGGCGACGCAGCCAGAGCAAGAGCAGAGGCCGCGACGGCGCGCAGTAGGTACCTTAGCATCTTCATCCCCCACCCTCGCGCCCACAAGTAAATGCGGAAAACTGGGTCTGCGCCTGGAGAGAAGCCGACCGCGCGCGCGCCCGCCGTTTTTCAGCCTGAACGTCGCGCTTCCTGTCTTGATGAGGCGAACATGTGACGTTTTCGACGCGCTGAGGCCTCCGGGAGCCGGTTGTGCCCGCAATGTGTGAATCGAGCGGCGCGCTAGACGTCCTGGACAGGCAGGCCATGGAGCCGTGCCTGACGTCCTGGTAGAAGTCTCAGATAGGGCTTTTACCGGATTCCGCAGGACGCGACGCTGTCGGCTCGCACGGAAGGAATCGATACAGTAGTGACACGGGCAGCCTTGCCCGAGCGAAGAGCACGACTGCACCTCGCTCGCTACAAAGCAGCTGAAAGTCTGCTGGCGCTCGTTGCTATTGTAGCCGCATAAATCGACGAGTGAGGCGTAGCGTGTGGCACGGAGCAAAACTAACGGCAAAGAATACGTGATTATGGGCGTACTTGACGCCCATAATCAAGGATCTTGAATTGATGATACAGGAGAGCAATACACCAAAAAAGTCACGGGCAACCGCCAATCATGCGAGGCCTTGATAGCAGCGCGGCTAACGCCTGTGCCGGAGCAGGACGGGATTAGACATGACTTCGAACATGTGGCGGTATGCCGGGGCTCGCTGATAAGTGCATGCGCGAGGCCCGATGCCACGTGACGCTTCTCGGACGGCGTGCAATGCTTAATGGCGGAATTGTATGATGCGCGGAGGACTGATTGATTGCCTCTAATTTTAGTAGCACACCAATCCCCTTCCTCCTCCAGCCCTGAGAGACTGCCATCGAAGTTCCCAGTAGCAGCACAATCTGCAATCGCATTCAATTCACAACCCATACACTCCCCATCCACACCCATTCCCACCCTCTCTACCTCCTATTAAAATTCAAATACCGACTCCCCAAAAACAGCAACACAAGGTTACTCGCGCAGAACGCAATCATCACGCCCAAATCCCTCCACCGCGTCCCAAAGCTGATCCCCAGGGGCTCGTAAAACTGGTCGCCGACGCTGTACGCGCAATACGCGCAGTCCGCCGTCGAATTGTCGACGATGTAGCCCGCGCCGCCCGCCGCGAAGAAGGCGGCCATGTACTCGCCGCAGGTCTGGCCGGGCGGCGCGGCGAAGCGGTTCAGCTCGGCGGGCGTGCACTGCACGCGCTGGCCGTGCAGTTCGGTGGAGACGAGGCCGGAGATGAGGCGGGTGAAGCTGGGGGAGGAAGAGGGCCTGGTCAGTTTTGGGGCCGGGAATGTGGAGGAGAATTTGGGGGGGAGCGGAGACTTACGGGTCGAGCTCGTAGAGCCAGGCACGCCAGAAGCCGGGGATGGCGGGTTTGGGGATCTGGGCGGTTGACGTCAGTCATGTTCTTGTTTCTTGTTGTGTTCGTTTACAACTGCGAGCAGTAAACATTGGGAACTCACCGTCACACCGCAGAAGAGCGCGAAGACGATGATGAGCGGCGGGTTGAGCAGCATCGCGATGAAAGTGCTCGGCGTCAGGGCGGAGACCGTCTGGGCCAGCGTGACAGAGAAGATCTCCGTGACCAGGACCATGAAGAAGTTGTAACCCGCGCGCGACGACTCCATGTTGAAGCCCGGGATGTAATAGATGGGCAGGAAGAAGCCCACTGCGCAAAGGAGGGAGTATGGCATCTCCGCAAGGACCATTGACAGAGCGAAGGGAAGCTGGCGGTAAGTTTTTGAAGCTGCCTCTCGGTAGTAGACGAGGCGAGCGAGGTCGTACTTCGGCTCGACTTGCGCCAGAATCAGAGCGGGCAGGACTGTGACCTGGAAGATCACGAAGACTCTGTTCTGCAGCGAGGTGCGGGAATCGTTCAGCTGCAAGAACATCAGACCCGTGAGGACAGCGATAGCCAGGTGATTGAAGAAGCGCGTGAAGCCATAATTCGGCGAGCGCCAGAACGCCTTGTGCTGACGCTTGTTGACGACACGGATCTGATGCCACAGCGGCGTCGCGAACTCCTTCGCCTGCTTTCTCGGCGCGGCGCTGACATCGTTGGAGCGATCGGCTTTGATGCGAATGATCTCGTCTTTCACTTCGGACAGCTCGGCGGACTCCTGCCAGATCTCTCCCCAGTCTTTATCACCAATGCGAGGTGCGATGCCAGCGCCAATAGCATCGAGCATCCATTCTGCCGGGTTGGCGTCAGGAGGACATTCCGCGCCGTTCTTGCGAAAGTATGAAATGAGAACGTGGGCGTCCTTGCCAATGTCGCCAAAGTAGACCGTCTGGCCACCTTTCTGAAGCAGGAGGAGACGATCGAAATTCTCGAAGAGCGAGGCGTTGGGTTGATGGATAGTACAAAGGATAGCCTGACCAGCAGCCGCAAGCTTGCGCAGGAAACGGACAATATTGAAAGCACTCTGGCTGTCCAGGCCAGAAGTCGGCTCGTCCAAGAATAACAGCAGCTCCGGTTTGGCCGCCAGCTCGACGCCAATAGTGACACGCTTGCGCTGCTCGACGGCGAGACCAGCCTCGGGATCGCCGATAATGGCGTCTGCGATGTCCTCCATTTCCAGCAGCGCGATGATCTCCTCCACATAGGCGTACTTCTCTGACTGCGGAGTCTCGTACGGCTGCCTGAGGTCCGCCGAGAAACGGAGGGCTTCGCGGACGGTCTGCGTGCCTTCGTGGACGTCTAGTTGTTCCGCGTAGGCTGTGCCGCGCTGGAAGTCGGTGCCTGGGGGCATGCCGTCGATGAGCTTGTCTCCGGAGATCACGCCGATGTTCTTTCGCGATGCCAGCACGTCTAGGAGGGTAGTCTTGCCGGCTCCCGAAGCTCCCATGAGAGCGGTGAGCTGGCCCGGCTTGACGAACCCGAAGACGTCTCTCAGCAGGCGTAACTGACCGCCCGGGACAGGGACGTCGTAGCACAAATTCTCCCACGTCAGAACAGACTTCGACTCAATCGAAAGGCCCGAACCTGAATCTGTTTCCTTGCTCGCGCGGCTCTCTTTCTTCGCGTGTAATGCAGCGTTGAGCTCCTGGCGCTCCTTGTTCTCCTTCGCGTAGAACGTGATCGTCTTGCCGCCCGCGCCCCATTTGATGTACTCGCCAAGGAAAGTGTTCGCTGCGAGGAAGCCAACGATCAGAACAACGATGATACCCCAGTTGCGCCACAGGTCACCAGTCAGGTACGAGAAACCCTGGTCGATATATGCAGAGCCTGGAACGTTGAGATTACCAGCCTCGCTACCAGCGAGAGTGCAGACCTGATGGTTGATGTCGCCGTATTCTTCGCCAAAGGGGATGAGAGACGAGCCTTCACACGTCAAGTCGATCTTGCCAAACTCATTCATCATCAGCGCCGAGAAGCCGAGGCCGAGCGCATTAATGTAGAAGATCCAACGAAGCCACACCTGTTCTTGCTCCCATTGGATCAAGTAGCCGCTGGTCAGGACGAAGAGTGTGATGATCACAGCCGCGAATTTCATCGCCACATCGAAGTCTGCGCAGAGGCAACCGACCGTTCGGAAGAAGAGCGTCATCGCCAGGTACCCCGAAATGATCATCAGAACGAAGATGAAGAAAGCTCCAGCGTCGAGCACAAGGCCACACATGAAGTAAACGATGATGGAGAAGAGCAAGATTTGCGCCGCCGAAAATGCCAGGTCAACGATGATTTGCGCAATCCACAATGCAGACGGTCGATGAAATGCGTATGCGCGATGCTTATTGATTATGGGTCGACCGATCATGGTCGATGCGAGTTCTCCGAATGCCTGGAATGCGTTGAACAAAAGGGCGATGAATAAGAGACCTCCACGTGTGAACGCGCCTCCTGAGGTCTGCGGAAGCTTAAGCCAAACGGTGCCGAGGATGATGGCGACAAGAATGGACGTCCCCCATGAGACGACGAGGGAAAATCGATCTTGCCATTTGAGGATGAACTGTCTTTGCATGAGAGCCCAGACTTGAAGGTGGAATGGAATCGAGTAGACTGATTTCTTCGGTGCGTGGCGCTTGCCCTGCAGGACGGCGGTCTTGAAGTCCTCGTACACATGTTGCTCCTCCTTGACGACATCGCGATATTCTGACATCTCTGTGTCGAGCTGGGCGGCATATTTGGATTTGTTGAAAGCCTCAGCAAGAGTGTCCGGTGAGGACGGCGCATTATCCGGACCACGTCCCGGTTGGTACTCTCTCTCGAATCTGTCAGTGCATCCAGTCAGATAGTCGGGCGTAGTCTGGCGGGGTTTCTCCAGAAAGCCGAGCGACTCGAAATAGGACCTTGCCTCTGTTGTAGGTCCGAAGAACACTTGCCGGCCCTCGTCAATAACCATTACCTTGTCAAATTGCGAGTAGATGTTTTCGGACGCTTGGTACAATGACACGAAGGTTGTAGTGTGGTAAACGTTCGTAAGGATTCGTAACGATTTCGCGTAGTCAAGAGCAGTCGAAGCATCGAGTCCTCTTGTGCTGTTATCATGCGAGCAGACAGCACCACCGGTGATCATCATTTCAGCGATGGAGACGCGCTTCCTTTCTCCGCCAGAGATACCTCGTACGAAAGGATTACCGACGATGGTGTTCTTGGTGTGCTCGATGTTGAACATGCGAAGCAGCATATCAATGACTCGGTCCTTGAATTCTTTCTTCGACACGCCACCGGGCCTGTTGCCCGGCACCTTTGTGTCCAGGGCGAAGCCTAGAGTCTGAGAGACTGATAATGTTGGGTGATGAACATCGTCTTCTTGACAATACACTGCTTCGCCGCGATATCTCTTCTCAAACTCCTTGCTCGTAAATGGTCCGTACAGGACTTCGCCATCGATGCCAGTATAGCCGAATCGCTGGTTCGCAATGACTTTGAGGAAAGTCGTGCAACCTGAGCCTGGCCGTCCAAGTACCAGCACCATCTCGCCGGGTTTCACCACACCTCTGAAATCCTTCAAGATGTCGACTTCTTTTCCCTTGCCAGCCAATCCGGACCAACGCAGCAAGTTTCCAGGCACATTGACGAAGTTGATGAACGAATCCGGGAAGGTCGGCTGGAAGTTTTTTACGCCTCCTACGCCTTTGACTGTAAGCTTATCCCAGATCACACCGATCTTCTTGCCCTTGATGCCAGAGTCCTCTTCAAGCTGCTTGTTTCCTCTCAGCGTATCCTCCAAATCAAAGGGCTCGCCATCATCGCTCGACTCCGACGAGACGGCCTTCTCCACATCGTGCGTGCCTTTCTTCACGCTTTGCCTTGTATGCTGCCTCGAGATTCTCTGGCTGGTGCGAGAGAACTCGCGCTGCAAATCCGCAAATTCCGACTCGGCGCCTTTCACATCAATGCCCGTCGGCCGACGCTCCAGCTGTACAGGAACAGGCTGTGGTCGCGGCTCCTCTTTTCCTTTCTCCAGATCGGCCAGATTGTCGGCTTTGGCCGTGCCCTCATCAGCGGCGTGCACCGGTTCGCTGCGGTCGCCTGCCAACGTCGGCATTGCGCCAATCCTTTCTTCAGGACGGTTCAATCCCAGCGCCTCCTGCACTTTTTCCTGTGCTTTCTCCATAGTCGCGAGGAATCGTAGTAGTCCAAGTCGATAGGTTGGCGGATCCACAGTTTGCCCACGAAATCCAGCTATATCGTGCAAGATGCAACCAAGCTGTTTTGTCTTCCTCGCTACAGCTTCAACCCACCTTCGCGCCGCACAGCCCAGCACAGCACAGGTATATCAACACGCGCCTCTCCCAGCGACTTCCAGGCAGCGAGCCCAACCCAGCCCTCAACAGCGCAAGGCAGCCGCGCCGCGCCGCGCAAAGCAAAGCAGACAGTCCTCAGAAAGTCACCGCCGCCTCCAGAACGGGCAACAGTGAATCACACGCCCGAACCAAACCCAGACACCGAGGGAAGAAAAAAGGGTGACATCAACCCACCTGCGCGGGCGCGGCGGGAACCCTGCATATTTAAGCTGCCATACCGTCCACTACACTACCCTACCTTGCCTACCTGCCTAACGCCTCCGGCAAACCCAAGCCAACGGCGCGCCGCCGCCGCAAAACGGCCGCGTCGTGCCCCGATCGCAGCATCATTGGCCCGAGCCCGGGGGCGCGCCCAGCAAAGCTTGCCGCGCCGGATGGGCCATCGTCCCAGCATCCGAGAGAGGGCGACGCGGCAGTTGGCGGGAAGGGAAGGGGAGGGGAGAGGGCGCGTTTTTCGTTGTTGTTTTCGGGTTGTTATCTCCGCATTGTTGTTTGGCGATGGCGTGGGTGGGCCCGCTCCGCAATCTCGCGTGCTACCCCGCAGGGGCCAGCGTGGAGAGTCACATCAGATGATGGGTGGATTACCTTATGGAGACTGGATCTTTGACGGGTGGGTGTGGGTGTGCTTGTAGTCATGTTTTCTCATTATGCTACGGGAGCCTAAACTTTGATGATCCTTTTGCTTGCGTGTATCGATTGCTTTGCTCTCCGGGGGGGCAGGTGTCCTTCGCTCCTGCTGGTGAGGGACCGTGCTTTTCTCGTACAAACGACAATAATAATGATAGCAATAGCAAACACCATTATTACAGAGCCGGCCTGTGCCCGTGGCCGTGTATCATTCTGTTGCGAACTGCGGCGCGAGTCAGTCGACCAGCTCGTCAGAGGTAAAGCGAAAGCTCGAGCGACTAGGCGGACTCACCCCGGAAGGTCTAGCCCGGTTTGGGCAGCCATTGTAGATACCTGCAGGCGCTCGCGCGTGCGGCTTACAAATGCGCACACCGCGCTGCGGCGAGCTCCTACGGTGTCCAGGATGGCAGAGTCGGTGACGGGGCGCTCAGTCGTGCCGACTCCGCTTCCGACACGATGGTAGCGATTGTATGGTCATAGTCCGGAGGGGTTTCTAGGGTCATGTTTTCTAGAGTCGTGTTTTCTCCCCGAGTCACGCGCGTGTGGAATCGTTGACGCTGTGGTGCAAATGTCTCCGGTCTTCGTCTGGGTCTTCGTGATCGCGTTCGACTGTATCGTTCCTCAAGTGTACTGTCCTTGGCGGTCGGCTTGGGCCTTCTCATCAAGGTGGCCTTGGTGGTGCTGGTTCTGGTACTCCATGTCACCACGGCGGCCAACACGCTCGAGCCAGCGTTCTGCAGACTCAAGAGTGGCCTTGACGACGTGACTGACTTGGCTCATCATGTCCAAACCTTCCGTCGCGAAAGCGATCATGCGGTGGGCGCCGCGGCTGGTCTCACTCTCGCCCGTCTGGTTCGCAGAGACCAGACGCCAGCGTTGGGGGAGAGACATGAGCTGGTTGGTGACGAAGTGACGGGCATTCTCGGGCAAAGCTCCACCGGCGGAGCTGGAAACGTAGTTTGTGACGTGCTTGAGGGTGGTCCAGATGTCATCAGAGTGCTTCTTGATGATGTCGGCAAGGCGGCGAGCGGCTTCGTCGTGGTCGGGAGTCTTAGGTCGCTCGCCAGCCTCCAGCGACTTCTCGTTCTGCTTGTGCCATGAATCGCGTGCTTCGTCGTATTGCTCAAGGACCATCTTGAGCGCATCGCTGACTGTGGCAATGTGAACTGTGGCTTGGCCTAGAGCTTGCAGACAGTACTGCAAGCTGCGTCTAGACGTGACGCTGAGAGCCACACCCAAGCCAGACGTCATGACGAACATCTGGCCGGCGACTTGTGAGGACCAGCTGCGGTTGTGTGGCGGTCGCTCCTGTGACCGGTCCATCGCTGCTGGGCTGTACTCTTCGCGGTAAGAAGGTGGCTTACTGGCCCTGTAAGGCGGCAGGTTGTCGGATGAGTCCCGCCTAATCCCTCCTGGAGAGTCAATGTCCATGCGGTCTTCGTCGCCTTTCTCAACGTCGTGCGGCCTACGCTCGTCGAGGTATCGTCGAAGTCCACTCTCAACGCCAGTGTATCTACCTACTGAGCCCACTGTGTTGACCATAGGAGTGGCAATATTCCTCTCGACAAGGTTCGCGCCGTACTGGACAAAGCGTGGCGAGTAGTGCTTCGTGGTGTTGTAGACGAACATCGAGCTGTTAATGGAGGCATTCATGGTGCCACCAACCCAAGGATGTTTGCTTGCGAACAGCTGCAGCAAAGGCTCATTCTCCATCTCGGCATCCCGAGAAGATGTGCTCATTAAGGTATTGCTCTGAGGCGACATGGTCTGCCTTGGCACATTGGTCGGTGAGCAAACGAAGTCTGTTTGAAGTCAGCAATCCACCACACCTCATTTTACCAGACGGCCGGCTCATCTCACCTGGATTGCCCAATCCAGATAGGGCCTCAGCAGCCAGGCGAACGTCAGGGTCCTCCATCGAAATGACACTCTTCGCCCTCCTCCCTCGGTCTTCGTCACCCCTCATGCTGCCAGCTTCCGACGGGCTGGCCATTGCCGCGTCTATGCTCCTCCGTGTCCCGTTCGCAAACCCAGCATTGTTCCCAATATCAATCGGCGGCAGGCTCCTGGCGGAGACTGGGGAGCCTCGTGCAGCGAATGCCTCGGCAGCAGCATTCGCGTGAGCTTCGAATTGCGGCGATAGCACGGTGCGCAGGTCCGGCAGCGTGATATCGTTCCCGGGCTTATGACTCCCCAGCTCGTGCCTGGGCACCTGCGGGAAGCTCAGTTCGGACGGATCATGAGTTGCGTGGTGCTGCTGTTGTTGTTGCTGGCCGGAGTCGCGCAGCCGCTGCTCGAGTCCTTCCATTTGCAGCTATGACGCCTGCCTAGTGCGGGCGGCGGAGAGGGCGGTTTAGAAGAGGCCTTCGATGCGGATGCTGATGTGGGCGTCGAGCGGGTGGCAGAGCATGGAGGGAGAGGCGGCGGTGGGATGGGGCGCTCTTATCTCGCGTCGCGGGCAGACGAGACGACGGGCGGCGGCAGCTGTGTGCAGATGGGAGCGGTGGTGCGCCGCGCGGGACGAGGCACGATTGTCACGCTGAGGAGTTCGGGCTGTCGAGGCACTGTCACATGCTTCGGCTGTGACCTCAGGCCGGGACGCTAGCGGCGCAGCGGCGCCCTGTGATTCGCCCGCAGCCGCCTTCACGTGCGAAATCCACCCAGTGCCGGGTCCGTGGTATTCGACGGGTCTCTTTATTTTGCCATGTGTCTGCCTGCTCCGTGCCGACACTGACATCTTTTGCTCGATGAGACGATTTCTTTCAGGTGCCGCTCGGCAAAGCATAGCAACGCTGCTGCATGCTCGGGCACGCCAATCGTCGCTAATCCCGTATGTGCGCTTACTCCACGATACGCCCGTGCAGTCGTGCGTCTGGTCGACGTTCCTACTGGATCGCTTGGGGCAACTTGCAGAAAGCCAATGCAGACAGCCGGTATGGGACTATCGCTGATATGAGCTCTCCGGGCAGAACAGCATTCTTCGTACGCCCGACTCCGACATGTGAAGGTACTGCGCGGGTGTGACCTTGTCGAATGTTCGCAATCTGAGTCGAGCGTGGGTGGCATGCGCACATGTTGGTACCGTGGCCCAATGGCGAACAATCGGGATGTCATCTTAGGAGGTGAATTTTCGAGAAATCACATGCGTGGGATGTGACGACTCTGACAACACCACGGAATGAGCATGCCACCACGCAATGGTTATTGATAGTTGGCCATGAGTCCTCGTGCGGTAATCCTGCGACACCGTAAGCCCCGTGCTTTGCAGTGCTTCATCCCGCGCAGACTGTGTCCCATGACGAATGCGCATATCATTGCCTATGGTGCTGCTCTCATGTGAGTTGTTGTAGCACAAGTTGCGTGCCGCCTACCGAGATAATTGATCCCACGACACCAGTTTTCGGGACGACAGCACAATTCCGCTGTCGGTCGTGATGCTATTGTCGCACATGGCTTGGAAGATGAATGCTTGCGGTTGAGGTCCCACCCTACTCCAATGCCGCTGCTCAATTGATTCTGGATAGCTCTGAATAGCATGGATATGTCCGTGCGCGACCCAAAAAATATTATATATATATATATATATTACAGATCGGGACAATGGCGCGGGAGATATGTTGAGGATATGGCAGTTAGGGTTAGGGTTGGTGCAAGCTTTTCAACCTAGAGAGACACCACTTTTGACCCGCCAACTGGAGGGCATTGCTATACGTCAACGCCCGATTATCGGTCAACTTGACTTCTCGAATTGGAAAAAATATTGAAGGTCTCGTGTGAACCAAAGGCAGCATAGCAGGGAGCCGATGCGCCTCTGAAAACATGAGCTGTGCGCGATGGTCCTGGTGAGAACGAATTGGGGGACTACGTGTACCTCTCGTCGGCGACACAAAGAAGGCAACATCAGTCAACGCGTCTAAAACCTCGCATTGATTGATTGTCCATCGGGAATGATCACGATCTGGGTGGTCGCAAACCATTTAGTGGTCGTCGGCAGGCGCTCTACCTTATACGATGTTCGCTCAAAATTCGAACTACCTTCACAGAATCATGAGCTGACCTCGGCCAAAAGAAGTAAAAACATACAACAGGCGGGATTCCCAGATGGTCACCCACTCTAGTACTAGTCGCCCGGTTCAGTGCTTGTGTATGGCAGAGCGGACGGGATGCCCAATTTTCACTGACCTATGGTCGTATGTACTATAAGCTCCAGACATTTTGTATTCAAACTCTTGACTTTCTTTGTACTTGGAGACTGATGAGCTAACCATGGACATGGCAGCAGTGGTCTGGGGATACGAGTTGAGTTCACACGAGGCCCGTGCCAACCAGTGTTCGTTGAACCGTTGCAGCGCTGGGGATGCAGCTGCCCATGGACATGCATCAGGAACCGCAGCGACGTCCAGGGGAATTACGTCCGTAAGGCATGGTACCAAGGATGGCAAATGGTCTGCCGACAAGACTGGGCGTATGTAACGAGTGTTGTGACGAACGCCATGCCGCGAAGAACAAGTGCTCGCACGCCCAAGTTGCGATCCAGATCGTCCGTAGCCCTCGCTCCCCTACCGAGATCCGAGCATCGACAGCGAAAGCTACCACCGCACTGGCAGCCTCGTTAACTAGTGCCTGAAGACAGCAGGGCGTGCGTCGATGAGCATCCAAGGATCATGCCGTGCGCTCCCAACAATAACGTCCCTCGGCCCAGCACCGCGCCGAGCCGGGCTGGCAGGCAGTCCGTTGGCGTGCGGCGGCCAATGGTCGCGCCGGTGAAATTGTTTCGCGCGCATCAAATCTCCGCGCCGAGGGTCCAGCAGCAGAAAGTCCGGCGGGTGAGCGCAAGAGGCCCCCTTTCACTCCACACCCGCGCGACGTGCAATTGTTGTATTTCCCCACGTGTCCTCGCACTCCTTTTCACCCAGTCGCATCCCTCACCACCTCCACCGTCGCTCCTTCGCCCGGACAGACGAGCCTTGACGCGCACACGGACGAGGCAGTGCAAATTGGTGACAGGCCGCCGCACGCGACACCACCCCATCCGCCGCTTCCGCCCGCTCGAACCTTCAGATAAACACACTCGTCATTTTCGCTCCCTTTGGACGACATCCAGACACCCTCACTGGGAAACACATCAACACGACCGCCGTCATGTCCGCTCCTTCATGGCTCGAGGTCGGGGTGCCCACCCTCGACCGTCCCTTCGGTGTCGCCCTCTGGCCCATCTTCTCTGCCGCGTGGGAGAAGATGTTCGGCTACCCGGCCGAGAAGTTCCGTTTCGTCCCCGGCGAGTCGCTCATGTCGACGCACAAAGAGACCGTCTTCGCACTTATCGCGTACTACACTATCATTCTGGGTGGTCGCGAGCTCATGAGGAGCCGCCCGGCCTTCAAGCTGAACGGCCCCTTCAAGGTCCACAACCTGTACCTCACCATCATCAGCGGTGGTCTTCTGGCTCTCTTCATTGAGCAGCTTCTGCCCACTCTTGTCAGGAACGGCGTCTTCTACGCGATTTGCGACCTGAACGGTGGCTGGACTGACCAGCTCGTCCTACTTTACTACGTGAGTTTCACGGCCATTGAAGCAGCAGCATTGAGATCACACAGAAGCTAAAATAATCTTTCCAGCTCAACTACCTGACCAAGTATCTCGAGCTGATCGACACCATTTTCCTCGTCCTTAAGAAGAAGCCGCTCACCTTCCTGCACACCTACCACCACGGCGCCACCGCCCTGCTCTGCTACACCCAGCTGCTCGGCAACACCGCCGTGTCCTGGGTCGTCATCACGCTCAACCTGACCGTCCACGTCGTCATGTACTGGTACTACTTCCAGTCTGCGCGCGGCATCAAGATCTGGTGGAAGAAGTACATCACGATCCTGCAGATCACGCAGTTCGTCATCGACCTGGGCTTCGTCTACTTCGCCTCCTACACCTACTTCTCCGCCAGCTACTTCCCCTGGCTGCCGACCGCCGGCATTTGCGCGGGCGAGGAGTTCGCCGCTTTCGCCGGCATGGGCATCCTGTCCTCGTACCTCGTGCTCTTCATCGGATTCTACATCTCCACCTACAAGAAGCCCGTCAAGAAGGGCCGCGGCCGCGCCACCTCCGCCCTCGTCGAGATGAAGGACGAGCAGCTGCCCACCGCCAAGCAGGTCCAGAGGCGCCTGAGCGGCGGCCAGGCCACCCTCGCCACCGGCAAGGAGAACGGCGCTCCGTCGCCCGCCAACGGCCGCGCCACCCGCTCGCGCAAGGCTTAGATGGCTCGCGAGTGTTCGGAGCCGCCTCGTGGGAGAGTGATCCTGGGGCCTAGGCCGGGCGTCGTGGTGGATGAGGTGGACTTGCACCTGTTGGAGCACCCCGTCAGGGAACGACAGCTCGCGGCGGCAAAGGGCATGTCGGGCTGACGGGATGCAAAAAGGAGAGGAGAGGAGAGTGCTCGATGTTCAACGAACAGGAGCCGGAGTGAGGGGAAGTCGGGCAGAGCAGTAACAACGCTGACTGCTCTCGAGCTCGACCGGTGTTATCGCATTACAACGGCGCAGCATTGATATTTTACCGCCATTGCAATTAACAAAAGCGAAAGAGCAGTCGTTTGCTCTGTGCAACGAGTCGGAGTTTCTGGGAAGGGAAAGGGAAAAACGAACATCAAAGAGCCGCTCCGGTGGGTATTTAGGGCGGCGGGGATGCTCGGGGCGCGGGAGTCTCTTCTTGTACGATACATTGTATTTTGGCCCCCGGACAGGAGCGATAAAATATATATAATACATATCAAAGCCGATACATAATGCAAGAGTTCGTTCTCCCTTCACTTCTGGCGCTTGCTCCTTCCGAGAGCGAGCTCAGTCGGGTAAAGGTGAGCATTCGCGGTGCTGCTGGGATATGAGGACGCGAAAGCGTGGAACGTGGGGACACGTCCCAGTACACAGGAGCTGTTCGGGGCTCACACCAAAGCGACAGTGGCGGACGCTCCGACGTGACCCTCTTACGTCTGACCATCCTCGGTTCAATGTCTGGACCCAAGGAGCCGAGAGACAGTGCCTTGGGTGCCAGGCAGGACGGAGGGGGGAGTGCAATCTGCAATTTGAGTTGAGCAGTCCCGGCAAATCTGCCAGCGCTGCAGTGTCTCATCGTCGCGTGGGCGGTCTACTCGGGTACTCAATCCTTGGAAGAAAAGTTCAAGCACAGAACAGGCGTTATCATGAACCAGTGTGAACTTTTGAAGACATTGGTACAGTGCGTACAATCCCGCATATCGAACAATCTCCTCTTGGCCTTCTCCCAATAAACCAGTCGAGTCCAATCTTCATCTTTTTCGTCGCCACCTGTCGCACGGGAACGCCAGAACTCCTCGCTAAATGCAAATCGGCAGTGGTCTTTCACATTGCGCTTTTGGTGCCTGTCCTCTAAGCAGCGCCGAGGGGCTTGCCGTCCTCTGAGAGCGGAGTGTCAGCGGACCGTTCGCAAAGGAGCAGTCTGGACCAGGGAGAAAGCTTACTCTTCAGCTGGGTTATGAGCAGGCCGTAGCGCTTCTTGAGGTGGACGCGTTGCCTGTTGGAAGAAGAATCGTTAGAGTCGCGCTCTTTTTGCTTCGAGAGGCTGGTTGAGACTGCAGAAGACGTACCTGGAGTACTTGTCGTCGGGTGAGAAGCGCGCAGGGTGGGCGGACTTGGTGACCTCGCCGTGGTTGACCTTCTTGAGGGTGTAGATGCGCTCGCCGGAGGGCGACAGGGTGTACATGAGATGCATGGTGGGCGGTGTTGTGTGAATGTACTCTGTCCGGTTGAGGGGTCTCGAGTATTCGTCTTTTGCTAGTTGTCGAAGGCGGCTGACTTGGGCGGTTCTTTGCTTCACGTGAAAGCTCGGAGGTTGCGAAGGCAGAAAATGCGGCGAGCTTGCCCGGAGGTGCCAAGATTTGGTCTGCCCTTGCGCGCGCCCCGTGCCTTAGGGTTAGGGTTTTGATTGGGCCAGCTGGACTACATCACTGGCAGCATTGTTGCGACAGCAGTTCATATACACCAGTCACTCTCCACTCGGACGTTAAAATACAGCAATTATGCTGTTCCAATCTCTGCTGAGCGCCCTCATGCTCTTGATTCTCCCCGCGTCCGCGCAATTTCAGTTCTTCGAACAGATGTTCAACCAAGGCGGACAGCAGCAACAACGACCTCAGAACGCCGGCTCAGACTCTGCCTGGTACCAGCAACGTTACGAAGATGGTATGCCAATCTTCGATTCAGGAAATTCGGAACAAGCTTGCTGACTCTTCGACCTACAGCCCACTGCGACAAATACCTCTGCCCGCATACGCTCAGCTGCGTCCATTTCCCGCACCACTGCCCTTGCGCGTTCCCCGATGTTGAGGACAAAGTCGAGTTCGGAGATGGAAGCATGGCTTGTGTGAGTAAGGGCGGTTACAAAGCGGGAGAAGCTGCGAGGAAGGTCGAGCTGGCCAGGAAGGGATTGTTGTAGGAAAGCGAAGGGGGACAATTGATATGATACGATACGACATGAATCGAAGTGCTTTCTTGACAACGCTGCTCGAACTCGCGCAGAAAATCGATTGAGATACGTCGTGAAAAGGATCACTCGCAGGGGCATGCCCAGTCTGCGCGAGACTTGATGACAGGGAGCTGAGAAGGAACGTGAAACGCAAAAATCGTGTAATAATACAGTATCGTAGCTTCATACGCGCATCCTCGTATCGCATGCAATGTGTGAATTCTGCTTCCCATGTAACCAGGCTCGACCCATCCCGGGGAGCATCCCAACCCAAACCTCCAAAACACCCAGAACGCCGCGCTCATCCAATCATATCGAATTCGTCAATCCATAGTCCCAGAATGCCGTTCAATGCAAACTCATAATCAGATAAAGCTCAAGCCGCTTGAGCCTTTGCGTACTTGTAGCGGTACTTCTGTTTCTCGCCTGTGTCGCCGAACTCCTCTCTTCCCCAAGCCCTCATCAGTTCCTTGCCGATACTTTTGTTCAGCTTCTCAAGGTCTTCCATCTTCGCCTTCAGCTCCTGAATCTCTGTGTCCTTCTCTGCGAGCTTCGAGTCTCTGGCGGCGATCTTCTCCTTGTAGCGCGCCTCTCTGGTGCGCACCTTCTCTGTGATAGCGGTATCGAGAGACTTGTTCATGGACTTGTGTTCGTCCAAGATGCGCTGGATCTCCTCAGCGTGCTGCTGTTTCAGCTGCGCGATCTCGCTGGAGCGCGAGTTCCTTCTGGTTCTGGAGGCGGCGGTAGCAGCTTCGAGGTCGTGAGAGTGCTGAGACTTCAATCTCTCAATTTCAGTGGCATGCGCATGTTTGAGCTGGTCGGCGGCGCCGGTAGCAGCCTGCATCTCGCGAGCATGCTGGGAGTGCAATTGCGCCATCTCAGCGGCGTGAGCAACAGCGCGGTTCTCAGAGGCGCGGGTAGCAGCTTGCATGGCCTCATCGTGCTTCGCTTGCAGGCTCTTGATCTCGGTGGCGTGCGTGGTGTTGCGATCTCCAGAGGCGCTGATAGCAGCTTGGAGGTCGTGCGCGTGTTGAGCCTTCATGCGCTCGATCTCTGCGGCGTGCTCAGCCTTTGCGCGGCTGGCGTCGCTGGCAGCACCTTCGAAAGCAGCCTTGAGCTGCTGGGAGTATTCCACCGTGATGCGGTGGATCTCAGTGGCGTGCGCTTCTCTGGTCGCACGGAGCTCGCTGGTAGCAGCCTGCAGCTCTCTCACATGCTGGACGCCTTGGCGCTCCATCTCTGCGGCGTGTGAGGCCTTCTCGGCGGCCCTTGCCTCTTTCTCTGCTGCTAGCTCTGAGCGCAGCCGCTCGATCTGGCTCATCAAGTATTGTGATGCCCCTCCCTGGGGCTGGATCGGCGAGAGCATGCTGGAGCGGCCGATAGCTCCTTGAGGGCTGCGCTCGCTGGCGGGAGTACGCCCACCCAGCGGCGTAGGATTGCTGGGACGCGCCGGAGAGCTGTAGTCCTCAACAGTAGCCTGCATTTTCGTCTCGTTGGTCCGGAAGATTGAGGGTGTGCCAGTGGTGATGGCCGCACCGCCATCGGTATTGCTGCGACGGAGGGGGCGCCCACCCCTCATCCAGTCCATCATGTTGATTGTGAAGTCGGTAGGCCCATCAATATCTTCACTCAGTATGCGCGGTACTGAGCGCTCGGCGACTGGTGAGGAAGAGACGCTTGAAGATCCCAGGGCATCCAGATCGAGAGAGTATTTTGAGCCTGCTGGAGATGAGGGTTGCACCCTGGGGGAAGCACCGCGAGGCGGAGATGATTGCATTCTGCTTGAATCCTTGTCGAGATCGAAGCTGTGAAAATGCGCGTAGAGGCTGATGTGCTAGATAATGATGGCTGCAACGCCTTTCTCAATGGCGTCGCAAGAATTGAGATGGAATTTCGTGTTTGGGCGTTGATTGTTTCTTGACGCCTTGAGATTTCGTAATTTCATACGCTATTTGTCCAATTGTAGCTTTGACTTGCATTCATCCGACAGCCGTGTCAAATCTGATGTGCAATGAGGGCATGGGTCATAAGTCGTAATGGTTGAGTCTTGGAACATGAAGCCCAGCGCCGAATGTTTACTGTTTGCGACTTTGTTGACGCGCCGAGGCCCAAGCGCGGATCTGCTTCCGCGCCGAAGCGAAACGTTTCGCTAGAACGACATCCCGAACCCTTGGAGCCTCACTTCCAAATTCCCGCCAAGACTCAATATCCAGGAGGTCGACATAGAAGTATTTCTGCATGAGAGCCGAGACAAACGCTGCCGAGGCAGTTGTCTCGCAGTCGACAGCTGCTCATGGTTCGAAGCTGGTTTTGGCCGTTGCTTCAATTTGTCTCGTGTGGTACATCGTCGTAACTTTGGTTTCAACCCTGGGATATGTTCAAATGTACGTGCAACCAAGTACATTTTCGTACAAGAAAACAATGCTAAAGCTTGTCCAGACGACGTCATTTCTCAAGTCCGCCTCGAAATGTCACATGGTCAAAAGATGCACTCCATGTGAACATCATCCGACCTGTAAAAGGCCTAGAGCCGTCTCTCTATGACTGCCTCGCCTCTACTTTCCGACAAGATTACCCGAGAGACAAGCTACACATACGCTTGTGTATTTCAGATCGTGACGATCCGGCGCTTCCGGTATTAGAACGACTGCTCCACGACTTCCCATCGATCGACGCCAAAATATTAGTCGAAGAAGAGGATGTCGTCCTCCGTAATGGCAAAGCGCAACTTGGTCCGAATCCGAAGATTCGCAACATGAGCCGTGCTTACCGAGAATCAATCGGAGATTGTGTCTGGATCATTGATTGCAACATCTGGATTGCTAAAGGTGTCTGCGGACGCCTTGTTGCGAAGTTGGAAGGCCACGGCAAGAAGCGGAAGAACAAGTTTGTTCATCAAGTGCCTCTCGTTGTCGATACCGTTGGCACGACGGCCAATCAAGAGACTCATGGACTACTGAATGGTTCTAGTGGCCATATTCGTACCGTCAGTTCTGGGAGCCATACATTGGTCACTGGTCAAGCCGAAGAGCGCACCGCATCGTCTATCGGCGGAGGTAGACTCGAAGAATTGTTCTTGTCGTCCGCACACGCAAAGTTCTACACAGCAATCAATACCGTTGCCGTTGCACCTTGTATCGTGGGAAAGAGTACCATGTTTCGCCGCAGCCATCTCGACAGCATGACCAACGGCGCTGGTATTGACTACTTTAGCGAGAACATCTGCGAAGACCATCTGATAGGTGACATTATCTGGAGGAAATCGGCGCCGGAGGAGGTCGAGGGCGAGAAGTTCGGCAAGCATGCTTGCTGCTTCGGCGATCTTGCTATTCAGCCAATGGCCAACATGAGTGTCATCGAGTACTGGAAACGCAGAGTGCGATGGCTCCGTGTGCGCAAGCACACCGTAACACTTGCAACGCTTGTAGAGCCCGGCACGGAGAGCTTCCTTTGCTCGCTGTACGGCGCCTTTGCGATTACCACATTGCCGCACTTCCGTTCCGCATTCGGCATCCCTCCGACGTGGGCGAGCTTCTGGATCTTCTGGATTTCTAGTGTTTCTGCCTGGTGCTTGTTGGACTGGACCCTCTACCTTCTCCTTCATTCTGGTCGATCGATTGATGTCGACGCCGACACACCAGCCTTTGCGAGACCTCCGAAGGGCGGTCAAAGGCGCCCGTTCGCCGAGTGGCTTTTTGCATGGCTTGGAAGAGAATCGCTGGCTTTTCCAATTTGGTTTTGGGCGATCTATGGCGGAGCAAGGGTACAGTGGCGAGGCAAGGAATTTTGGGTGGGCATGGATATGAAGGTACACGAATTGAGGAACGATAAGGGTGAGGCACAATCAGAGGTTCGTGAAAATGATCATGCATCTCGTTCACCCTCGAGGGGCAAGGATAGAGTGGATTGAACTGTTCATTGTACATGCGAAGTATAGCGTCGAACTACAGTTGTGGAACATATATATCCTGAACATAAGAATTTTCACACAATCAGAGTAGCTTGCAATCCTCTCCCTTCATTCCAAAAGCTGACACTGAAAGCTCATGCCTCGATCGTGCACAGACGATTTCGTATTCTCCGCGTACATAATCGCCTCGCACGCGTTGACCGCGCAAATTACTTAATGACGTCCCTCGCACAAGTCATGTGACCGCGCGACCCCGCGCGAGCGCGTCTTCTTCACGAACGCCGATCTTCGTGAGGCGACAGTCGCCAATAGCCGAGCAGCAACACCATTATCTGACATTTCATGGAACGTTATGGCGTCTCTCGGCGAGGACAGCCTGGGTAGTATCCCTATGCCAGAGCTTACAGCCTTGCAACAACATCTTCTCCGGGTCAGTCTTGTCGTACGCCCCTTTGCAGTACTTCCGAGCTAATGCAAGTATCCCTGCAGAATGGCCAACCTTCTGCCGACGCGCAGACGCCTCGCCAACAGCCCCAACAACCACATCTGTCCGGAGGACATGACGAATCGCACACCTCGCGACAACCATCTCATCCCACTCGCAACGAAGAACAGGAATCTGTCGATGTCGTCCATAACTCTGCGCCCGAGACCGTACCGCAACAACCGCCGCGCTTGACGCCATCGAGAAGCGCCCCGGCCGATATCGATGCTATGGTCCATCAAACGCCTTCGCAGGAGGCGATCATGGCGCGAGCAGCTTCTTTTCATGGCTTCGTGGGAGGCGACACTCAGCCTATGGAGTCGCAAATCTACCGCGACTACACCGAGTCTATGATAAGATCTTCTGGCACTACGCCGAAGAAGACGATACTACATGCCAGTGAATTCGCGCAAAACGAGCAGAACACATATGAAACCGGCGGTGCAGGCGATAAGACGCAGCTCACGACAACTCATGGAGACGAAGGTTTTGTGGACTTGGACATGGCATGGCAGCCAGCAGACTCTCCGACGGCCAAGTCGGCGACCTCTGGCATTGAGGATCTGCTCGCAGGGCCGGAATCGCAAAGCCAGAACCATGGCGCAAATGGAAGCTATGCGCCTAGAACACCTGGTCTAGCTGGGAGTAAGCGTCGTCGGAGCGGCGAGATACCCACGTCTGCGACAGATGTGTCGAGAAAGACTCCTGGAATCGCGGAGGCGTTTGGCTTCAATAATGCCACAAAGTACAGCGCTACACAGCTGTTCAACCAAACTCAAGCTCCATCATCGCCCATGATCGATATGATACGGTCTGACCCTGTCGCCGAGCGACCTTCCCCAAACCTGCACATCAATCGTAATCTCTCGCCCGATATGGCAAGCTCATCGCCGGTATTGATGATGCACAACCCGCCTGCCTCGACTGCAGGCGAGCCGAGGGATACATACACGAGCATGCGGGAGTCACAGGAGCGACGTGCCGCCCGCCTCAGGCAAGAGCTAGACTTATCGAAGAGATTTGGGCCGGAGGCTGTTGCAGAGTTGGATGAAGAGGAGGATGAGGATAGCCAACAAATACGTATGGAACGAAAACGACTGCAGCGCGTTATGAGTGAGCAGGCCAACGACGAGTGGAGCAAGTATCGGGCACCGTCTCGGCTGGCGCCCAATCGCAGTTCTGATCGCAAGAGGACAGCGACTATCGACCTTGTAACACCTGGCACTCTGCACAAGCAGAATCATGTTCAGTTCGAGATGTCGGACAACGGACAGGAGACGGATGACGAGAACATGGAGATTGACCTTCCCGTCGAAGCAGAAGACAATCACGACGGAGAAGGCTTACACGAGGATGAGGGCGTTGAGGTTTACGAAGACAACAATGACGTCTACGATGAGTATAGCCAGACAGTTCTGCGCAGTCAAAGAGACCCCGAAGATGAAGACGACGAGGAGGGGTCTATCAAAGAAGACGAGGATCACTCAGTACATGCGGACCAGAGACCTCATATCGGAGAGACGACAGACCAAGATGGGAGCGGCGATGGCGAGGGCACGAAGATCTCGAACGATGATCAGAGTCCAGGTGATGGCGTTCCCAGTACGCAACCTGCCGTGGCAGATTCTCAACCGGAGCGTATGAACTTTCAGAGATCGCTCCTTTCCAGAGAGCCAATAGGACCCCCCCACACGTCTTCAATTATCCCAGGATCACAATATGTTGGCGCCACAAGTCAAGAGCTTGCACGCCGTTCAGCCAAAGTTCCGCACTCGACGATGTCGCAACCTCTCATTGGCGGCTCTACGAAGAGCCAGCACGAGGACAGCCGCGTACCGTCAAGTCCGCCAATGCCTTCAGGATATAGCGAAGGGAATGTAGGTGATGAGGATTCGACTACTCCCAGACAGACCTCTGGTCAAGAAAATGGCTGTCACGCCTCTGAGAATAACACCAGAGGTCCCGAGCGCGAGATACCCGAGAGTGACCAGCCAGGGTACGAGAACCCGGATTCTGCCAAAGACGGCACGGCATTCGAGACAGCCGCAGAGAGTAACGCACCGGCCCCTTACTCCACGGCGCAGACAAATCTGGGAGACTCCGCACCTAACTCCGAAAAGAAACGCCTTGTAAAAGAAACGTCCAAGGTCTCGGCTTCGCAGCACAGCATGCCGACGCCTCTAAAGGCCGCAGGTGTACGCCGGTTTGCGGACATTGCCGCTGATCCATCGCCACCAGAATTCAGCGCTGGCAGTCAACTTGACATGGATGCGATCATGGGGAATGTCATCACGATGGACGATCAAGATTTCATGGCCGCCCTCTCGAGTCCACCGAGCGAAAAACCTAGCAAGAGACGTCGGCTGTTGCAGAATGACTCACGTAGACGATCTTACATGCCTAGTACTGAAGCCACAAGCTCGGCACCTGGGAGCGAAGGCATGCGTGAGCCGAGCCCGGCGAAAGCGGTCGCGAACACCGACGAGTCAGTCAAAGAAGGGCAGACTGCCATTTCAGGAGACACTTCGAACCCTCCAAGAGCAAGTCCGGGAAAACCAAACGAGCAGCCTTCTGCCACGCCTAAAGACTCGAGTAAACCCGACACCCCCGAAAGCGTCAGACGAAGAGAAGAAGCGGGATCCAAAGCAGCCAGTCAGGTACTGTCTGCAAGAAGGTCGGTTTCAGCGTCGAAGAAAACCGGCAAGAACCAGAAGAGCGGACGTAAAGCCTGCGAGCGGAAGTCTGTCTCGCGGCAGCCCAGCTCCAAGCTGAAAAGGTCTGTAGAGCAGCCTTCAGATGAAGCTTTCTCGAAGTACATGGAGGTACATCCGCAGCAAGAGGAAGTTGGCGGCGTAAGAGAAGAAGACGTCCAGGCTCATTCGGCGCTCGAGACTACTGAGCCTCGCCTTGCTTCTGCTCCACATCGTATCCTCGCTTTGTTCCGAGGTGCTTCCTACAACGCCTACTATCCGGCAACTTGGCTTAGCACGTCTGCCGATGGAAGCCGTCACCGGCTACGTTTTGACGACACCACTGTCACAACACTCGACGATGGCCATGTCCGTGCGTTGGAGTTCAGGATCGGCGACGCCGTCAAGGTGGACTACGAAGGCTTCCGCAGCAAGACTTGGCTCGTCAAAGCGTTTGGGCGAAAAGCTCAGAATGAAGACGACCGGGCAAACGGTGTCGACATCCACGATCACGTCACACTGTTAGTCCAGGCTAAAGTCACTCAGCGGAGCAGCATGGCTACTCCTAGCGCGATCCCTCAAGGAGAGGGCGAGATGGTGGAGGTCATGGTGACCAATGTAAAGATAACTCACAACATGATCACCCATTTCGCTGACCGCGTCTTCCACCCGCCGACCAAAGACGACAAGACACGAACCGGTACACCTTTGACAGACGCTCAATCCGCCGACAATGACACACCATCTCGCTCACGGCGACCCCTCGCGTCCGCCACCAAATCCCTGGCCAGAGATCAATCTAAGCTCAGAGAAGAGTCTGTGTTCTCAGCGTCCGAGCCGAAAGCGTCTGGGATGTTTGACCGTATGGCTTTCGCGATCTCCTACGCCTCAAATGAGAACGAGAAGTTTGAAGTCACTCGCGTGATCCAACGCAACGGCGGAATTATCCTCGACCAGGGCTTTGACGAGCTTTTCGTCCAGTCTCAGCTTGGCGAACCGACGACTCCAACGAAGCGTCCGTCGAAGAAGTCTGAGCAGCCGCCGGAATCTGAAGCATCAGGCGGTCTGCGTCTCAAACCCGAGTACGAGAACCTTGGATTTATCGCTTTGGTCGCAGACAAGCACAGCCGCCGCGCAAAGTATATGCAGGCGCTCGCCCTTGAGATCCCAACGCTTTCAGGCCGCTGGGTTCTCGACAGCTGCGACTCCGCTCGCAATGCAAGCTCTACTGCGCAGCCCCGCCCCTGGACCCGTTACCTTCTCGCAGCTGGCGAATCCTCCTTCCTCGGTGGCGCCATTCGCTCTCGCACGCTCCAGTACCATGATCCAAAGACTACCAAGCTGACCTCAACCGTCGCCTCACGCCCGCTCCTTCTCAATGGCTCTGGCGTCCTGATCATCTCGCCCAAGAAAGGCAAAGGGACATGGGAGCGCCGCAAAGCCTACGCCTTCTTGACTCTCGCACTCGGCGCTGGCAATGTCCGGCGTGTCGCAGACTTGGCCGAGGCGAAGAAGCTGCTCGCATCTGATCAAGGAAGGGAGAAGTGGGGGTGGGTGTACGTTGACGATGACGTGAGCGAGGCTGCGAAGGTGCTGTTTGGTGCCAAGGGAGCGCAGGCTAGCAAGAAGAGGAAGCGGGCTGAGGGTTCGCTGATGTGTGTTGAGGGCATGGGAGGGAGTGTGAAGGTTGTGGGGGACGAGTTCGTGGTGCAGAGTTTGATTTTGGGCGCGTTGGTTGATTAATTGGGTGGTTGGCTGATTGCTGGTGGGGTTGTGAATATGGCGTTTACGGGCATACCCTTGGAACGGACGATGGATGGATACCCCCTCGATTTGGAGATGGCTGTAAGATACAAAATGCATCAAGTGTGCAATGGCTTTAGGTAAGCAAAGGCTGGCGAGGCTACAAAAGCACAGGACATGATATGAATCAAGTATGTCTTACACACGTCTACTCTATATCTACAATTATCTCGTACATGGCTGCTCTCGTGGCAGCATTTTTCCGGGTGCTGAGGTCGCGACCATGATGCTCGCCCTGCATAGTCAACCCGTGACAATGTCGGTGATCAGTTGCAATAGACCTATCCAAGCTCCACGCCCCTCGTGTGCATGAGGCCATGGAACCAAGAAGACATACTGGACGGACCCAAAAGGCACCCGAAACTCTCCAGTATTCCGCGCCATACCGCCATTCCGCTATGCAACACACAGATTGCACCTTTGTCGCGCGCGAAACCCCGAATCAATTCCCGCATGCCGACACGGTTATTTCAGACCCAGAGGCGCAAGAATTCTTTCCTTCGCGACCTGAACCGCAACGTCACCACCGTTCTGCAGCGCAACGGCACCCACGATCGCGTAGACCGACTGCGCGAGTACGACATCCTCACCCGACGACTCCAGCCTGTCGGACTTCCTGGGCTTCCACCTCACCACCTTCTCCAGGCCATAGCTTTTCGCCAGCTGCGACACCCGTCTCTTGTCCAGCGCGGTGGATTTTGCGCGCGCGGTGATGTTCTCAACGCCGTTCAGCGAGGGGTGCGCGAAGACGTATATGTTCTGGCTCGTTTGATTTTCGGGCGTAAGCGGTTGCTGCGCGAGGAGGAGCGAGGTCTGAACGTCCAGGATGCGCTTGCCCAGGTAGGCGAGCTTGTCGTTGTAGGGGCGGCGGCCTTGGTCGAAGGATTTATGTGTCAGGGCTTGCCACTGTTGCGGAGATTGCGTTAGAATAGTTGTTCCTTTTCTTTTGTTGTCCGCGACAACACCGCCGTGGTTGCACATACCTTTATCTCTTCGGGCAACACGTCCTTTCCTTTCGTTCCCCTGCCCGCAGCCTGGCCAATAAACCTGTCGTAGGCGTTGTCCACGAGCTCTACGCTGTCGTTGACCTTCCACACGGGCTGGTTGGGCATCGGTCGTAGGCGGAAGGGCATTTGCATCGCGGGTGGAGTCTGTTTCCATCTCGGCTCGTCTGGTGAAGGTGCGCCGGCGCTTTTTGCGGTCGTGGTGGTGAATGAGCGGATGGCACTGGGCTTTGCGGCGGTGCGGAGTGTCCTGGCGCAGGATGCGCAAACGAAAGGAGCGCGAGTGGTCGACATTGTTTGTGGACGACGGCGGGTGGTGGCGGACGGTTGGCGACGATTCACTTCCTCCTCTAATCGCTGTACGGGTAGAGTCGCGAGGTCTCGAGGCTCAGCTTTCCCTGCGGAGGGCTGGCTTGGCACCTCCGAGCGACAGCCGCCGCAGGGACGAGGAGGTGCGAGTGAGACGGACGCGCCAGGAGGTGAGGCTGCAGCACGGAATATTATAAAACCACATCTTCGTTGTTATGACCTGAACTTTCAGTGATTGATTAATATACTGTTTGCAATTTGACTTGCATTGATTGATCGTTATTATCGATACCTTGGCCGAGTCCCTCTGCAGATCAGCCTCGCCCAGCGCGGCCCTCACTCTCCACCAGACATGACAGCGATGAATGGCGATTTCGACTGGGAAGGTCAAAGTTGCGAGCGACTGCAAGATGCGTTCAATGCATTTCTTCCAAGGAATTTCAAATGTCAAATTCGTTATACCCATACGCCGCCAAAACCATGCGAACCTCTCTTCTCACCGTGTCCTGGCACGCAACCAGAGAAGACGAAACTCGCTAGTCACTTCTTGACCGTCAGCGTCCCGTTGAACGATCAGATACCAGGCTCGGATCAGTTGAAGTATCCTGCAAAAAGCAATGTAATCGTCTTCGCTATGGAGGTCTTAGTCTATTCGTCCAGAGGATTAGTGACTATGTTCGTCAGCAAGGCCGACTCTACTGGATACTTGCCCCAGCGGCGACCAAGTCCGATCAAGTCCATTGCCACGACTTTTATGTGGTGGCTTAGCACACAACAAAGACGGTCGACAAACTCAACAGGAACCAAGCTTGTCATTTCTCTCTTCGCTCGCGCACAATCTCAATATCTTTTTCCCGGTTCTGCGGATCATGGCAAAAAGCACGTTTTAGACGATCGACAGCTGATCAGGTGGTGGGCGCGGGTTCTGGATCCTCTCTTCCTGGACAGTGACAAGTCAGAGCAAGACTTGGATCTTCAAGGCTACATGACCGTCCCTGGCTATCACGGCATCGAAACCAAATCGTTCTTCCCATCGAAACCGAACAGCTCTGAAAAGAGTCGACATTGGACACCTGGCAATCCTCTCGTCGAACTCGCACAAGCACGGAACCTACCTGAGACGGCTCCAACAAGGTGCCTCCTTCCTCGGTTCCCCGACGACCCCAAAGCACGATTCATGCAAGACCTCGACGACGAAGTTGGCCTCGTCGAAGACGCCGGCTCGCTCGCCCTCACCAGCCCATCGAAACAAAAGAGCGGCCGATGGAAAACAATCAACGACCTCGAACGATTCTGGGAAGCCATGGAGTTCCGACAAGAATGCTCGTCCGGCCGCGTCGTCGGCTTCCTCTGGCTCGTTGTCCGACCGCCCTCCACAGAACAACGACACCTCCTCTCCTCCCAGACCGACCGCGAGCCCTCCCCCTCCCGCCAACCAACAACAGCTTCGAACTCGCAAACCTCTACCACCTCCCACAGCTCCCGCAAAAGCACCTCGCGCTCCCCCAAACGCCCCAAAAAGCTCTCCGGCCCGATCATCCCACGCCAGCCGCGACTGAAAGGCAGCTCCTTCACCCTCTCCGCGACCTCAGACGCAGATGACACGTCTAAGCGCGACGGGCCCTACCTCACGAAAGAAGGCTACGACAGCGCGATGCAGATCCTGCTCAATCTAGAGTTCAACTCGCTGGCGGCGGCGGTGCACTCGACTGCTAAGTGGGTCGCGGAGGTGTCGCGCATGGTTGGGCTGAAGGCGGGGGATTGGGCGTTGGAGTGCGTGGGGACGGCGGAGGTTGAGACGGCTGGGGGCGCGGATGGGCCGAAGCCGATGAATGATTTGGGAGGATTGGTTAGGAAGAAGAGGAAGGCTGACGACGGTGGTGGTGGTGCTGCTGCTACGCCTGTCGAGAGTGCAGACTCGGTGAAACCGGAAGGCAATGGGGTCAATCTGTTGGTGGGGAGGAAGAAGGCGAAGAATTGACACTTGATTGCCAGAGAAGAGAAGTGGAGGTTGTTTGGTATAGTTTGCGATCCAGCAGCTTTTTGTACGACCATAGTTGATGATTCCCTCCGTACACAACAAGAGGATTGACTGCTCGCCACCTCAATTCTTCCTTCAATTGAATGGGTCACTGCCCTAGTCAATTGAAGTGATATCTGATCAAAAGCGCATTGCCGGCGCCTAGGCTAGGTCCTACGATATCAAAGACACTACGTCAAACGGTACGAGGCCACAAGGATGAGGCGCTTTGTGATGCGATCTGTTGTCATCATTTCGGCTGGGGGTATCTTGTATCTACAGTATTCCTACAGTATTCTCCATCGTCGTTTAGTCAAAACCAACCCAGTCACCCTCGTCGGCCCCCTCATCCATACTCTCGTCCTCTTCCTCACCAGCCTTGCCGTTAGCCAGCGCTTTTACGCGCTCCTTCTCATCGACCTTTCTTGGCTGCGCGAGCAGAAAATCAACGGTGTGCGTATTCTGCTCCGCGACCTTCATGATCTCGCCCTGCAGACGAGCCACAGCGCGCTGAACGAGCCTCGTCACCTCAGCGTAATCGCCCTGGCGCGCTTTGAGCTCTCGACCATGTTGGCGGAGCAGCGACTCAATCCAGCGCAGGTTGAGTTCGAGATGGGGCGAGGCGTCTGCTTCCTGCGCAACGAAGCGGAGCAGGCGCTCGAGATAGACAAGCGGCACGTCGCGGACGATCAGGTCGATGTCGGAGGTTGGCACGGAGCGGTAAATGCGGGTGAGCAGCTTAGTGTTGGAGAGGCGGAAGGCCATGATGAGAGCTTTGAGATATTCGCCGCGGGCGAGAGCTTTCAGGGTTGTGGAGGGCGTGACGTCGACGTCGAGATCAAAGGGGTCGAACTGTACGGATGTGTCCAGGGAGTAAACGAGGAGGCCCTCTGTGCTCGCTGCGCAGAAGGCGCGGCCGGTGGGCGCGAAAGCTACACCTGGGACGCGGACTTCGGGTGCCGTCTTGCGCTGGGCGGCATCGCCGCGCTTGGAACCGGGAAGAGATTTGTCGATGCGGTCCTCGAGATCGGAAGCCTCACCTTGCTCGTCAAGAAGGGCTTGCGGGCCGGCTTCCGTAAGAAGCTTTGAGTTGAGGTATTCCTGTGTACCGTCAAGTGAAAGGTTCACGGAGACGGTAAACTTGCGCAGTAGCACACCGGTTTCCACGGCGTACATGCAGATGTATTTGCTGTTACCACTGGCAAGCAGGACTGAGCCATCGGCTGCGTATGAGATTGTGTTGAAGCTCTTGGTGCCCGCTACGTTTGCAGCAGTGCGACGATCAGTGGCTTTACGGCCCCCTGATGCGTCTCGGCGACCGTCCAAGCCGGCTTCTTGGGTGCCTTGGTCGATCGACCAGAAAGTGAGTTGGCCATCCAACGAAGACACTGCGACCTGCTTGCTGTCAGGTCTTACCGAAACAGCAAGTACGTCTGACTGGAGTTGTAGAGGCTCAGATGTTTGTGTGCGCTGGAAGATTGACCAAATGCGTACGGTGCGGTCCCACGAACCCGACACAAGGGCGCTACCGTTAGGGGCAAAAGCCAGGCTTGAGATGGGGCCTTCGTGACCGGACAATTGATCAAGAAGCTGACCGGTCTGGACAGACCAAATGTGTACGTCGAAGTCGTCCAGACTACCAGCAGCAACCACTTCCCCGGAAGGATCGACCGCAACTGAGCTGAAGCTGAGCCTGTTGGGCGCTGTGAATGTGCGGAAGCAACGGTATCTGACCAAGTCAAATGCACGGACACTGCCGTCCAGAGAAGCAGTGAACAAGACATTGCCTCTCCGTGCAAACTCGCAGGCGGTGACGCCGGAAGTGTGCTCAGTGAAAGTCACGATACAGAAACCGCTGGCAGCATCCCAGACTTTGATCTTGCCATCATCTGCGCAAGTTATGATCTTGTCTCCAGAAGGCGAATAAGTCAAAGCGTTGAGGTTGTCAAAGTGGCCTTGCTGCTTGAGGATGTAGCTCTCGCTCTGCCACTCCCAGACCAGTAGCTGTCCAAGTGCGGAGGATCCGAAAGCCAGCCACTCGCCAGTGCGGTTGATGGACACGGTATCAATGTTAGATGCGGAAATAGAAAGCTTGTGGATCTCGCTAAAGCCAGGAAGTTCGTGCAGCATGAAGACGCCGTTACTGAAGCCAGTCACAAGTAAGTTCGAGGAAGCGTGGAATGCAGCGGTCGTGAGGTGTGCCTGGTCCTGGAAGAAGTAATTTCGCTCCGCGATGCGCCAGCGCTCATCGTCTGCCGTGATATCCTCTGGGTCCGCGTCCGGAGGTGGGAGGTACCGCCACTGGAACAGAGCACCATCCTTTGAGATTGTGTAAATAGTCTCCTGATCGGCAGAGAACCATGCAGCGTAGACCGCTGTTCTGTGGCCCGCAAGTATCGTCGGTGTGAAGCCTTCCTCTGGATCCAAGCTCCATATCCGCGCCGTCAAATCTTTGCTCGAGGAGAGGAAGAACCGAGAGTCGCTGCTCCACTCGATGTTTTGTACTGTGTCGTGGTGTCCAACGTATTCTCTGTATTTCACGAATGGCGCGAATTCCAAGCCACCCTCCTCGCTGTCCCCTTCCGCTGAGCCCGGCGTCGAGGGCGTTTTCCAGACCTCAATTTTGCGCCCAAGACCGACAGCAAAATGTTTACCACTAGGAGAGAACTCTAGCGTCGACACGGCGCCTCGTAGCGAGAAATGGTATAGAACAACTCTCCTCAAATAGTGGCTCAAGATCGCGTGACCCTGCTCGTCGATGGTCAAAAGCAGCTGGCCCTTCGGATGTAATGCGATGCGTGAGATATTCGTCCGGTGTGCGAAGGGAAGAGTGTGTGATTTGTTGTTGACTAGGTCGAAGACTGTGACGCGATTGCCGACAGGCGACAGCAAGCTGTTGCCATCTTCGGTGAAGACAAGGTTGCCTTTGCGATAGACGGTGCCGAGCAGGTTAGAAAACTATGATCAGGTTAGTCGTGTTCGCCGGGCCAGGAGAGCAGTTGGCTAACATGAAAATCGGTCTTCATCTTCGCGAAGCACCTGAGAACAACAAACGCCTCTTCGCCCTGCGCCGGTCAAGAAATGGTATGTAAGTGAACGTCTGACCTCTGGACGGCCGAAAAGTTTCACAAGCTTCACAGCAATCTTCAAAAGCCGGCGCCAAGTTCGCATCGACCAGCTGCACCCCGCACGGGGGCTAGAGGACCGTCCCCCGAGCCGCAAGGGCGCGCTAAACCGCCTTTGAGGGCTCCCCTTTCCTCCAGGCACGGCCAGGGTCGTCGTTTCGCTGCCGCCCGCTGCTGTTGCTGCCACAGCTCGCACTTCACCCGCCTCGCGCCTGCTCACCACCCGCCATCCTCACACGTGCTGCGGTCGACGACACCCAGCACCACATTCGCTTGACGGTATGTTCTTCGCACCCATTGACCCGCTTTCGCACACACCACGCGTGACCCGTCGAGCTCGGGCAAAGCATGGAACCATTTCCCCGTATCGAACAACCATTTGTCCAGCGCCTCACGTTCCTCCCATTTTCGCGCTGACTCCGACGACCCAGAGTACATCTACTCAGATTTCCGCGACCGCAACTCGATCTTTCGCAAACCGCAATCTTCCGACTCCAGTCTCGTCCCACCTAGCCTTCGCGGTCTAGTCGTGCCGATATCAAGTAGCGGGACGAACACCAGCAAAACCACCACCATGGCCGAGACAATGTCGCCCATTGGCATTGCCAACGTGCGTACCGCCCGCGACAGGATGACTTTGCACCCGTCAGATGCTAATGCCATGTAGCTCCCCAACCAGCGTCACAAGATCGTCGCGAAGCGCGGTGCCGCCTTCACTGTCATGGTTGCTGGCGAATCAGGTCTCGGCAAGACCACCTTCATCAACACTCTTTTCTCCACCACGATCAAGAACTACGCCGACCACCGCCGCCGTCACGCGAAGCAGGTCGACAAGACCGTCGAGATTGAGATCACCAAAGCCGAGCTGGAGGAGAAGTTCTTCAAGGGTAAGAGAAAGGATACACCTACTTGAAAGAGCAAGGCTGCCAGAAGATATTTTGAGGCTGACTATTTGTCTTGCAGTTCGCCTTACGGTCATTGACACCCCTGGTTTCGGTGACTACGTGAACAACCGCGACTCATGGCAGCCCATCATCGAGTTCCTGGACGACCAGCACGAGAGCTATATGCTCCAGGAGCAGCAGCCGCGCCGTACCGAGAAGATCGATCTGCGTGTTCACGCCTGCTTGTACTTCATCCGCCCCACTGGCCACAGCCTCAAGCCTTTGGACATCGAGGTCATGAAGAAGCTGAGCACCCGCGTCAACCTGAGTCCTGTGGTAGCAAAGGCCGACACGCTTACGCCGATTGACCTTGCCAAGTTCAAGCAGAGGGTAGGAGGGTCAGAAACCTAGTTGTCGAACAATAGCTGATGTGCCACAGATTCGCGCCGTCATCGAGGCTCAGAACATCAAGATTTACACCCCACCTCTCGAGGAGGATGACGAGGCTGGCCTTCAGCACGCCCGCTCGCTCATTCAGGCCATGCCCTTCTCCGTCATTGGCAGCGAGCGCGATGTCTCCACTCCCGACGGCCGGACTGTCAAGGGACGTCAATACATCTGGGGTGTCGCTGAAGTTGAGAACGAGGACCACTGCGACTTCAAGAAGCTCCGGGCCATCCTCATTCGCACACACATGCTCGACCTCATTCACACCACTGAGGAAAATCACTACGAGGTCTACCGCGCCAGCCAGATGGAGACTCGCAAGTTCGGCGAGGCCCGCCCGCGCAAGCTGGACAACCCCAAGTTCAAGGAGGAGGAAGAGGCTCTTCGCAAGCGCTTCACCGAGCAAGTCAAGGTCGAGGAGCAGCGCTTCAGGCAGTGGGAGCAGAAGCTCATCTCCGAGAGGGACCGCCTCAACAAGGACCTCGAGCAGAGCCACTCCATCATCAAGCAGCTCGAGTCCGAGGTCGAGGGCATGCAGGGCAGCATGTCCAGGACCGGCAGGCGCTAAGTGCATTGTCCGGCTTAGATGAAAATGGCGGCGACATTGGACGTACAATCGCATTTGCATGCTCGCTCGCAAAGCGGCCCTGCATTCGTCAACACGGAAGGGGGAGAGAAGCCTTCAGGGCGCGGGGATGACGAAAAACTAAGAAGAAGCGCGTGCTTCTTCGAGCTTTGCAAAAGATACCTGGTCTCATTCGGATGTTTGCGTCGTGTTCTTTTATTTCCCCTTTGTAACTACCCTACCTTACTTCGACATTTCACAATTCTTGCGAAACGTTTTGCAGCGAGCGGGTGCGAAGGGAGTGGTCATGGAGATGCTTGGAGTTTCTCTGAAATAGTCAAGTAATGGCGAATAGCCCTTATAATATCTCGTTACGATTCGCTTGTGGTTTGCATGTGTGACATGTGCGAAGATGTGTGTATTGTCAATCTCAATGAACGACACACCCTAGTCAAGACGGTCGTATATCGTGGACGTGGTAATTGATGAGAAGTAAACTGCGTCGGATAGCTCTTTCGCAAAGCGCTACCTTATGAAGGCAATGCGTCGCCCTAGCCAATCAGCGCCCCGCACGAAGCACCTCGAAGACTTTATACCGACATCACTTCGTCGCAACAACGAAAGACGAACGGCTGTCGACTCAAAGAAAGGGTTTCGAAAGACAGGAGAGCTCGAGAGCTTCCAGTGCGAATATAATTTCTTTCGCTCCAACCAAGTGATGGAATGACTGCACCAACCTTCCCGGACAACCCAAGCCGCATATCCGCGCACAATGCACCGATCCACGCCCTCGCATTCTCCTCGGGAAGCGGCCAATACCTCCTCACCGGCTCCGCAGACAGGACGGTAAACCTCCACAACCCCTCCACCGGCCGCCGCATCCAATCCTACCAAGCGCACGGCTACGAAGTGCTCGACCTCGCCGTCTCCGCCGACAACGCGCGCTTCGCCAGCGTCGGTGGCGATAAGTCCGTTTTCCTCTGGGACGTTGCTACGGCGCAGACGCTGCGGCGCTTTGGCGGGCATGCGGGGCGGGTCAATGCGTGCGCTTTTGGTGGGGAGGGGGACACGGTTCTCTGCAGTGGGAGTTTTGACGGCACGGTCAAGGTGTGGGATTGTAAGTCGCGCAGCGATAGGCCGATTATGACGCTGAGCGATGCGAAGGATGCGATTTCGAGCGTGGCTGTCAGGGGCGCGGAGGTTTATGCTGGGAGTGTTGATGGGAGGGTGAGAATTTATGATTTGAGGAGTGGGGAGGTGGATGTTGACGTGTTGGCGACAAGTGGTGTTACGAGTCTAACGCCGTCAACGGATGGGGAAGGCTACCTGGTATCCACGCTGGACTCTACGATACGCTTTATGGATCGACCCACCGGGAAGTGCTTGCAGACCTTTCGAGACGAGGCTTTCAAGAATGAGACGTACCGCGTACGATCGACTTTTGCGATGGGAGACTCGCTCGCCGTGAGCGGAGCCGAAGATGGGCGGGTCACGGCTTGGGATGTTCTATCTGGAAAGTTGCAACATACGCTTTGGCACCGCAAAGACGGCGCGTCTATGGCTAGCGACAGCATGAAGAAGGACGTTGTCTCTGCCGTCGCCTGGAATCAGGCGCGCAAGCAATTGGCCAGCGCTGGTGGAGATGGTCAAGTCTGCATCTGGCACGTCGAGACCTGAGGCCACCGGACGCTACACGGATCGCCACGGAATGCGCCGTACAATCTGGCAGGGAACACGAGATTCGGCTGTCCTCACACCCTCCCACTGGTCGGATGCATTCTTCCAATGGTGGGCTCTTTTTGAGGACAGAATAGTCGTCATGCCTAAGTATTGATGGAGGGATGCCCTCGCCCTGTCCTCAGGCCTGGGAGGAAAATGAGGCTAAGACTTGCTCTGAGTGCGCTGTGTGGCTCGAGAGGCCCGCCATCCAACTCCGGCCTTTACCCTCAGGCCCCAAGCGAAGACAAAGTCCTCAATGAGGACATATGAGGACGCGTGAGGACATTCGAGATACTGGTACGCCCAATGAGCGATCTTCTCGAGGATGTCCTCACGATGTCCTCAAATGTCCTCAATGTCCTCACACGCAAAGTCTACAATTCTTGCAGCCACGCCCGATATACTTAAGTAAGGCGCTTATCTCTCTCTCGACTACGTTTATCAGCCACAGCTCTTACCTGTTCGATCAAAGCCTCTTGAGATACCCAGAGACTACCAAGCACACCCAATCAAGGCCCACACACCAGCCACACCAACTCCAAACCAACCAAAACCAAACACAGCCAACACAGCTAACATGTGTTCCAACTCTGCCAACAACCGCCGCCACCACCTCAGCTACTACGTCGTCAACATCAACGGCGTCAATGTTGATCGCCGTAATGTCACCGACCCGGCCGTCAAGTACCGCGACATGCCTAAGCAACTCGCTGTCGCCGGTAGACCCAAGCATGCCTCTCTGCCAGCCCCTGAACGCAGGCCTATTGCCATCCTCCCGGCCAGGGCTGGACCTTCTGCTGAGGCCCGCGCCAACAGGACCTTTGAGCCTGTCCCGGCCTTCGACCCAAGGGCTACCCTGAAGGCAAACATTGCCCACCAAGCCAGACTGAACGCTGAAGCCAAAAAGGCAGATCGTCTTCTCCGTCGCCAACACCAGAAACAAATTCGCAAGCTTCGCAGCTCTCGCCAGGCCAAGCAGGCTCAGCGGGTCACTGTCAATCTTCCTGTCCTGGCCCGCTCTGACTCTGAAGGCCTGGCTGCCGCCTACATGCTTCGTCCGCAAGACGCTCCCAAGAAAGTTTTCAGCCTCCAGGGCCTTCAATCTCACTGCTCCTGGTACGGCCGCAACCCTCGCGCTCACAACCTGGTCAAGCAGAACGCCTACAAGAACAGCATCTTTGCAACCACAGTCGACCTTCGTGACGACCCGCAGCGCTCGCCCAACGGCAACACAATTCGCCGCGGAGCCATCTACGACTCCGCCGAGGCTGCTGACAATGCCCGCTTCGTCTCGGTCCAGATCTACGTCGAGATCTTCAGCAACCGACTCCGCGCGCAGGAGAGACTCCGCTGGATCTTGGAAGCATGCCCCAATCTGCAACGCCTCGACGTCGAGATTATCGGATCCGACAGCCTTTCACTGGCCAGGCAGACCGTCGCGGCCTTCAAGCAGCACTGCACTGAGGTGTACACCGAGCAAACTTGCGACAAGATCACCTTCACCGCCAGCCGTTACGACGAGGCTGAATGAAGCAGACGATTTTGAGAATTCTGCTGCGTTTTGCTTTGGTGATCGTTTTGTCTGGGGTGTTCAATTGTTTTTTCGGCAAACATTTTCTTCTGCACGGATTCTGGGGGTTTGGATGTTTTGCTACGCTTTTGATCGATTTGCAAATTGAGTGGATTTTGCGTTGTGACTTTCTACGCGTTTGACTTTATGGAGTTTGCCCGTCTTCGCTCTTCTGTTGCTTTTTTGCTGGCTTCCGATAGATTCGCGAGTCCATTCTTGCTGAGTCTGTTCTGCTCTTGGTTTTTTAGTTTGGTTTTGGTTCAGGTTTGGCAGTTCAAATAGAAGAACAAAAAAAGTTCAAACCAACGCACACCCCATTCCACTCGTCAGTCGTATGTGTCAATGTCTTAGATGATCTTATGCTTAATCGTTCATGAACGTTCAACGTCCTAAAGCATGCCCTACCAATGCCATCGGCAGCAACGGCAGCCCGAGACGAAGCTCTCACGCCCGTGGTAGCATCATTTACCAAGATCTGTGACGGCATCTCATTTCCTTGCCGCGGATCAACTCTTGTTTCCCTCGCAAACCTCACGCGGACGTTTCAGGCGGCTTGAAACGCGGGGAGTTTGCGCGGGACCCTTTCGCGCCGGCCGACAGCTGCCCTGAACCCTGCTCCGCTGCGTTCGCATCCCTGTCACACATTTGCGTGCCAAACAGGGGCGCTCGGCCAATAGCGCCGGCCTGCTCGTGCCTGAAGCTGACTTCCACCACCACCACGCGGCTAGCACGGCGGCGACTGCGGCCCTGATCGTCTCTGCCTCCTAACTTTGTTCCCGCGCCCGTACCTGGACGCGTCCTCCTTCTCCTGCCAACACCCGCCTGCCATCCTCCATTCACTTACCAACCCTGCCATTCCCTCCTTCCGTTTGCCAGCCTCGCTCCCTCACGCCCGCAGCCCAGCTGCCCGCCCTCCGTTTACGAAGCAACACCTGACCCCGCACCGGCTTGATCCCAAACCACACCCACACCTGGAGAACCATTCGGAAAAATAGCCCGCAAACATGGGCCTGCTGAAGCACCTCCGCTCACGCTCGCGCCTGCGCGAGGCCGCCTCACCACAGTCTGCCCGCCAAATCCCCCACATGCCCGCGCGCGGCGGCCGTGATTTCTCCCAGCGCCTGAACGAAGACATTCTGGAGCGCATTTTCAAATTCGTCTGCCCGCATGTCGAAGACCAGACCTACGAGACCAGCGAGCGCTCCGAGATTGGCGATGGCTGCATGCTGTGCGACCTGCGGGATCTGGCCAAGAACGCGCAGGTGTGCAGGAGATGGTACAGAGTCGCGCAGCAGTTACTGTAAGCACCCGTGAGGAGCCATTGGGCTGTACGAGGCTAACGCGGCGACAGATACACAAGCGTACGAATCGACGCCGTCCATTACTGCTGGCTGGAAGAGGAATTGGCGGAGAAACGCAAGAAGGGCAGGCACTTCCGGAGCAAGTCGAACGTGCCTACCGCGGGCGAGATCCCGATCATCAGGCTGTCGTTGTTTTGCCGGACGGTGCGTGAGAACTCGGCGCTGGCGTCGCAGGTCTTGTTCCTGAAGGTGCCATACATGACACGCGAGACGGCCAAGGGCGATCTCGCGCGTACAGTTTCAGCGCTTCCGAACCTGCGGCACGTGGATCTGCCAGATGGTTTCTTCACCGGCGATCCTAGCTGCATCCCTCTACGCCAGGAATTGCAGTCAAGATGTCCGGATATCAGAAAGATGATGTACAGATCAGGCTCGGAGGATGCTCTGGAGCTGTTGGTACACAGGCACTGGCAACAGCTGGAGTTCTTGGAGTTGTCGAACCTGGCCATCGAACCGGCGACGATGAGGATCGTTTTGGGAAGCTTGCCAGCGCTTCAGGAGTTGACGCTTGCCGGTCTCGAGTGGATGGACGATACCATCTTCCACAGCGCGCCCGGTGGAACTCTGCCAGAATTTCCTGCAATGCAATCTTTGACCTTGGACAGCTGCCCTAACGTGACAGCTGCTGGCCTTGCTACCTACCTGGAGTCACCGTACGTCAGACAGACGCTTTTCTCGCTTACTCTCCAGCACACTGGAGTCCTCGTCCAGGACTTGCATACTTTCTTATTCGAGGCAAGTGCCTTGCATCACCTCGCCATTATTGCAACAGTTTCGAAGTCGATCACTCTGCAAGCTCAAGAACTTCCGCCCATGACGTCCATCAGCATCAAAACTCTGAACTTTGAAATTGATTCCTCCGAAGAGGTGCACGGGTTGCAGAAGCCCGCAGAATCCTACTACGCCTACCTCGCCTCCTCT
Organism: Septoriella neoarundinis; assembly: GCA_022813125.1. NCBI lineage: Eukaryota > Fungi > Ascomycota > Dothideomycetes > Pleosporales > Phaeosphaeriaceae > Septoriella > Septoriella neoarundinis. The sequence goes on from JAKLND010000034.1 coordinate 133,411, forward strand.
CTCCACGCAAACGCTCTCCCTGCTCTTACTACGGTATACGTGCGCGATCAGGCTTTCCCAGACCTCCTCCTACTGCCACCTATGCCTACACTGCCGGCTGGCTCAGGCAGCCCCAACAGAGCGTCAAACATGTCTGGCCACACCTCCGTACGCGGCGTCTTCGGTCCCGCCATGACGAACAACAGCACATTCAATCAGACCCTCGAAGTTTTTTCAAAGGGTATCGACGAGCTCGAATGGGTCATGACCTCCATCACCCCGCCAGCCCAGACTCGCGACCGCCGCGGCAGCGCCATCGGCGGCCGTCCACTCTCTGCCATCAGCGCATCGCGCGGTCTCGGTCCGCAGTGGGCCCAGGGTGGCTTTGGCGGCGAGGCCCGCAAGAGTGTCATGGTCGGCAACGGTTTCGGTGGCTTCCTCGCCGTGCCGCAGGAAGAGGTCCCAAGGCCGCGCACCAGCGACGGCGGAAGCCGATGGGGCAGTGTGGGCAGCGAAGATCACTCCAGCAATGGAAGCCGTGCTAGCTGGCTGAAGCCGCCGCCGAGTATTGGCAGTTTGACTGGTGACAGCAAGAAGAGCCATGTGCGCAAGAGCAGCAGACACGATCTCTGGAGATGAGAAGAGGTTCTGCATTTGCTTCATGTGCGCTCCAAGAGGCAAATTATAATGTTTCTAGGCAAGCTCAGACTTGCGCCACCACACTGCGACAGCACCTTTTCCCTTTGTTGACAGCCGCTTAGGCAATTTCAAAGCATTACTAGTTGACCGACGGTTGCGATGGTGAGGATGGAACATGATGGAAACGGCTTATAACAAAATGATACCCTCGTTCGAAGTGGACACCAAGGGACGGGAACGAGCGGTCTTGGCTTGGTGGGATGGGAAGGAGTGGTTGACTTTGGCGCTTGAGCTTTTGGTTATGGCCGTATGGTATGGAATATTTGAATTGGCGATCTTGGCGAATGTTCCCTTTCTTGGTGATTGATACAATGTCTGGCGATGTAATAGCATATGCAGGACACAATTCACTTCGCGGCAACCAGAACAGGCCTGAAAGGTCCGAATGCCTCATAACCTGTCAGAAGATCCTGTAAATCCCATGGCTTTCCTCCACCAAGCATAGACCCCGCGCTGCTGCATTTGATGGCCGAAGTCTTTGACCGTGTCGCTTTCGAAGAGACCGGTCTGCTTCATATGCTCCTTGTCTGGAGGATTCTCGCGATGCACGGCGGCAGTGCGGGAGACGAGCTGGTAATCTTTGTAGCGAAGATTCTGGTCGCATTCATCAACACGCATTGCATTGAAAAGGAACATTGCGACTTTGGGAACTTTACCTGGACGTTATTCACCCACTGGGTGACGCCGTCCTCCTTGCCTTCGACGTACATGACGCCTGGGGCGCCACCGTAACGAATCAGTACGTAGACATTGTGAAGCGAGGCAGCCTGCTTGAGCTTGGCTACTTTCTTCCGGGAGGTGATGTGATGTGTTCGAATGAGTGCATTATACAGACATTGCATGGCATTTCTCGTGGTCTGATTCCAAGCGCATTTACCCGGTCGTCGTCCTGCACGCACAACAGTAACGGACTTGCAGCCTCAGGCTTTCCAGATTGGCTCATGGCACGCTCCGCTCCGCTCGCCTTAATCTCCACTTCAGCGATTCGGTGAGACTCTTCCAAATCCCCACAAGTAAGTGGCTGCCAGCCGTTTCGGACCCATCTTTACTTGTCCGTTGTAAGATGGACAAAGACTTTTTCCGATGCCAGTGATCAGCCGCAGTAGCTCCAGCATCCATAGCTGGGAGCGGCGCGGCGTCATGATTCAATGTGGGCATAGGACCTGGATCGCCGGCCCAGCGCACAAGTGCACCGAGCAACGGAGGCGGAACCGACTCCAGAATCACGCCAAAGTCGATGCTGTCACGCCATCGATGGGAAAGCGGGTTTAATACGTCGATCCGTCGTAACTCCATCATCCACCCAATGGTGGCGTCCGAACAAGCCCTGCCACAAGACTTGTCGCCGGCTATGACAAACAGCGACAAGCACTATGGAGCCAAACCCAACTGACTCTTGCACGGCTTGTCTGCTTGCTGCAAGTACCGTTCGTGTCTGGCCTACTCCGGTCCCTTTCCTGAATAATGAACCGCAGAATATGCGGCTGTTAGCACGTGGCTGAAATACTTTCTGTTGTCTCTTCGCGTCGATCTCTCCTACTTCTTAGGTCCTCTCTTTCTAGTCTTCCTCGGTGTTTCAGTACCGGCTTTACTCCAATGATGGCTTCTATACAGGATTCCCAAAAAATACATGGCGGAAGCGATTCCAATCCCACCCAGGTCTCGCCGCCGCCACCTGGGCTCTCAGACCTCGACAAGGACGATATCATCTACGGTCAGCATAAGGGTGATGATCTAACGGACAAGACAGAATCTCAGGATTCGAACCTGGACGACAATTATATCGTTTACAAGCAGCATGAAGGGGATGCTCCCGCAGACACGGCAGAGTCAAAACGTGTTCTACGGAAAGTCGATTGGCGCGTTCTGCCTGTTCTCTGGACCCTGTATCTGATACAGTATCTGGACAAGAACGGGCTGAATTATGTAAGTTCTTCCAGATTATGTACCATTGCCTGTCCGGAAGCTTGTAGCGTTCGTCGTTTGGAATTTTGGATGCTAGAGATTCGAAGGTGACGACGGCACGCTACATCCCTGGGATCTGGAAATACTAGGAATGGGTACCTCTTGGCCGCATCTCTGAGGGAGTATCTCGACTTGTTTCGTCTTTTGCACACTTTACAGTGCTGCAGGATCCTGTACAAGCGATAGAAGCTTCTCTCCTAGGCCACACTGTATCGCACAGGATTACTGACTGATCATCGCTTGTCATATAGGCCAGCGCATACAATTTACAAGATGACCTCAACATGAAGGGCCAGGAATATTCATGGCTCGCAACAATCTTCTATTTTGGCTACTTGATCGCGCAATTCCCAGCTGGACTGGCAATGCAGAGGCTCCCCGTCGGAAAATTTCTCGGTGCTACCGCCGTCAGTTGGGGCATTATCTTGATGACGACTCCGGCCTGCACAAATTTTGCCGGAATCGCTGCAAATCGCTTCATGCTGGGACTTGTGGAAGCTGCGGTGAACCCAGGCTTCGTCTTGGTGATGTCCATGTGGTACACTGCGAAAGAACAACCGTTGCGCCTTGAGATTTACTACTGCACCAATGGTATTGCAACAATGTTCGGTGGTCTCATTGGATACGCCATTGGACACATTACAACCGGACTCGCGCGATGGATGTACGTTTTCATAATTTTTGGATCGCTTTCGCTTTCCGCGGGATTGGCAACTTTGGTGTTCTTGCCGGACCTTCCCTCTACGGCCAAATTTTTAACGGAGCGCGAACGTGCAGTGGCTGTCGAGCGAGTCGCATCCAATCGACAGGGTGTCAAAAACCACAACTTCAAGATCGATCAAGTCTGGCAAACTCTGGCCGACCCGAAGACCTGGATCCTTTTCATTTTGGCCGTTTCGGCTCAGGTCCCAAATGCTGCCATCACTAGCGTGAGTTCCACCAACGCCTCTTGCGTAATGAATGTCAAGGCTATCATTCAGCAATACTTCGAAGGTATCCTCTTGAGTCACCGTCGTAAATATGCTAACATGACGTCTTAGTTTACATCCTTGATCATCAAGGGCTTCGGCTTCGGTACTCTGGGAACACAGTACTTGCAGATCCCGGGTGGCTTCGTTCAATTCGCGGCCCTGCTCGGAGGCGGTTTCATCTGCAGCAAGTGGCCAAACTCCCGCTGTCCCACAATGATCGTCGCCAATCTCATCTGTATTACCGGCGCAGCTATGCTCGTTGGCCTGCCGGACAGCAACCAATGGGCCCGCTTGGTCGGTCTCTGGCTGTGCTTTTTCCAGGGACTCGGTTTTAGTATGAGTTTGACCATGATCAGCAGCAACATTGCTGGCTACACCAAAAAGCAGTTGACTGCTGCTATCCTATTTACGGGATACTGCGTGGGCAACATCATTGGGCCGCAGACTTTCAGAGACAGTGAGGCTCCTGGTTACCACTCAGCCTACATCGCGTAAGTCCGGGTCTTCTCTCGAGACGTTGAAAGCCATGTGCTGACTCTCCTCTAGGATGCTGGTAGGCTACTCCGTCAAGCTACTGTCTGTTGTTGTTCTCTACATCTACATGTGGGGAGTAAATAAGAAACGCGACCGCCAGGCTGCGCAGTCTGGCGAGTCCCGCGAAGACATTGAAAGAGCCGGTATCGAGTGTGGTATGCAGGATATGACCGAGCTAGAGAACAAGGCTTTCAGATATGTTTTGTAGTTAGGCGGAAATGACGTGAAGCGTAACCAGCTGAATTCAATGCCAAAATTTGGCAGGGCATGGATGATTTGCTGATCCAACATCGTCAGTATGCATCTCCTGCGGTCAATGACTTGCTCTCCACACATCATATGCTGCCTTTGTCTCGAACTCAAACCTATCTCGCTCAGAAGCATTCAATCTTTCTCCTTTCTCTTCGCCATCGAGGCTCAAGACTAACCTGATACCACTACCATCGCGGAATAACAAATGTATGGAAACAGGATGTCCTTCAACCCAGATCGATTATGGCAGCAACGAGCCCAAATTGTTCAGCAGCAACCGCAATTCAGTTCTCCCGATCAGAACACATCGCAAAGCCATGGAGCGAATCATCAGCAAACCCAGCAAAATCGTAACTGGTCTGATGGCAGCACACAATACCAATCGCAACAGACTTGGTCATACCAGACACATATTACAACACCCGTCGTTCAACCACCACTGCCCTTGCAGACTCCCCAATCGCCAGCACTCGCCCTGCTTGCCGGGCAGACAACGTTGCAGAATCACAGCCATCAACAATTGCACTCACAAATGCATCAGAGCGCACTGACGATCCATGCCCAGGCAATGGCTCATCACCAACAAGTGCAACAGAGCATCGCCGCGAGCATGAACATCATGAACTCTGTTCCGCAGCAAGCACAACAGAAACACTATTCAACGATAAGTTCAGCAGTTCCGCAGATGCAGATCCAGTATCAGAACGTCCAGCTCCAGCAGCCTCTTCAACAGGCTCAGATCACCTACCAGACATCGGCCCCAACGCCTCCAACAGCACCGTTGGCGATGGAGGAGAGCATATACCAGCGATATCAACAGCCGGGGCAGGTCATTCAAATGGCAACGCAGCCCACGCCTCAAGGCCACAACGGAATCGAGTACCTGAGCTCTCACTCAGTCAACGACGCCACGCAGCAGACACCATATACATTGAGCCCCGCTGGGCCCGAGCAAGCCCAAAAACCCTCCGGACTTCAGATCGAATCCCCACCAGCCGTTGGACAGCGGCCTGGCCCAGACCAGCTTGTCCAGGAACACTTTGGTAGACAGAGCCACGACGACCGCTTCGCAGCCCGTGAGCGCCGAAGAAGCAAAGACCTGCAGGCCATGAACCGCGAAGGCGCGGCGATCCAGAAGCGCCTCCGCGACCTGGAGGATACGCGATCCAGGGACATTCGTGAGCGTGAAGCAAAAGATGCAGAGATTCGCTGCTTACAGCAGGAGATGGCGTCCAAGGAGCGTAAGCACCGTAAAAACAAGGAAGATGGCCAACGGTTGCGCAATCTCGAAAAATCAAGGGTATCCGCTCAGAAAGAGTCCGAGGCCAAAGACCGTGAGATCCGCGCTCTCACGGAGCAGGTAGCAGCTGTCGAGAGACTGCGGCGGCAGGAAGCAGCGCGCAACAGCCAACAGATGGCTGAGTTCGTGCGGTCGCAATCAGCAACTCCTGCGGTGTCCTTTGATATGAGTGCCCTGCAGAGAGTCATCGAGGAGACCAAGGCGCAGCAGCTTTCTAGCCAAGACATTGAACGAGTGATCGAGGAGCAAGTTAGCAAACGACTTGCAGGCATGGCGACGAAAGCGGACATTCAGGATGCCGGAGTCAAAATGCAAACTGCGCTGAGTGCTGTCCCCAAGGGTCTCTCGGAGGCACAGGTGCAACATGCTGTCAACAGAGAGCTCAATAATGTCATGGAGGATGTCGCAAGGCGTGTGAGACACCAGCGAGGCATAGGGAGCCAACGACAGCGTCAGCAGATCTCGCAGGGCAGGGTGCAGACCGAGTTCGTGGTTGAAGAGCTTCCGGAAGATCCTGTGGCGCAGTCAATGCGCCGTGGTGGCCGCATTGAGCGCAATACTGGAGCTGAGACCAGAGAGATGATTAATGCTGCATCCATGAAAACGATGCCAGCTTTGCCTGCCGTCCCAACGACCACGGGCGTCTCTCCCAACCGGCCAGAGCAGCACCATCGATCTGGCACACCTACAGCTCCACTAATTTACCAACGCTTAGCACTTGGAGGGCCGTCGGAGCACCCGAATAACGCGGCCGGTGAGATATCGAGATTGGAGATTAAGCACCCTGCGCAAGATCCTTCGAATTCTGCTCTGGTGTGTCAGCTTGGCCAAGGGGACGTACACCCGCATGTAAATCTGCGTGACCAACGCGAACCTGTCGCACTCCGACCTGCTCAGACTCAGCATTGTTCGAACATGCCATCGGGGGTACACTCTCTGTCGATCCGGCCGCCTGAAGCCCAAAAACAGTTGGAAGGCCCACCCCTACCTTCACATGACCGAGGACCGATCGGGCAACAGCTTTCCCGGTCCGAAGGCTCGACTAATCGTCAGCCGGCATCCAGGCAGATTCAGGCGGCTACGCCCCAAAGGCAAATAGAAGCTACTGGTAGTAATGCGCAAGAGCGTGTCGGAAACGGTCTGGAGCTCGTGCGTCAAGAATTCGACGTGGACAGGAGGACGCCTCGGTGAAGCAGGTCACCGTGTGCCTGAGAGTCTGTGGCTTGCATATTAGTAGACTCGGTAGCAATTGTTCACGGTTGAGTAGTCCAAGATTCTGTCGCCTTCGTCCCTTCATACCAGATTCTAGGTGAATTCATCATCCACAGAATGTTCAAAGCCTGGTCGAGGAAGTTGCAATGCGACGGAAAATACGAAACGGCGGACTGGTAGCGGCAATCGTGATTGCATGCGAGTAACACATGCGCATAGTCTTTCATTCGTAAACGTAGCTGCCCTCAATATCATATTCAGCCGTTATTCTCATAGTCGTAGGATCCAAGAACGCCATCGCTAATCCTGAACGCGCCGCCCATATGCATTGCAAGTCCCGGATCAAAGCCCGAGGCTCTTTCTGACGTCCGCCTTCACCCTGCTGTCAAACTCCGACCTCCTCTCCCTCCACATTCTTGCGGCATCCACGTTCGCAGGGCTTTCGTCGTTCGGCTCTGCGATCATGCTCATGACACTGATCAGGATCTTTTCCACGCTCTGAATCGGACTCCATCGCTCCGATGCCTGCTCGTAATGGTTGGGGTCGTCGCCGGGAGGATGGAGGATGGATATGCAGACAACGCCATTAGCATAGACTAATCATTGTTAGCATAGGTTCTCGTATTTGTATTTGATCCATGCGACATACCGTTCGGGTGCCAGATGTCGCATTGGAACTTCATCGTAGGCGGCATGAGCGGGTAGTCTTTGGGAAATTTGAGCTCGGCGGGAAAGACACCGCCTTCGTATGGAGTCCCTTCGGGCCCTTGTATCATGGCTTCCCAGAGAAAGAGATCATCTTCGTTGACGGGGCCGGCAGTGATACCCTCGGGAGGGTCGGTGGTGAGGTGCTTGTACTCTTGGAAGAGTCGCTTCGACGCGACGGAGTTCATGGCCTTAATATGGATTCAGTCGAGCGGACAGGAGTATCCGAATGTCTGCTAGTCCCTGGTTATGTTTTGGTGTTCCAAGAGATCACAGAAGGTAACGTAGGTTGTCAGTGTCGTGGCTTTGTCATGTGACGCTACCTCGGACTTTCTCGGGGATTGCCAGAATCGGGAGGAACAATGGCGTGTGATGGCGCTGGCCAACCGTGAACTTCATTGCATTCACTATGCAACGTGCCAGCCTTCTCAGTTTCTCCAGCGACATGTACTGATCGTACCATTCGATATTTACATTGAGCAATGCGTTTCTCCATGTGACCATAGCGAAGGTCGCCTCCCCTGACATAATAAGGCGTTGCTGCTGTGTAACATTCTCACCACCCACCACACAGATTCGTGACAGGATAGTGGAGAGCTCTAAAGATAGACTAACCGCAATTCGATGAGCTATTCTGAATCTGCTGCAATGAGCTCAAACTCAAGAGCATTACGCTTCTCTGAGCGCACGGCCAGCAACCACAACCCCCAAAGCCATTCGTTTCGCCGTACCCTCGAAAACCCCAATATTATTTTTCATCAGACTCTGGATTCCCATCCTCAAGAAGTTCCACCTTCGCTCCGATCCGCTTTTGAATCGGGCCTTTTAGCAGCTGGACGACAGCCTCCAGCGCCCCGGCTCCTGCAACACAATCGCCGTCCTCAATGTGCTGAACTAGACCGCTCAAAGTCCTGAAGTTGCGATCAGTTCCTGGTGATGGCGTGATAGTAAAGTCCGTCGGGCATTTGAAGAGCTTGTCGGAGTGCACGGGCGAATTTATGTGCTGCCGCAGAGAATTCTTCTTGGAGAAGGTGGCGTGGCAGATCGGGCACCGCCAGGTCTTTGACGAGCTGTCGAACCGCAGAGTCGAAACAGAAGACCCATCAATCGACGTTGGACTAAGATTTGGCATACGAGAATAATCCAGAAAAGACCACTCGCCTGATCCTCTATTGAGGGAGGAGGCTGATGGGGTAAGCATTACCCCGCCTCGACTCAGCGAGCTTGTGGTGGGAGTGGACGCGCCGTTACTTGAAGTGCCGGCCCATGGAGTAAGCATCACGCCTTCGTCGGCAGAAGAGCTTGCATCAGGGGTATAGGTTCCGCCTTCGGAGGAGCTGATCGAAGGGGTGAGCACGACGCCTCCATCGCTGAATTTGCTTGATGTGATACTCGAATGCGGCGTGGGTATGGCGGCACCACTCGACTCTGAGATGCTTGTTTCGCCGAGTTCGCTGATCACCTGACTAATCCTATTCGTCTGTCGATCGCAGTAGTCAAGATCCAGAATCCGACCGTGTGCCTGGCCGCTACGGTCACTGCCAAGAGACAATGCACTCAATGAAGCCGCGAGGTTGGACGCGGACTCGCGCGGAGCGATAGAGGTATTAATTGTGGCCGTGAGTGTGGACAAGTCGGTATGGCCGTCATGCTCGGCCAGGGTGATGTGACGATCCGGGTCGTAACGGTAGACGAGGGAATTGAGTTTGTTGCGAGTTACGCCACTACGGCACGTGTTGCTCTCCAGATGGCTGAGCATCGCAGAAACGAGACTGAATCCCTTGCCACAGGCACATTTGAGCACGAAAAGAAGAGCCTTGTGCTTGCTGGACGCTTTATGCTGCTGAAGGCCAACAAGTGTGAGAAAAGTCTGATTGCAGTCTTCGCACCAAAGATTTTGCTCCTCAGCGTGGGCGAGAAGAACGGCGACAGAAGCCGAGAGGTGTTCTTTTATCAATACTCCGGTGGCTTCATGGCCGTGACCCTCGGTGGTCGAATGGATCTCGAGATCACTTTGGCTGTTGAACGTATCTTTGCAAGTGATGCAATCGAAGCTTCTGTTCGAGGCGGAATCGCGAATGTGTTTTGTTAGATCCTTTAGATGCCCGAAGGCATGATCTTCTTTGCAGTGATCCACACAGCAACAATGTTTCTCGACCTTCTGATGGTCATCACGCTCGGCTGTGGTGTCGAATATTTGGAAGCAGGTTGGGCAAGCTTTGTGTTTGTTCCTCATATGCTGGTCACGGTGTTCCCTACTGGGGAACGTCACGGACTCATTTACACATACGCCGCAGAAGGAACGTTTGTTTGTGTGTGGGTGAAGATAAGTGACGACGAGCTGCTTGGCCGTTTCGGCCTGACATCCTTCCAGTGCCTGATGGGCTGTGAGCGCGCTCTTGTCGACAAAGAAGGCGTTGCATTCACACTGGTAGAAGTGTCCAGATATACGAGCGTGCTTGATGAGCATTTTCGGAGTGCCAAATACCGCTCCGCAGAGGCATTTCGGAATCGCCATGCCGTAAATGTGCTCGCTGAAGTGCAGTTGTTGGGTGACACCAAGAAGCCGATCTTTGGAGACAGCAACGTGTTAAATTGCAGAAGGGAGAGACCACAGGTGAAGGCCCATAGTTGATCGCCGTGGAAGGGATTCGTCATGCCATGCGTGCAAACGCTGGCTGCAAAGGAAAGCGCGGTCCCCGGCGTCCGTGCACCAAGCGAAGTGAATGCGAGTTCTGACTTCTCTGCCCCTTCACTAATTACGCCAGTCTCTTTGAGCAGCCGCGGTGGCCAAGAACAGCATGCAATTGACACTCTCTGCTGCACTCAAAGCGCTGCAGGCAATTTGTAAATCGTCGCCCACCAGACTAGAGAGTCTGAGGCTTACCTTAGTGTGTTGATGGCATAGCTGATGACAGAAGGAGGCAGGCTGCCCTCCACCCTCGTCAAGTGCGCCTATATTAATCCACTACCACGAAGCTTCTCTGATTTGCTTCTCAGCGTCATTCAGAGTCAATGCTGTCGGTAAATGGACGGATCGCATGTCGTTGATGACATTGTACGTGAGCACAAGTCTGAGCCCACTGGCAATTGGCTTGACCTTGTGCGTGACATCGGCATACCTGGATCTCGTAAGCTTCTGGTCGAGACTTTGACAACCTCAACGGTATTATCATGTGAAAAAGATTAGGTCAATGGCGGAGGTATTTGTGCTGTTCCAGACCTGATGTGTACCAGCATGCTCCAGCACCAGTTCCCCTTCTCCGTGCTCTGTAGGCAAGCACATAGCGAGAGTCGCGAATATATTAGACACCTTTTCAGAACCTTAATGCGGCTTGAAATGTGCACCTTCTTCATGTAGAAGCGCCCATACAGCTCTGCGCGCAGATGTTACCGCGAAGTGGGAAGAATGGCTGGGGTATCGAAGGCCGGGGGCAGAACCCCCCTTTGAACCCACTCGTCCCATTACGTGTTCCCGAACGGGTTGTCGGCCGCGTTGATCTGCCAGGTCTTTCGAACATTTTCGTCAACGATGGGTTTTCGCGCCTTTGCCGAAGGGCGCCTTGTGGCTAGCTCGTTTGAGCGTGTCAACTCCATCGCATGGCAGGCAATCCGACGATACCAAGTTCCTTGATGCAGGGACACGGCGTGGAATACTCTTGACCGCTGTTCTAATAGATGAAAGACGCTTTGGAAGAAGTCGGAGACAGACTTGAGTTGAGCTGCTCGCGGATCATGTTGGGTGCGACACATAGGTGTTCAGGAACAGTACTGGTCCTACGAAGCCGCACCGTAACTCAAGTGGCCATATTTGCCTTTCAGCTGAAGTGCGGCCCACACTTCAAGATATTGAGAAATGCCACGCCGTATTTGCAAGAGGAAGACTTGACCACTCCTCGTAGACGCGTCGTGAAGGGAGCGCTGACGTCACCTTCTCGCGAGCACGACGCGCATGATCGTGATAGGAATGCCTCAAAATCAACCTCAGCAATTGATGTTTCACGCGGTTCTTGTGCCTCTTTCTTTGCGACATAGTTTGGATGGTTGGTACATCTCCCAAGCCGTCTCCACCGATGGTGATGAGACAATCTCCGGCATCTCAAACGGCCACTACTGTACACAGTCTACGCGCGCTGCAGAACGATCGTTGGGGTTGCTCATGTGGCTCGCTACACCATTCGTGTTCCGGTTCCGACGGGAGAGTGAAGCTTCTCATATGATTTTTAAAAGACGAAAGACCAATCAATGTGCCAGAAAGTAATTGCTTCACGCTTGCATGTTTTTGATCCTCCATGTGACCTGTTGATATCTTATGATTCCTAGGGTCATCAATGATTGTAAGCAGATCTTTCAAGGTTATGCACCGTACGGTAGGACCCAGACGACATCTCTTGCCAGCTTTTGTTCTCTTGCGATGAACAACAAAAGAAACAAAGATTGATTGTAGACCACAACATGCCAGCATCTTCCAAACGACTGATCGCTTTTGCTAACAATCGAGCTTATCATTGTCTCGACTCACGCCGCCTTTCCGTCACGGTGAGAAGCAAACATGAGCCCGTATCCAGATGTATCCAGATGATTTCAGATCCAGTGAATATGACAGAATATAAATCCCTTTATGGCTATCGCTATTCTAAGCAGTCCCGGCCACACCACAGGAAAGAACACGAAACCTCGTATTCCAATTCACGGAACAAAAGGAAGAAAGTATGCAGGCCTCATCGAACCCCAAAACACAGCTTCTAGGCGACGGCACCCGCTACACCGACTACCTCTTCTCGCCCCAAGACACCCGAAGGCCCACCGCCATCCTAGAAGTCCGCCACCCCGTGCGCGCCAACTTCTTCGACAGCATTCCAAACGATGGACTTCACGATATCCTCTCGCAACTGCTCCTTACGCAAGGTCAGCGTAAAATGCTGCCCCCGACAACCTGGTTCGAAGTCGAGAGCAGGCAGGCGACGATCGACGCCCTGGAGGAGGCGTTGAAGCGGCGTGGGCCGGTGGCGCAGCCGGCTGGGTCTGCGGAGCCGTGGGCGAGGGTGGTGAGAGAGCAGAATGATAGGTCGAAGCAGCGAAAGGAGGCCAAGAGGCGTGAAACTGACATGAGGAGGGTTGAGAGCCAGATGCGTGAGATTGAATTGCGGGAGATCGAAAGGCGGGATGCGGCGAGGCGTGTGAGGAATGAGTTGGGGATGGGCTGGTGGTAGGGGCATTGCACAGATGAACAGAAGCGTTCCATGCTCTCCGACCTTGGACCTGATTTGGAAGGCTGGGGAGGAGGGTAGTACATTGCGGTGTCCAGCAGATGTTAATGGACAAGCTTCAGATACAGCGTTGGAACACAGGTGAAGACTAACCGCCCACCGGCATCACTTGAACATGGGGACAAGTCGATCAAAGTAAAAACAATCAATTGTGGTATCACTAGTCTCCAGCCCCCAAAGTGCGCGGCAACGCGACCCTACAGTATATACCATTGCTCCGCTGCTTCGTGATGTCCCTGACCACTGAAATTAAAGACGCGTTAACGTCCAATTCAGCAAAACGCCTGGTACTCCAAAAAACCGTCGCAATCATGACAAGCATCCAAGCATCTGATGCTCATGCAAACGCAAAACAAACATTGACAATCTCAAATACCACTCCTGTGCACAACAGCGCCACCGCGTCTGAACTGTACCGTCTCTCTCCTGACCAAGACCTGCAAAGCACGGTTAAGAGCCTGCTCGCTGTAACCCTTGCGATCAACAAAGTCTCTGCGAAGAGTCGCCAAGCTCGCTGTGAAACCCATGGGCAGACGGCGCCTGAGCTCCTCCTCGACCTTGTGCACTTCCTCGACCATCTCGCGGTTGCCACCACCGCCGAGGGCGCTAGTATCGCCGCCGGCAGACATGACTGCGTCCATGGTAGAGCCGAGGAAGAGGCGGATGGCTTCGTCGACGTGCTTCTCTGTCGCGATTGGTTGCAGTTCGAGCTTGGCGAGAGATTCCGTGATGCGGACGAGAGATTCGAGCTGACGGACTGTGATGGGGATGCTGGAGCGCTGGTTTGCGTCCGCTTCGGCGCGCGCGACTTGTCTTCGGATGCTGACGAAGTGGGAAGAGAGCTTTTCGGCCGCTTCGGCGCTAAGGCGAGGGGCGCAGCGCGATTTGGCGTACGCGATGTATCGCTTCATCTTCTCGACGGGGATCTCGGCTTGCGAGGCTTCGGGATTTGTGGTGGCTTGACCGTTCATGTGCAGGTTCATGACGTGCTTGGCGATGGTCTCGTCGCGGTTCCTGTCGTGGTTGTCGCGAACAATGAAGATGAGATCGAAACGGGACAGGATGGTGGTCTGAAAGTCGATGTTCTCGCCAGGTGTCTTCAAGTCGTCGTAGCGACCGAAGATCGGGTTGGCGGCTGCGAGGACACTTGTTCGGGCGTTCAAAATCGTGGTGATACCAGCTTTGGCGATGGAGATGGTCTGCTGTTCCATTGCTTCGTGAATGGCGACACGGTCTTCATCACGCATTTTGTCGAATTCATCAATGCAGACCGCGCCGCCATCTGCGAGAACCATGGCACCACCTTCAAGGTAGAATTCCCTGGTGGTTGTGTCGCGCTGTACGGAAGCTGTAAGACCAGCAGCACTGCTACCCTTTCCGGATGTGTAGATGGCGATGGGTGAGCATTTTTCGACGAACTTCAGGAGCTGGGACTTCGCAGTACCAGGATCACCAAGAAGCAAGACGTTGATGTCACCTCTGAGGCGCATACCGTCTGGCAATATCTTCTTACTGCCGCCCATGAGCAGACATGCGATCGCTTTCTTGATGTCGACGTTTCCGAAGATAGACGGGGCGATGCAATTCGCGAAGGTTTCGTAGAGTTTAGGATCGCGGGACATCTCAAGAAATTCTTGCTCCTCTTCCTCTGTGAATTGCATGGTCGCGCCACCGTTGTTGTGTGACACGTCGGTCTGGATGCCCACTGCCCTGAGGTAGGGGTTGCGGATAGCAACCGCGCCACTATTCTTGCTGTTCTTTTGGCTGTTGTAGATGCTAAAGACACCCATCACGGTGCATCTTGAGCCAGGTACCACTCTGTTGGCCAGGTACCTGTCCGCGCTGACGAGAATATGCCGAGGAAGCTCACCGACAGGCACATCATCGGGTGCTTCTTGCAGCTTCAAGACTTGTTGATCGATGAACTGGCTCTTCTCGTGTACCACAAAGTATGGGTCCAGTGGACATTTCTCGCCTGCGTCATCCGGGCCCTTGGGTCTGCTGCAAACTCGGGGAAGTGAGATGCCGCTGAAGCCCGAGTTTACGCCAATGTGCTCTACGTTCCCGCAATTCCTGCACTGAATGTGAAGACTCGTGGCCTTGGAAGATAGCGTGCTAGCTCCGATGACAATGCCGGGTATGCGGACGAGGTGTGACACGTTGGTGGCGGTTAGTCCGCGAATGGAAGTTTGTGAAACGGATGAGTGTAGCAGAAGCTGGTGGGTGGGTAGTGATCTGGACAGCTCAAGATCTTCTTCGCTGCGTGAGGGGTAGAGAATGCGCTGAGTGCAGGTTCGGAGAGCCGCTTCAAACTGTCAGATAGTCAGCATGAGTGCAATTGTATGTAATAGACGCATGCTTCCATACAATAGGGATGTAGTCTGCGGGCTCGTTGTTGATCTTTTGCGCCAGCTCTTCGTCATACTGAATCAAGTGCGAGATGTCGACGTCGCAAAAGTACTGTTTCGACAGAACATTGTCCCTGATCTGGTCACTGCAACAGTCTTAGCACAGCGTAAGGGAGACAGATGATATCCGTATGTACCGGTAAATGAAGGCATTGTCCACGGCGAAGGACAGTATGAAATCGACCAGCTTCTTCTGCACTTGTCTGTTGCTTTCCTGGCCCTCGGAAACCTCGCTCTTCTGCTCGCCCCAGAGGTCAAGTGAGTACACCGTCTGGCGATCCATTGTGCTTCGTAATATGTATGGGTTGGGTGTTCGAGGTCCGCTGCACTTGACGGTGTGCTGTTGGCGATGGATGCGGGGATGCGACAGCAGCAAAGCGCACGGGGGTCGGCGTTGCTGGGAGGAAACGCGACGCGATTTCTCGCGACAAGACGCGACGGCATTTATCTTGCATTAGCGCCGGCCCTTAGCGCGCCTGAGGCTTGGAAGGCAGCGCTCTGGGGCGGCTGGCGCACGTTGCGAGGCCCGTCCCGCTAGTCGCCGCTCCGTGTGAAGTCCGGGCGCCTGGAGATTGGACGGAGCGCGGCTACGTACGAGTATGGGCAGTACGGGCGCCGTGCATCTCCAAGGACGCCAGCTGTTTGCTGATCCGTAACTCATACCGAGACGATCTGCTTGCCTCCAAATTCGCATTTAAGACCCAGCATAAGGCGCGCGCTCCTCATGAGGTCAACAGCGACACCCTCATCACTCCCTTCCGCGTCCCTCCCTCGGCCATGTCAGCGCCCTCTCCCCGTATCTCCATCGATACCAGCTCGCCAACATCTTCTCGCTCAAGCTCGGCATATCCCTTCCCGACCCAGGACTTTGCACAGAACCCGGCATCGAGTAGTCGCTACCAGCCAAGAAGAGGCAGTTCAAGTAGTATTGCGTCCATAGGCTCCATAGGCGGCGCCCTCGACATCAAGAGCAGACGCGGTAGCACCGTTCGCGAAGCTAGCCACAATGCTATTTCCTCGTTACTACAACCGCCGATTGTGCGCACAGGACTTCTTCCGCACACACAGGCTACTGCATCGGCAGCTGGATTCAAGGCACCGACGACGAGAGACATCCCTCCCGTCACCTTGAGCAACATCCCTCACGTGCCGCCGGACAACTTCCGCGACTACCTCAATAGGATTGGACCTCTGTTCGAGAGCTTCCAGCGCGGCCGAGCAGAAGCAGATCAGACGCAGCTGTTGAAGAAAGATAAGGACGGGGAGAAGGCCGATCGCTTCGGAGATGTGTTGGACAGGCAAGCGAGCAGAGATGCTCCTGGCTCGCCCATGCTTTCGCGCCAGGGCTCTTCTGCGATGCTGTCGCCCATAGGTTCACCGACCGCTACACCACGCCGCAGATCTTCTGCTTCGAACCGACGGAATCGGAATGAGCCGACACCGCTGTCCACTATACCTCCCGTGTATTTCGATGAAGACTTCCACTTGGAGAACCCCCGCACGTTTGACGTCGTCTCCGAGCGCGCCGAGATTGTACGTCCACCGCCTGGCACACCTGTGACTGAGCAAAAGGCCGCTAATGGCACGCCACTGCCGCCGAGGAAGGCACTGGCTACGAATGCCATACTACAAGAGAAGCTGAGCTGGTACATGGATACGGTCGAGGTTCATTTGATCAACAACATTAGCACGGCGAGCAGTGGCTTCTTCACAGCATTGGGAAGCCTCAAGGAGCTGCAGACAGAGGCAGAAGAGAGTGTCGCCAAAATACAGGGCTTGCGCGAAGATCTCCGTCGGCTTGACAAGGAGGTAGCTGTGGGAGGTCTTGAGGTTGCAGCGAAGAGACGGAGGAAGGAGAATGTACGAAAGCTTGGTCAGGCCACGGCACAGGTGCAACAGGTGGTGGAAACCGTGAAGAAGACGGACGATCTGGTCGACGAAGGACAGTTTGACGAGGCAGCGGACCAAATGGACCATGCAGGGCGTCTGATTTGCGGTCAGTCCGAGCCTGGCTCGTCGAATAATAACAATCTCATCGATCTTCGACCCCTTAAAGCGCTCCAAGGACTGGATGCTGGCATGCAGGAAATGCAATACAGGATTGGAACTGGATTTGCACAAAGATTCACAACGACACTCCTTACCGATTTGCGGCAACATGTCGAGAAGGTGCCTAATACGGATACGCTGAAGCGCTGGTCGCGCCAACGAGGCATCGCTCCTACGTATATGGAAATAGACGATGAGCTTCGTCAAGATTTGCGGGCAAGCCTGAACGGTCTTTCTAGATGTGGGCACACAGCACCGGCGATTGCTGGCTTCCGTGAGGCTGCTACGAAGGAGATGAAGGCGTTGATACGCAAGTTCCTGCCTAGCAGTAATGACGATGATGCGGACAGTATGATATCTACAAGCACCAGGGGCGGCAAGCAGATGTCGCAACAGGATAAAAGCAGTATACTGGCGCGGAACCTGCGAGCTTTGGACCAAGAAGATGCAGAGAAGATGCTGATTGACATTTACACGTCCGTCGGGGAAGCGCTCCGAAGACTATCGACTCAGACGAAGGTACTACTCGACGTCACCAGTCAGATGCAGTCGCCATCATCTGAGGCCAGAAGTTCTTCCGAGATTATGCGATCCCCACCCAGGTCGCCCAATATTGCTTCATTGAGCGAGAAGCTCGCAAACGGGGCTCCAATGCTTCCTCCTAGGATCAATATACAGGACGATCTCAGCCAGGCCTTGGATATGTCGAGCCTGCTAGGTCAAGCTGTAGATACGGCGCAGACACAGATCACTCGCGTTCTGAAGGTCAGGAACGAGCAAACCATTCGCTTATCGAAGGGGCAGTTCCTTCGCTATTTCACGCTGAACAGACTTTTCGCCGACGAGTGCGAGGTTGTCTCTGGTCGAGGTGGCCAGGCGCTTCGAGGCGTTATCAATGCTCAGATCACTGGATTTGTTCAAGTCTTGGGTCAGGCAGAAACTTCTAAGATTTCCGACAAACTTGATGCAGATACTTGGAATGCTGTTGATGTCACCGATGACCAGCAAGCTCAAGTCGACAAGCTAATCGGTGCTATGGATAAGGATCCGCCTGAATGGGCCTCGAGTACTGCTCCCATCTGGGAGTCACCTGCCCAGGCAAACCACCAAACGAATGGCGATACCGACTCGAATGGCACCGCCGCCACTTTGTCACCCGAGAAGCCTTCGACACCCGCCCCGACCTCGAAATCGCAAACGAAGCCGGCAATCATCGATCAAAACCGTTTCATCTTGGTCTCGAGCGCCACCGCTCTCCCACCCATCATCACCACCTTCCTCTCTTTAACCTCCTCCCTGCCCTCCCTTACACCCCAAATCGCCACATCCCTCCTCGAAGTCCTTCGAGCCTTCAACTCCCGCTCCTCCCAACTCATCCTCGGCGCCGGCGCCACCCGCATCGCCGGCCTCAAAAACATCACGACTAAACACCTCGCCCTCTCCAGCCAAGCGCTCGCCTTCGTCATCGCCCTCACGCCCTACATCCGCGAGTGCGTCCGCCGCCACCTCCCGCAGAACCAAACCGCCATCCTCGCCGACTTCGACAAGACCAAGCGCCTGTACCAGGAGCACCAGTCTGGTATCCACGACAAGCTCGTCGAGATCATGACCGCGCGCTCCGCCGCGCACGTCAAGGCCATGCTCGCGCTGAACTTCGACGCAGTCTCCGTGTCCCCCTCGCCCTACATGGAGACGCTGACGAAGGAGACGCTGACGCTGCACCGTGTCCTCTCGCGCCACCTGAACGAGGGCGAGGTGTCGATGATCGCGCGCAGAATCTTCGCGGAGTACAGGACGCAGTGGACGAAGGCGTTCGGCGATGCGGTGGCCAAGACGGAGAAGGGCGAGCGCGCGATGTTGAAGGATGCGGAGACTTTTGAGGCGAAGCTGAGTAAGGTCGAGGAGTTTGGTGGGGTTGGGAAGGATGTGCTTGGGGTTGTGAAGGGGAAGCTTACGCATGTGGATAAGGGTGAGGGTGAGAAGCTGACGCCGCCGAAAAAGGATGAGAAGGTTGAGGAGGGGAAGAAAGGGGAGAAGGAAGAGTTGGAGTCGAAGGCAGAGTCGAAGGCAGAGTCGAAGGCAGAGTCGAAGGCGGAGACTGACAAGGCTCAAGAGTGAATTCCCATAACATTTAGCGGAGGAGTACAGCGAGGGAGATTCTTGAACAATTCAACATTCTTTTCACAAACCTACCTTCGAATTCGTCTAGACTCCCAAGCTGCTAATGAACGGAAATCAAAAGCTGTAAAGTATGCACCCACAACAACCTCTTACGAAACGCTCGTACCCTCAGGAGGCGCATGGCCCACAACGCCGACGCAAAACAAACACATCCCTTGTAAAAATCGAAAAAGAAGCAAAAGCTGAAGAATTGAAGGAAAAAACGAAAAGTACTCATACATCCCCTCAGGCACACTCCCACTCCGCGAAAACACACCATCTCGCACTGCGGTCTGCCAATACGAGACCGCGCCACGTGCCCCTTTCGCCAATCTTGATAACCGTCTCCCACGCCGTTGTGAGCCCAACATCCACCTCGTCGCCAGACCGGTTGCCGTACTCTTGCTTGCGCGTCAGGCGAATGATTTTCTGGCTCGGGCTTTGGATCGCCAGCTTCGCAGGCTTCTGCTGCGCGGCCGTCATGGGACCCGCGGGGTTGGAGGAGCTATCTGAGCCGCTCTGCGAGACGGATGCAGTGCCGGAAACCATACTCATGGCGCTTGTGGGGCGGGCGATCATGGGATTCGGGCTTGGAGCGCGCGCAGCGGCGCCTGCGGAGTTGGAGCCCCAGGTGTCTGGAGTGAAGCGGGAGAGGCTGGAAGGGTGCTGACGGACGTGGAAGACAAACGTGTTGTTCATGACGAGACGCCGGCACTGTGGTTGGACGATGTAGAGGTCATGGCGCTGGGCGTGGGGCGTAGGGTGGCGGGTCAAGAAGTCGTACGGAGGGTTCTGTCCGATGTGGGTGATGGGCAAGGCGAGCGCGAGAGCGTGCGGGTTGTCTTTGATGCTGTGCATCATGCCACGTTTCCCTGCGTAGATCTTCAAAGTAGCCTGGCCATCGTCGCCAGGAGGCACGGCCTTAACGGCGAACCGCTTGCGACCAGCAACCCACTCTGCTTGCGCGAGCGCTGACTTACGGATGGTTTCGCCGGATTCGAAAAAGTCTCCGTCAGCATCACGCTCGAATGCTCTGCTCTCCGTCTCGGCGACGACCTCAACGTCTTCCGGTACGTTGAGATGGAAGTGGGCCATTTCGAGATTCTCGAGATGAAGGCTGCTCGTGCTGTAGTCAGACAGCTCAACATTGTGACGGAAATATGCCGGGCCAGAGACAGGGAGGTGCACGAGCGTTTCATGATCGACGGCAGGAACAATGTGCTGCTGTTCCGGAAGAAGAGGAACATGCGTGTAGCAAATCTCCATCGGCCTAGCGAGGAAATACCAATTCTCTGCAACCTGAGAGCTAGCACTGCTGTACAAGCTTCTCTTCGGGTGTGTCGGACTCGCAAGGGCACAGTCCATGATACGCCATTCACCGTCGATGATGACAGCGTTCCACCAGTGGTTCGGGCGGGCAATGCTTTGAACGTCGAGAATCTCACCAGGGCACTTCAGATATCCGCGAATGACTTCACAGTGCAGGCCGACGGCATTACACATGTCGCGGACCAGGACAGCAATCTCTTCGCTGCATCCACGCTTGGTCTGAATGACTCGTCTCGAATCTGGCTGAGCCTCATATTCCTCTTCCCAAGTGATGCGTTCCGCGGTCCACGTGAAGATTGCTCGAAGCCGCTGCACGTCGCTCCTGTGGGGACGACAGATGTAGCTTTGGGCCAGCGCCGCTGCGTTGATCATGGGAGGAGCGTTGTTGATGAATCGTGTACTTTTGTCCACCAATGCCAGATGTGTTGTGAAAAAGTTGGTTGGTTCGTCAACAGGCAAGCCGTCCAGTCCTTCGTCACCTTCAGCGCATTCGTGCAGTTGATCAATCGGGTTCAGGACCGGCAGGTCAAGCATGTCGCATCGTTCCGCACGTTCCTCACGCTCTCGACGGCTAATTGAGTTAGACCTATTCACGTCCCGACGAACGGACATCCATTCACTCCCGCCACCCAGGCCCATGTCCCGCATGCCTTTCTCCGGTGAGCTCGGCGCTGCAGCAAGACCACCAGCAATGCCCGTTGGGCCATTGCCTCCAAACATGCCCTTATTGGGACTTCCAGCACCGTTTCTGCTGCCTGGCCGGCTTGTGCTCCCGATGGTAGAACGAGCATTGGCGGCACCGGTCTTGGCAGTCGTCCTCGCTGACTCAATCATTTTCTTGAAGAAGCCGCTTCGCTTTGCCTTAGGCGTTCCCAAACCACCAAGGACACCAGCATTCTCAATCGGATCCGTAGTCCAGTCAGCTCGCGGGGTAGGTATAGGTTGGTTTTCTGAAGCATGACTCTCGTGGTAGCTTGGCCCAGATCCAGAGAAGTCGCTTGCGGCCATGCTCCTGGCACTTGAGTGAAGATCGGGCGTCGATTTGTTGTCAGTGAGATTGATCGGACGCTGCCCTCCACGGATGCTTCCCAGGCTGAACTTCTTGCGCGCAAGACTTCCAGCGCTGGTAGCACTGAAGCCGCCCGCGGAATGTCCGGACATGATACTCCGGCTGGTCAGCTGGGTACTGTTGCTGCTGTGAGTGGCCGAAGAGGAATTGGTCGAATCGGTAGTGTTCGTCTTGGTCGTGAAGTTCCTCGTGAGCCTATTCTTTCCTAGCTCATGCGCCGACTTTTGATGTCGCAGATTCGGATGCCTTCTCTGTGAGTGAAGAGTATATCCGTGACCAGAGGATTCCTGGCTAGATTGGCTGTTTGCGGTTGTCGGTCGAGCTGAGTGCAGATGCGAAGGTGGCACTGGCGGCTGGTTCGAAAAGTTATCTGCTCGCGGTTCTTGGAACCTTTTTGTCATGCTCTGCACGAAGTCATCCAATGGCGGCGGGCCATCTCTCGAGGACGGCGCAGACGGCGACCTAGCCCCATCTTCGTAGCCATGATATTGGTCGTGGCTGGCGAACCCCAACGAAGAATGAGCACGCATTTGTTCGCGAGAATTGCTGCGAATTTGCTCGTACTCGTCCGGAGACCAGATGCTTGACGATATCGGCTGCCTCGAGGCAGAAGGTGATTCCGGTACTAAGCTCATGTCCTGCAGCGACGACATAACATCATTCATGGCGTCTCGAAGCGGCGAAGGAGTATTGTGACTCCCGTCGCCATTGTAGCGCGGTGTTGGTGTGTGAGAGTGGCCTCTATCAAAATCCGCAGGATCATCGTGCTGGAGCTCCAGTGATGGTGCTCGACTCGGCTGATACGCGACTCGATGAACAGGCGGTGGCGGTGGGGGCGGCGAGGAGCCAAGATCATCTTCCATCATGTCGTGAGACGGCGGTAGATAAGCATCTGGGATGAAGTCCGGTGCCGGTGATTGACCTCTTGGATCTTCGTCGTAGCCGAAAGACGGTGCGTGAGGCGAATAGATCGTCTCAGTCATTGGTGCTTCGTACTGAAGCGGTGAAGGTTCACGGCTCCTTTGGGGAAGAAGTTGAGGGAACGGTGAGCCATCATGGTATGAGCTTGGCAAGGGTGCAGGTTGCGGCGAAGGCGCGCGGTAAGGATTCGGGGATGCAGCTCTGTACATAGTTTGAGATGGAGAAGGCGCCTCATACGGATTCGGCACCGGCGCGATATGAATCGGCTGCGGAGATGCTGCGCGGTACATACTGCGCCGATTTGCGTTGGGGTCTTGCGTGTATCCAGGCGTCGGCGTTGGCGAGTTCGAAAGCTGTCTCGATCGTCTACTTGTCCGCCGCTCGTTCGCTCTCGGCACCGGCGCAGGCATCCTAAACCCATTGTCTGTATCCTTAGTCGGGCTATTGGAGCTCGCGCCCTTCAGTGTGCCAGTCGGCGCCTGAGCAGTCTTCATGCTCGAGAACGGCTTGAAGCTGCTTTTGAGCTTGGGCTTCTCTGCCATCGTCTCCTGTTTTGCGGCCATCTTCTCCGCTCTTGAACCAATCTTCTCGTAGGCTTGGAAAGGTTTCCTAAAGCTCTTCCCTTGCTGTGCTCTGAGAGTATTTGCTTGCTGGGGCGGTGTCGAATGGCGACTATTAGGTGCCGGTTGGAACCCTTCTTCCAGTACTTTGACGAAGTTCGACGGGAACATTCCTATAGCTCGTGGGTCGCGTCGCAATCTGCCCATCCACCAGAGACCGTCACCGGCATTCAGCGCTTCGATCAGGTCGCCCTCAACAAAGCCAAGGTCGCGTTTCGTTTCGCCGCCCCAAGAGTATGTTGCCCTGACCCAGCAGGGGAATCTTGACGGCAGATCCGGCGGTGCACCCATCGCGGCGAGGTATAGCAAAGGATTGTAAGGACAGGTATTGTTTGCGATACCTGAAGTAATCAGGCATAGGCGTAAAACATGTGTCGCAGTTGATCCGAACTGTTATTTCTTGAGACCAAGGTTGGTTGCTATGCGGACATCGGGTCTCCGCTACAGATGCGGGAGTTGCTGCAAGAGCGTTGACGCTGGCCAAGATAGAACGAATGAAAGAATGAACAGCTGAGTAGAGCGGAAGTATGCGACCGTATGTTTTACAGTCGAATCAAGACGTAGAGAGGTTTGTTAAGGCAGATAGACATGTGGTCTATCAGCGATAGCCGCCATTGGTGTTTGTACACAAACAAGCGAATCGCGGGCTGGCGCTAGTGGACCCAGCTAGCTCCCGCGCACTTTAAGCTCAGAATAGTCGCGACGTCACGCAAGGCGCTGCAGGTACAACGTGGAGACGGCCACCGTTCCGCGGCCGGAACAGGCGTTGCGACAGTGACGGCGGGGTTCGTGTGGTTTCAAACAGTGCAATAGTACATAAAAGCGGCAAAGGTGGGAAGCACGGCATGGCGAGCGTATTCGCTGCGGAGACGATGGCGCCATGCCCTTGCTGCCCCACGCGTTGAGCGGATTCCGGCGAGTAATGGACCCAATCGTACCTGTACACGAAGTATGATACATGGTGTTTGTACATTGGAGCTAGGACGCCTCCCGAACCTACGGGTTGCTCTTAGAGAGAGCATCTTTCGCCCTCTCGACGCCGTCGCGTGCCCTTTGCCACGCTTGCACGTCCTCAGGTTGCACAGCGACTCGCCCGTTTTGGCTGACGATCTGCCGAAGCTGGCCTTCAACCTCGGCCAACACTCGTCTCCCGTTCTCTTTCACCGAGACTTCGAACTCTTGTCGCTTGGCTCCCCACTTCTTTTGCATGCGACGTAGACTCCACACCAGACCAAGAGAGGCCACGGCCCCAGCTTCAGCGCCAGCTGTGCCAGCAGATGCAACCAGAAGCCACGCACCCAAAGCGGTAGTGCCGCTGATGGTGGTCAGGGTGCTGATGAGAAGTGTTTGTGCCCTTCTATGCAAGGTGGGCACGAGCGTGTGTAACATCGTCGCCCGAGCCAATGTGAGCATCTGTGGCCAGGGAGGGTCAAACAATGCATTGACACCGCTTTGCTCCTGCAGCTTCGAGAGCATAGCGGGCATCTGCATGAGCTCGGCAACGCTTTCCTTGTGATCCTTCACCGCTTCGTAGACTTCCATTTCCTTTTTCCTGCCGCTTTCCAGCAAGCGCGTCTGAACTCCACTCTTCTTCAATTCATCTGCAGTCGCGATCCCAGATTCCAAGATACGACCGCTCAGAAAAGCCAGGTTCTGTTCGGTTTCGTTCAACCAGCTGCGTTGCAGTACATCTGCTGCAGAAAACGTGACGTCGTCGATCCTCCAGAGGAGACGGAACCAAGCAGTTCGATGCCATGATTTCGAATCAAATGCGGCCGCGACGTTCATCTGTAGGTCTTTGTGAGCCTCAGCCGACCAGGTGGTTATCGCGCCTTGCAATGCGTCGCGCTTTGACTCTGTGACGTTGGATTTCTGCACTTCCGTCGATTTCTCCAATTGGACCTGATCAACGGCCTGTGCTGTCGTCTGGAGTGCAGACTCAATCTGTGCCTGAACCGCTTGTATGAGGCCACTTTGCGTCCGCGTAGTAGACGCCGTAAGCCAATCAGTGATGGCCGATATTCTGCTGTCCTCCCATTCTTCACTGAAGCGGGCGCCATTGGCATTGCTTTCGCGGAATAGATTCAATGCGTGATCGGCCAGATCAACGTTTATAATCTTGCCCAGCTTGTCGTCCTGAGATGCCGCTTCAGCGACAGCCGGTGCGCTCATGCACAGGTTGACCACGGAAGAAATGAGGTCGCTGTTCAAACCTGCCCTCAGCATCTGCCCACACTCCACAGCACCCTCCACGCCGTCGCCAACGATCAATGCCTTGTGTACAGGATACCTCACGAAACCTATTCTCCCGCCATTCGACATAGGCATTGAAAGGCTGGGTACGAGCACCGAGCTTTCCAGTTCTCTTTTGTTCACTCCTTCCTGTCCAGTCAGACCAACTCCGTTCAATCCTGTGACCAGAATTTCCAATCCGTGCCTCTTGAGCAGCGGAGAAGGTACTAGCAAAGTCCTCACCATAGGGCTGTCTGCTGGCAGCGCATCTTCGGGCTCGCCATATCTCAGCAGCACACTCCTTCCGTCTCCTGCGTCGCCCAAGATCTTCCTCTCCCAATCTTGCGTAGAACCCAGAGCATCCGCGACCAAGACTCTAGCCAGCTTCTTCGCCGCAGCGGCGCCTTTTTCACCCAATCCGAGGAATGCGATCCGAATGACAGGGTCGTCGCTCTCCAAGCTCCTCAGCGCAAGTTGCAGTCGAGAGAGATCCACGAAGCCGCTCGCTGAGTCTTGAAGTGCGTTCAATCGCTGGTGGAGTTCGCGGAGTTCCGTAGGCACAGTCGAAGGCGCATTGATGGCGGAGGACGAGGCGAGCGAGCCATTGGAGCGTCTGTTGGGGAAGCTGTTCGCGAGTCTCGGCTTGTAGTCGGAGCGCTTGTTGCTACCGCAACTCTGAGGTCTTGGTTGAGCGTGTAAAGCGCGGGTCTCATGTCGAGTGCTAGAGGGAGCCTTCCAGATGGCGCGAGAAGGTTGCGAGGTGTGGTGGAAGACGCATGTTGGGCAGATGTATCTTTCTGCGGGAGACGATATTAGAGGCTGGAGCGCCACAGACGCGCGACGGGACATTTCTGCCTGTCGCTCAGTGGTCGCTTGGAAACATCCAGTTTCGGCAGACGAATGGCGAAAGTGAAGGGTCGCAGACGCGACATGCGTTGTTTGGGATACGCTGCGTAGATTTGGGGCTGGACGTCGTCGACGGTGGGCGTGACCAGTCGCTCTGCGATTGAACTTCGCCTTTGATTTCCATAGTCACAACAAAAGAGTCCGATGAAGCCATTAGAGCCAGCGAGGCTTCTCATAGCTTTGATGGAATCATGATGACAATGAATTCATTCATTCAGGATTGCCCATTCAAACTATTTGATCGTGTCCACAGGTCTCTCAATGATCGCCATCCTAATCCACCAATGCTAGTGCATGGACCTGTGGTAATCAGGTGTCGCCTATGTCAAGAATTGACCAGGCTCGACGCTTCTAATTCTTTGGCTTTTGAGCGCATGGAAACATGTAGCTGAAACCCCTTCTAGACAAGCCTCACGATAAGCAGCAGCTATAGGGATGTATGCAAAAAGCCATCGGCCGTTAAAGGTACGTAACATTAGGACATGCCGAAAACGATCAAAAACAGCAAATCGTGCCAGCTACGCAAAATAGAAAGCTCACAATCATCCCCACAATCCAATTTACCAAGCCTGCTCGCCAATCCTTGGGGCGCCACCCCTCCAGTCCAGGCGCTCGAAGTACCTAAAGACGAGCTCGTAGCCTTCGAGGTCGTGCACGACCCGGTCAACACGGCGGTAACCTTTGATAGAATCCATGCGCTTGTCCTTCTTCGCCATGCCACTGTCGTCGCCGCTCTTAGCCTCGAACAGAGTGACGCTGAAGCGACCAGGCTTGAAGACGTTGACAACTTCTTCGACAACCTCCACGGTCTCGCGGCCGGTTTGGCGCGTGGGCACGTTGGTCTCGAAGCTGGCGTAAGAGCACTGCGGCTCCGGCGTGACGTGGACGGTCCAGTAGTTGGTCGTCTCGGCGTCGCCTGGCTTCGGCACGACACCGTTGGCGGAGAAGCCGCAGGGCGTGAAGAGGTATGCGTCGATGCGGGCATCCGGGTATTTGCCTTGCGGGTAGACGTCAGATAGGCCGCAGGAGTCAGACACGACAGTTCCAAGGGTGTGACCCTCAGTGCTAAGCTCCTCAGAGAAAGTGAGGTGGTCATCCTCGGCATCGGAGTTGAAGCCAGAGTGGTCAGTAGACGTCTGGGCGAAGACATCAAAGCCGGCGCCCTCCTCCTTGCCTTGGCCGTTAACAAGCGTGTTACCAGAGATGCTGGGGTCAGACGCATTAGCATCAGAGATGACGCCCAGATGCTCGATGGCGTCCTTGCGAGCAGCGTACGAGGCACGCACGTTCTCATGGGCAATGCGGCTGGCGTCTTCCAGGTAAAACTGGCGCGCATTCTTCTCCTCGAGGTCGGTCATCAGAATCTCGAGGGTCTCGTCACCGGACTCGTCAAAGTCATCATCCACGGCGACGGCGGCCATCTTCTCGGGCAAATCCAACTGCTTCGTCGTAGTCGCATACTTCTCCTCGTCAGGGGTCGTTGGGGGCGTAAGTTGGGTTCCAGGGCCGGTAATGTAGAGGTACCAGTGCTCGCCGTTCATCTTGCCGATCATATAGGCACTGCCACCCCGGAACCTCTCGTCCAGGAATCTAACTTCGTCACGCCAGCTGCGGTGTGGACCGCGCTGCTGGTTCGGGTACAGGAAGTTCTTGCGGCTATAAAAGACGCGATGCGGTGTAGCCGCGGCGGGGATGCCCTGCACCAAATTCGCCTGCTGGTGCGGGAAGCCGGCCTCGAGAGCGGCGATTTCGAGCATGCGCGGTAGGCCATAGAGAAGAGTGGTGGTGCCGCAGGTCTTCAGCACAAGCTTGTGCGGGAAAACAAACATGCTGGACTCGGATAGGAGGTACGCATCTACGTTGCGAGACTCAATGACGGAGAGCACTTGGCAGTTCACCAGGTCCAGCATTTCCTTCCAGACATCCTGGGAGACACACTTCAAACCCAGGGGAGAGGCAGACGCGGGCAGCGCCTTCTCGGATGGCGAGAACCATACCTCTAGAAGCTTTTCCGGGCCTTCGAAGGCATTGGAGGAATCGAGATCAGCGGTGACCTCGCGATTGATAGTCAAATGCGGCGTGCCACTCAGGGAGGACGGCGAGCCGGTATAGTGATCCGGAATTCCAGCGATAACCATCTCCAAGCGTTTAGGCCTGCACACGCAGCTCTTTCCTCAACTTTTCTTCCTGGTTCCAATATCTACAAGCTCTTCTTCAGCGAAGTGGAGCACTACCTGCTGCACAAACGGAACGGCGGTGTCCGCTTGAGGAGAATAGGCCCACTGACGGGTTCTGGGTCGTGGAGGCTGGCTTGCGCCAGCAGCAATCGGGTGATCTAAAGAAACGACCTTAAAGGACGTTAAGGAGGGCGAGCAGAGAGGGGAATAAAAGAGCTCTTGCGGCGAGGAATTGTGCCGACTATGCTCTGTATTCCAGAATGGTGGCTCCGATACCCGGCGTAAGTATCGGGTGAAGGTTGAAGATTCGCGGTTTGTTTTCTCGTGCTCCCACGGTGAATGAGCAGCCGTGAGTTACTGTCGCAATGGTGGTGTACTTGTCGACGTTCGAGGTGGTGGTCAAAGAGTCGTGAAGAGGATCGGCGTGCACTTCTTACACACGACTGCGGAAGGCGCTCGTGTGCTCTTGGCAACCAACCACTTGAACGCAGATGGTGGGTGTAAGTGAAGACTGCAGAGCAAGAGTCTCTGCAAAGGCAGCAAAGGTGTCAGCAATTGCTGTGCCGACCCAGGACGAGAGCTGCGTCGAGGCCGCAACAAAAATTCGCCTGCACTCCTGCGCGAAGCTGCAGAGCCGCAGCCACACTGAAATTCCCTCAAAACCTGCCCAACTCCAACGTCACCGGCGCCCGAGGCCCGTCGCCCCGCCAAGCGACACGCGAGGCTGACCGCGGCTCCACTTGTGTTTACCTTCACCAACAATAGAAAGTCTACGCGGCTGATCATGAGGCAAATGATAGTGTTAATAACTTTTTGTTCCAGCAAGCAGAGAATCGACTTTCGTAGCACATGTGTGGCTATCTCACTTGATTTTTCCGTGGACTATGTCCATGCTCCTTCACACTGTGGACTACCTTATCCCAAACAATAGCATCAGTGCTGAATCAAGCACCAAGTATGGCTCGAGCCGCGGTAGTAGTAGGTGCAGAAGATAACATGGCCGCCTATAAATTTAATAGCCGATTGGAAGCTCTCTCCGCCAGTCACAGGCTATGCCACTGGGTGAGACCAGCATAGTACATCTTTCATTGGCCAACGAACGACGGGGTTGGGAATGCGGAGGCGAGCCTCCGTTCTAGAACACGAGCGCCTCAGAGTTGAAATGCTCGTTAACCTAATGCGCCAACAACATGAAATCACCAAGCCATAAGAGCGTTACACTGCCACAATGATGCTCGGTGTCAGTAGTTTTGGCTCACCGATTCATGTGGCCATGATGTTGTCGTCTCAAAGCTCTTTGTGTGAGGCCCCGGATCAACGCCAGCAAGCTCAACGTCCCACGAAGCTTTGGTCGAATAACGGGGCTACTTGTCTCCATGTCGAAGAGAGCTCAGATCCGAGGTTCTGCCTGAAATGCTCATGATGATCAAAACTCAGTTGTGGTTCGTATAATAAGTAGGTAGGTACGGACGCCGAAGGAGATTGAGTTGATGGGAGGAACAGCGGCTAACAGACACTCGTTGTCGCGAAAGCAAAGCCCGGAAAGTCTGCCGAACAGCTCACGAACGATACCGAGCCAGCGAGCTCGAACGCGACAAACATTCGACCAGTGAACCTGTGACTGGACGCGGGAGAAGCGCCGCGGCTGCGCCCACTAATACTCAAAATGAGTAAATTCTTCATTGACAGCACGTCGCAGTCGGCGGACACGACGCCAGCGCACGTAGGCTCGCCTTCTTTCGGCTCAGACGACGAGGACACCCTCCCATATCCGGCTGAGCTCGCACGCAACGATTTCCTTTCACCAGATTTTGATGCCCAAGAGTACCTCTCGTCATTGCGGAACAGACATCAAACGCTCGAGGATTTGCGCAGCGATCTGCGAGAAAGGAGCCAACTTCTCAACCGTGAACTTTTGGATCTTGTCAATGGCAATTATGAGGAGTTCCTGAGCTTGGGCGGAGGCCTGAAAGGCGGAGAAGAAAAGGTGGAAGGCGTCACGGTTGGGCTGCTCGGTTTTCAAAGAGAAGTAGAGACAATTAGGAAAGCGGTACAAGACAGGGCAAGGGAGACTGGAGATCTTCTGCAAGAGAAGAAGGGACTGAGAAAAGAAGTCATGCTTGGAAGGGCATTGCTGGAAGTCAATGAGAAGCTGGAAGAGTTGGAGGAGAGGCTTGGTATCAAGTCGAAAGATGACGAGGACGACGACGATGAGGACGACGATGAAGACGACGATGAAGCATCCTCAGCGGTGGGCGACTCAGCTTACGCTGGTGCTGTTAGACGTTTACGAAAGCAATCAGAGCAGTATCTTTCGATTGTGCGGCAGTGTAGTAGGATTGGCACGGGCCACCCTTTTCTCGAGAGCCTGCAACCCAGGATCGATGAGGTTCGCAAGACAATCATTCTGGATCTTTCGGCTTCATTACGCCAAGCGAAGTCCTCGGATGACAAGAAGGCTATGTTAGGTCTAACTCAGGTCTTCGCGGCCGTGGATGCGGAGACCGATGCTCTGAAAGTTCTCAAGGGTTCCTGAAAGCCAGCTCATGAGTGTGAGCTAGGAGCAGCCATCACCGGGGTGCCTCAGCACAAAAGGCTTGGACGTTGTGGAGTTTGCACGCTTCATTGAGCAATGCATTTGAGCCTTGAAGCCACGTCTAGAACTTGCCACGCTTCGTACATTCGATGATATGCACGACCTTTACCGAGACGGAGAGGGGCAGGCATCGGAACATCGCCTTTTTGGTGGTACTCGATTGTACTTCTGATCTTGGCCGTAGAGACCTTACATCAGGTGGGGGAGGTCAACGCAGGGCCATTTTGGCGTGCGGCAGGCGGCTGATGAATTGTACGAGGTCTACATCCCACTGCTCTACGGTCAACATTTTGGATGGCCTACATACGGAGTAGACGGTGAAAGCTTTCCGAAAGGTCGGTGAAGAACCGGTCATTCGCATGCAGACGCGTCATTCGATTAATGGCCTACGCCAAAGCGATTATGGAGGCCTGTGCGAGCGGACGCGCCAGTAGCACGAAGTCGAGGCCAGCAGAGCTTCGGGAACAAGTTACTTGTTGACTGTTGTGTGGAACGTATTGATTAGGGAGCTACGAATAGATGAATTTATGCCTCAATACCGCTAACCACACCGGTTGACCCCTCTAGATCTGACCACGAAAGGTTGCATTATTTCCGGGTGTGATCAAGTTCAAATCCTGTATATGGTACATGCGATCTTGCAAACAAGGGAAAAGGTCTCGCGGCGAGACGTAATGTCGCTCCTATGTAAGTTGGCAGCTGTTGTGCCAAGCTCATTGACCATCACAATCACCATTCCCATCAGACTTCGTCCGATCAAGAGGTTCCTCTCGCTCGGATTCGGACATCTCGTCTCGAAATCTCAATCACTGGCGCGGAGGTCCCCTTGGTGCCCTTCCACCACGGCCCGTTTCCCGCCCACCGGGCTTTCCGCCTTGTCTAGGCGCCTTCAATGCCAGCCTCTCCTGCAGCATGTTCCTCTGTGCCTTTGCCTCATCGAAAAGATAAGCGTCGATACGGATCTTGTGGCCAAAGTCCTTGATGCCAGCCTTGCTTACGTACACCCTCTCTGCGCTCTTCCTCCTAGCCGCAATCGCGGACTTGGAGCTGCGCTCTCCGCCCGTGTTTTCCAAAACGGCGAACTGTGAGAGAAGCTGGTTCGTAGTCTGCGCGGCGGTCGGCAGTGTCTTGACCGTCGCTTTGTTGTAGCTGTAGGTTGATGTTCGCCATTCTTGCGCGCCGGGCACGGGCCGGGAGAAGCGTACACCTAGGCGGCGGGTGATGTCGGCGTGTGAAGGTGGCGGAGGACGGGCATTTGGGTTTGAAGGGCCATGGTGAATCTTTGACTTGGTAATGTGTAGTAAAGGTGCGCTGGCGGGTTGCTCGCTTGGGGTTGTGGGTGTTGCTGGGTTCTCTTGCAGGGCAACCCTTGTGGTCGCAAATGTCCGTTGTGCCGGCAGCGAAGGAGCAGCAGCTCTTCTTGCGAAGGTCCGCGCAAATGAGCAGCTAGGACAGGCCATGGTGATGTGTGTCGCGGTTTTGCTGCGCAAGACTGCCGTGGATCTACAGTCCGCGATGCGATGAAGTCGAGACTCGGGAGTGAGAATCCGCATTCGGCAACTCGCCGCAATTTCAATCAAATCACGTCCATCAATTTCAATCAATATGACCCCCCATTGCCCCATCGACAGCGCGGCTCACTCCCGCGGCAAACTTACGTCTAGTCTATCCGCAAGATAGCACTCCATTCAGTACCATTGTCACTGGTCGCAATCGCATTCCCGTTACAACATCAGCCATGCCGCCTCCCCCAGTCGGCCGCGCCGCAAAGCGCCTTGCAGTTGACCTCTTCACCCCGACCGTGCAAAGACCGCTTCAGTCCCTCCTCGCCAAAACTTACGGCAAGCCGGTCGAGCTCAACTTCGTCGAACTGAAGCGCCCACACCTAAACTCCGAAGTCCTCGCCTCTCTCGTCACTCAAAAGCTGAAGGACCGTCAAAATACGCCCCGCCGAGTCGTGCGAGAAGTTGTCCGGAGAGCGCAGTTGCCCACGTCGCAGTCCGAAGTGCCCTCGCAAGCCGACCACGCCAAAGTCGCCGCGAAGGCTCTCGCTAAGGATCCCTCAACCTCTTCGATGGCGCGCGCGAAGGCCCCCATTGGTCACATCATGCACTCTCTGAGATTGAAGCAAGTCACAAGCATCAGCGTAGGCGCCGCTGGTCGTCTCGGCAAGCGTATGACTGCCAACAGAGCGCAATCGAAGACGGCGAGGAAGGGTCTCACGAGCAAGGGCCCTGGTTATGTCATCAGAGGTATTGAGAAGAACCACACGGAGACCGTTGTTGAGGCAGGCAAGAGAAGAGTCGGTGCGTTCGGTATCAGGGTGTCTGTTGGCCACTCATAAAACGTCTTTCAGCATTGGAGTTTGGGGAAACATCGGGTTTTCAGGTGATGATCAAAGGCATCGAGAAGCATTTGAAATATGGACATCTCACCGGAGACTGACAGTCTGGCGTCCATGAATAAGTCTCGATGCTTCGCATAACGGCGGACGGATGCGGGTGATCCAACGCCGCAGACGCCTTTCCTTCGCATAGAAGAAGTGTATCGATAAATTTGCTGTATTTTAGATCCTACCAATCATTTCACGTCACCTTTTCCTCCTCTATTGCGGCATTTGCTAGGCCAGGTGCTAAATATGCGCTAGGCCGCCCCAATCATCCTCAAAGCTCTGGGATGGGAAAAAGACGGACGGCGGATCCGATATCGCGAACAGACAAGAATTCACTTGCGAGAAAGTCGCGAGCTCTTGCTGATTTACAATCTAGCACCAATATGAATCAGGGTAATCTGCCGGGTCTGGCGTGCACAGCACGCCAAACAAGGCGGAGCAGCGCTCATGCGGGCACCACTGTGTGATCTCCAAGGTGTAATCAGCTTCATGCTGACACCTGCAGTCACATATGCTGCACTGATGAAAGCCTTTTTGAGACACTTCACGAAACACTTCTGGGCAGCTCTTTCTTTTTATTGCAGACCAGCCTTTACCGACCTTCTTCGTCCTACACAACGCACAATTCAACCCAACATGGCCAACGCAAAAGCCGTAATGGACTCTATCGTCAACGATGATTTTACGACCAAATGTCCGATGCGTGTGAACAATCGCCGCTGCGGCAACGTACCCACATGCAAGCGTGTTTATTTTAACGACAAGGGTGCTCCAAAGAAGGCTGTCGAACTTCAACGTCAAATCATCACCTCCGTCAGAAACGAAAGCCAGGAATCTTTGGCTGATATTGAATCGAGTGTGGAGCACTTGTTGGGCTACTGTCTATGTCAAAAACACCTCGCGATGATCAAGGAGGCAACGGCGAGCTCTATGAAGTTCTTGAGCGAAGAACGTGGCATCTTCAGCAAGCAAGCGAACCAGACGACGAAGAGCACCGGCGTTAGGCACCGTCCAAACCTTGAGATCTCCCAATCTACATCGACGAAACCCGTGTCTACAGCATCTGTTGGCTCCTCGAAGGCGACTTCCTCGACAGCCACCTTAGGACGTACTCCCTTCGCTTCCACCGGCTCAAATGCCACTGACTTCACTTTCCGTCGCCACATTTCAATCAAGACTGAAGATGACTCCGGTACCTCCCAACCCCTTTCTGCCACTGAGCACCAGTCACTGCTTGATAGTCTTTTACAACGCATGGAGACCCTTGAGATCAAGTGCAGTGCTCAGGACGCCGAAAATACGAAGCTACAATCACGCGTGGACGAAATGGAGATCAACATCCGCAAGCGCAAAGTCGAAACTCGTGACCTCAAGAAGCGCATTGAAACCCTTCAAGGCAACAACGATAAGCTTCTTGATACCATGGAGGGATTGAAGACGGCCAGTGACAATCGTCAGGGCGATGACGAGAAGCTACAGCAGGATCTTGCAGATTTGGAGGAAGAGAATGCGGCGTTGAAGGCGCAACTCCGCGCACGTCGTTGAATTCTGCAAGACCAAGCCAGTGTTCCCCAAAAGTGAAAATTGGGTGCGAGCAGATGTTTTGAAACACCTAGGAGCTTCTCAAGGAATCATTGGTGGTGTCAGGGCCGGAATTGGACATAGAGCTCAGAACGCGTCCAAGTGATCTACTGCATACAATGACCACTAGACACGGGCTCTGCGGCGCCGCAATTTTCGTTTTGCTCCTTTTGAGGGGTCATTCTGTACAACTAATCTGATCTCACTCCAGACTAAATGCCGCACCGTGATTACAAAGGAAAGTTGCAATCTCATTCTGATTCTTTCTGGGCCTTGTTCAAAACCCCTGCTCGACTAGTCGCCTCGGCGAGCTCAATTGATGAGGTGGTATTCTCATACTGGGCTAGAATAATAATACATCACGATGCTACGAGCCAAAAGTATCCTTCGACGCTCTCTCATTGTACAGAATACTGTATCTACAGCAGCGATTATCAGTTGCCCGAAACCTGCGTATTGGCCTTCACCCACTATGCGTCATGGATGCCAGCGGCGTTCAAACGTATCACCATCGGATAGCAGCATATCGACGCGGCCCAAATGCTAAGACATTGCCTAATGGAGCCCAACCGCCATTACGCGTTCTTGCAGACACGTCGTTTACATGCGAGCCAACATGATAGCTTTAAGCGTCATGTCGCCCACAGACTTACCCATCAAAAACGCCATGTCTCTGTGTCTCAGCTTTGTAGGGCCTTGGCTGTATCGATGAACTCCAAGCATGTCTCACGCAGAAGCTTCACTCACAGCAGCCAGCATAGGCGATTGCGAAAGAGCCAGAAAGTCAGGAGAGCTGTGACTTCTTGACAAAGACGACTGAGCACTGTCTAGAGATTGATTCACTGCGAACAGACTCCGTCAAGTCCCACCGACAGAGCTCGAAAGTGCACAAAAGGATGTTCTCTCCCTCCTCTTCGCATCTATTTTTTTCCGTCGATCAAAAGCCAGTCCTATCTGCAAATTACCCAGCTCTCCTAGCTCACCATCAATCTCTTCTCAGCATGCCTACCCAAGTCACTTCCATCTTCAACGACAACTTCATGGGCAAATGTCCAGTCCGCGAGGATAACACTGCCTGCAGATGCCTACCCGTTTGCCAGCTGCAGAAGACCAAAAAGGTCGACGCCAACGCTCTGAACACCGCTTGCGCTCTGAGAGAGCAGATCATCGCCGATGTCAGGTCCAATCCGACCAAAGAGTCAGTCGAAGGTACTGCCGACATGGTCGAGTGTCTCGTTGATTCCTGTCTGTGTACGAAGCATAGCTACGCCAAGTTTGCTGGCGAGGTTAAAGCTGCTACTATGAACTACCTCTACCAGGACTGTAGACTCCTGACTGGCCCGAAATTGAACCTCCAGATGCCGACAGCCATTGGTGCCGGTCACCACTCCCGTGCTCCTTCTTCGGTCTCTGCTGTTACGGCTCCGACTGGTACGTTCTACACTCCACCGTCGACCACCAATCCCTACTCAATCACCGGCGTGCCCTCGACTGCTCCCTATCAAACACGCGCATCCATCCAGCCACCACGTGCCTCGCCGAACAAGTCTGAGAATGACACCAAGGCTCTCAACCCATCTCACTTCGGCGCGTTTTCGTCCTTGATTGAAGACCTTTTGGCCA
The DNA here is from genome assembly GCA_022813125.1 of Septoriella neoarundinis. Taxonomy (NCBI): domain Eukaryota; kingdom Fungi; phylum Ascomycota; class Dothideomycetes; order Pleosporales; family Phaeosphaeriaceae; genus Septoriella; species Septoriella neoarundinis. The sequence goes on from JAKLND010000034.1 coordinate 170,361, forward strand.
AGATAGAGGCCCTCGAACTCCAAATGAAGATCTGCAGCACCGAGAACAAAGATCTCCAGTCCCGCCCGACAGGCTCTGAAGCCAAGGCCAAGCGGATTGAGAAGAAGTTCCGCGACCTGAAGGACGAGGAGGAGGATTTGAACGATGATTTCGTGCAGCTGTGCGGCGACCATGAGAAGTTGAAGCAGGATAAGGAGGATCTGGAGGAGGAGAATGAGGGGTTGAGGGCCTACATCAAAGTGTTAAAGGAGGCGTCGAAGAAGAATGCTGAGGAGGCGGCTGATGGGGATGTGGAGGAAGACGTCGAGGAGGCTTCTGAGGATGATGGTAATGACTGGGAGAAGGTTTCTTCTTCGGACGACGAGTCCTGGGAAGAGTTGTGATCGTCCGTGTTCATTGGCTGAAGAGCCCCAATGATGATTAGCTCAGGTGACATTCGACTCGCGACGAGACTGCTTCGGTTTCCTTATTCCATTGGTCCTCTCGATCTTTCATCTCAGGAAACACAAGAAAAACAAATCTCTTTGGTCCCGGATTCGAATAGCAAGATAGATTGAATACAATTCATGTGCGCGAAGATCACGGTTCATAGACAACCTCACCTCCCACACACCGATTACAAACCATCAACCCCCTCGGATCGAGCCTCCTCTTGATTTTCTCCAACCTCGCATAGTTCTCCCCCCAAAATACATTCCTCCAATCCGGCTCATAAGGATTCGCCTCATTGACATACGTTCCACCAGCAGGTCCCACGATCTCGCCTAGCTCCAGACTGACCTTGACGAGCTCCTGCTTGAATCGTTTCTTCTCCGCTGACGTTGCATTGTCGGGCCAATTGATGCCGTAGCTCATGACTGTCCGGCTCTGCGCCCAGATCGGGTGGACCGAGGTCTTGGAGCGTTGGGAGGGGTTGACTTTCCCGACTGAGGAATTGTGTTAGTTGGAGATCATAATTGGTCATGCGAGCTTCTTACTAAAATTGTGCCCAGGAGAAACGTCAGGGTAGCGCAGAGCGAGGTCGACGAGCTCTTCTGCCTTCTCCGACAACACCTCAGGGGTGAGCAACCTGGTGGCGTCCTGGATGTTGGTCGCGATATTGGGGTCCGTGAGGAAGAGGTTGGTGTAAGCATCCCAGGACGGCAGAGTGAAGCCCGCGAACGCAACGGAGGTTCCGTCGGTGCCGTTTATCGCAAACAGCTTCTGGAATCCTACCTTGCCTCGCTCCAGCGTCGCGTCTGTTCCATTTGGCTGGAGGAAGATGAATTGTACGAGACTGCCGACTTCTGTGCTGCCGTAGCCTGTATATCCAGCGTCGGTCATCTCGGGCAGACCTTGCAGTGCGTGAGTGTAGGCTTCCTTCCAAGTGCTGGCAGAGGTCGTGTTGGCCTGCAGAAAGGCGACTTGGATGTGACTCGGGAGAGGATGGGTCATATACGTGACACTGGTGACCACACCCCATGCGCTGCCGCCGCCGCCACGAATCGCCCAAAAATAGTCTGGATCGGAATACTCGTTGATGGTGATGTGCTTGCCTTTAGGAGTCACAATGCTCACCTCCAGGAGGTTGTCGACCGCCAGACCATAGCAATAGCTGAATGGTGAGTGCCCACCGCCGAGAACATACCCACCGGCAGCACCGACAGTTCGCGCGGAGCCACCGACGACCGACCGGTTGTGCGCCGTGGCATCCCGATATACGTCGAGCCACTGCTCTCCAGCCTGAAGCGTTACGGCTGGCACGCCTGGCGTGTGAGCGACAGCGTGTAAAGGCAGAAAATCATCATGCCATTGCCTCCCCTTCATGTTGTGCGTCCAGATGGCGAAAGACCCATCACCACTAGATCGGCCGAGATGGTCGTGACCGGTGTTCTTGACAGTGAGGTACAAATCGTGCTTGTCCGCGAAGCGTATAGCGGCCTCGATGTCTTCAGCACAGCTCACATTGACCGACATAGGCGGCACCAGGCCTTGCTCGCAGACCTCGTTCCGCGGACCTATGAAGCATTTCTCGTCTCCGAGCTCCCATAGTATAGCGGAGTAGGCGCCTACCTGATCAGTGCGCCAGTCGGAGTTTGTCCAGTTGGTTTCGGCTTCGTGGCATAGCTCCTCGTCATATAATGGGTCGTGACATACTGCGGCAGAGGGGCGTGAGGCGATCAGACGGCCGGAGATGGAAGTGTTGAACGCAGCCCAGGTGTCGACGTTGGGCCAGCACGGATCGTTGGCAGTGCATCTTTTTCGAATCTTAGCTTCGTCGTGAGAGGGCAAATGTTGCTGTGGAGCTGCGAGAGTATGGGGGAAGGGAAGGTATAGTATCAAGAGCGATGGGGATGATAGAAAGCGCATCTTGGTGATGGAAGTTGGTTTCGGCCGAATGAAATCAGACTACTACTTACTCTCTTTATATCTTCAACGCTGTAGTCTGGATCTATTGTTATCACGCGTGACTATCACACAGCCTCTGGTGCGCAACGGCGTTGCGCGCTGTTGGCTGTGAGGTGTGATCTCTCTCGAACCTGCAAAGCCTCCCGCAACGACGTTGCGCGCTGGAGCCAAGCCCGGGCGGTGCCATTCAATCAGTGTTGCGTAGACACGAGAACATCATGCCATTCGTAGATAGAAAACGCTCTGGAGAAATTTCAAGCTTCTATCGAAAGAATGCAAACCCATCATTAACGCTCAGAAACATTCGCTCGTCAAAACAACACCCGAACCTACAACCTCGACGTCCTAACCGGATCCTCAAGGTCTTTCATCTCGTGCCTGGGGTAATCGGCGAAGAGACAAGGATCGGGTCTCTCGCGATCCCAAGCCCACTTCGCCTGCAGCTCGGGCGACAGGGCACCCTCCATCATGTCGACGATGTACTTGCCGAGGACGGGGAAGAACTTGAAGCCGTGGAAATTACCGCAGGTGGCGACGTAGAGGCCCTTGGCGCCGGAGTGCGGCGAGATGATGAAGTCGGAGCTGGTGGTGAAAGCGTCCCTGTAGTGAGATTAACACATATTCCAGCTTCTTTGGGTATTTTGATGCTGAGCCCTTACCAGCAAATGCGGTGCTTGTCCATTGTCCAGCTCGCGCCATTCTTGCCGTAGAAGACGTGGTTTGCATATTCGATGTCTTCCTTGAGTTTGCCGGATACCTTCCACTGCGCGTAGTCGCGCTCGGCGGGGGGCGCAGACAGGAAGCGACCGGGTGTCACCTCGCTGGTGTTTCTGAAGATCTTCTGGCCCCACCACTTGAGTTCACGGTCTGGCGTTGGAGGGAGGCTGCCAATGAAGGGACCTGTATATGATCATTAGCTAGAGTCGCAGCCGTGGATTGGTATCGATCGCGCATACCTGTCTTTGCCGTGTAGCCCTGGACACCGACGGGCATGTTGGCAAATCGAGGGTAAGTGGCGTCGTCGAGCTTGGTCATGCCGGTAGTGATACCGCCTGCAACGATCCTGTCACCGGCTCTAAGCTCCTTAATTCCACTGCTTTGGGCGCTCCATTCGAGCAGCTTGGGTGTGAAGGCACCAGTACAAAGAATCGTGTGAGAAGCAGAAAGGATAGCCCCGGTCGTGCTCTTGATACCCGAGCAGCGGCCCTCATCATCGAACTGCAGTGAAGCCACGTCGGCCGTCACATACTTGACGCCCAGCTTCAAGCACTCGCGAGTGACAGCCCTCAGAACATCTCCCGCAGCGACCCAGCCGCTGGTTTTGTTGACAAGCACCTCTTTGACGTCTCTGTAATCTGCATCCTCAAACAACCCGCCATACAGCTTCCTCGCCTCTTCCACAGGCAGCGCTTTCAGGTCCGCGGTCCGGCCGAGCTTCTTGTAGTTGTCGATGACATCCTGCGCGTAGTCGCTGCGGCACATCCAGTAGATGCCGGTCTTGTGGAAGTAGGGTTGCCACAGCGGGTCGGTCTCGAAGACATCCTGCGCCTCAAGCGCCATCTTGCAGTACACGATGTCATCGTAATCGGCACGGACGACTTTGTTCCAGTCCCAGGAGGCGGCCACGCGGCTGTCGGCGTCGAAAGCGTCGCGGTCCACGATTGTCACGGAGGCGTCCGGGAATTTCTTGATGAGATGGTATGCGGTCGAGACGCCGAAGACGCCGGCGCCGACGACGAGGTATGAGTATGTGGCCGAGCCGTCGGCCATGGTGAACGAGTGGAGATCAAGATACTGCGCAATCGCAGGAGCCGGACAAGAACGAGAGTCTTTCAGTGGAAGTGTTTTTGGCAGGCCAATGGGTTCCAAGTACGCCGCTAGTTTTCACAATCTGAATGCAGCAGAGACGACAAGATTTCAAGGCTTTGCTTGTGAAGTGGTATGACTACAGGGCGTGCAGAGAGTGGAGCGGCCACGGGCTGCTTTTTGACAAGACGACACAGTTGTAGGGCGTGTACAATGGACATTCTCGGTATGAGCTCCCCCAAGCTCGACGCGCACGCAGAGCCCGCCATCAGAAGCCGAGCGGGCGGCGATGCGCACGAATTGCAGGGCGTGGATTTAGAGCTCCGGGATGGATTTGCCTCTCGCTCGTCGGCGGAGGGCGCCCGCAGGCTTCGCGGTGGGAGGGTCGATTGGCGATGGGTGGGCATTACCGTTTTGGGGTATGATTTCCTTTGCGTGTGCCGTCGCTTAGCGCCGGCTCGTGGTGTGGCGTTCGTCCGATCTTGTCGCACCTCTCCGACATCTTCAAACGACACCTTGCCGTATCACATAGCAGAGATGGTCTAGAGTGCTGTCTCAACACGCCTCCATGCAATTCGACGGCTGCCTGAAGGCTGCCAAAGTCACGGTGGCGAAACGGTCAAGCTGGAGCTAGAACAGACCAGAACACACATCACTCGTGCCACCAATGACATCACACCTCAAGATCAAGATTCACTTGTATTCCAGGCAAACACCAGCTCTCAAATAGCTTCCCATTGACACTTCAATCTCACCACTCTCACACACACTCATAATCTCAAACTAAGAACTTCAAACCTCAGCCAACTCCCGCAAAAGACACCACACAACAACCCACCACCGACATGTCCTCCAACACCTTCACAACCAGCTCCTTCAGCTACAGCACCTCCAGCAGCAGCAGCTCCAACGGCGAGCAGACCACCGGCCACCGCAGCACGCACCAGTCCAACACGGACCCCATCCACGGCACGACGGTGCAATCCACCTCGCAGAACCTCGGCGAGCCCGCCGTGCAAGAGACCAGGCACTACGACCCGCAGGGCCGCGAGCTGCTGGAGGGCGCGGGGTCCGGCGGCGGCAGTGCCGCGAGCAGGAGGATCGAAGACGTGACGGATGCGCAGGCCGAGAGGGACGCGCAGTACGAGGAGAGGATGGAGGAGGAGTACGCTAAGCGGGAGGGTGGTGCTTGAGGAGTGAAGTTGGACGTACGTTGGCACGGCGAGTGTATGAACAATGACGAAATAATGAAAAAAAGGCATATTTACGGCAAAGACGGCTGTGGTCTTTCGAGGGACGGAAAGCCGAGGGGGATCAAAAGTCTACCGTGGTCTAGCGCAAGCAAGCAATGTAATCTATCTCATCTCATCCCACCTCACCAATCCTTCCAACCCACCACTCACTCAGCAACATCCCCCCTCCCCTCAAACACCCTCAACCCCGCCTCCCCCTCGTAAACCCTATACGCCTGCCGCGCCAGACTGCGCCTCGCGACCTCCACATCCGTCCTGATATCCTCCACCAGCGCGTCGACGCTCACGTAATCGTACTCCGGGCGGATGAACCCCAGCACGACGAGGTTCATATGGCAGCCGTAGAAGTCCGTGTCGAAGTCGTGCAGGACGTGCACCTCGACGCTGCGCACCGTGTTCTTGTAGAACGGGTTCCAGCCGATGCTCATGACCATCGGGTAGACGGCGGGCTCGGGGCCGACGGCGGCGCTGGGCGAGAGGCCCGCGAAGCCGTAGTAGATGCCGCTGGCGATGGAGGAGTGGCCGCCGACGGAGAGGCCGCTGAGGGGGATGTTGGCTGTGGGGATGCCGAGCTGGAGGTGTTAGTCGGAGGGCCCGTTGGTATGGTTCATGCTGGGGGTTGTGCGAGGGTTTGGGGGGCGGGTGGCGGCAGGGTGGTGGCGGGGGATGGGGGTCGGACGGGGAGTTTGGCATGGTGTGAGGGATGGACTGCTGTGCTGGGAGTGTGCTGTGTCGTACGAGCGTCCAGCTCCGCGGTGTCGGAGATCTTCGTGATGCACACGTAAAGGAGTGCGTTTGCAAGGCGTTCGCATCCGTCGACGCAGGTGTGTCAGACAGACGCCAGCTGCGCGCAAGCTGCAGGCGAAAAGCAAGGCGCGGCAATACGCATGTTGGCAGACTCTGGTCGCAATAATCAAAACAAGAAGAGAAGAAAGCAAGCGAACTCACCTCCTTACTTCCCCTCCCAAACCCCTTAATCACCTTCCCATCAAGTCTCAGCGGGAAGGGCTCCTCAGGCCCTCCGTCCGGGCCTGCGGTTGGGTCTCGAGGTCCGTCTGGCCGCATGATGTAGTAGTAGTAGGTACCGTCAAGTAGCGAAAGATTTTTTTTGCGCCTGATCAGCCAAGCGTAGGACTGGAGTGACCGTATCTTGGGTTTGTCTATTTCTCTCTTTTCTAGAATGCGAATGCGTGCGGTTACACAGGGCAGTCGAGTGGACGCTGGGGCTGAAATTAGGTAGCCAGTTGATCGATGTCACCATTCATCGATCAGCTGGGGTGTGGGTGCCTGAGGCATCTTATGCTGCGTAAGTTCACGACAGCAACATCAATCGTTGAATAGCCTGTATATTGGTTATCGGATCAATGCTCATATGGAAGAAAAACTCGTTGGCTTAATAGAGTCAATTCGTGGTCGCTGATATAGAGACATGAAACGCATTCCAAATGCCCTCGAGGGCCAGAATTCTTGCCGCCGCCCCCAATCCCCCATCCCCCTCCAGACCAGCGAACCGAGCCGGCCGGTGTCCCCATTGTTTGATCATGCTATGCCACCGAGTAATACCGAACAGAAACAATGAAATACAGGCGTGCCACGTGTTCATGACAACGTCATATGATGGGTAAAAACTATCACGGTGTTAGTGAATTTACTCCAATGGAAGATAAAAGGGATGGCAACTCACGTTCATGACAATGGACATGGGAATGTCGAAGACGTCTCTCTTGACGGTCCAGCACATGCTGCACTCGACCCGTCCATCGCGGTCGCCGAGCGCCTTTGTGCCCGCCTCGCCTTTCATCAACGGTTCGAGCTTGATCTCGCCGGTCGAGGGACGCTTCTTGCTGTCGTCGCCGAAGTCGCTGACGCCCCAGCCAGGGTCCTCTTTGGTCTTGTACTTCAGCAGCGAGACGGTCGATCCGATGATCGATGCCCGCGACGCGCCGAAAGCGAGCTCGGCGAAGTCCTCGTAGAATTGCACGACGCTGTCCTCATCCATAATTTCAGCGAGGAAGACGGGCTGTGGACGGCCTGGGTCGATGTCGATTGGCGCACGAGGCGTGACTGCGCCTCGAGAGCTTGTACCGGTTTGTGTGCCGGATCCGTTGGTGCCTGTGTTGATGTTGAGGTTCGGCTCTTTGCCGAGCAACACATCCCGTCGCCAACCCGTGACGAGGGAGAACTCTTTGCTGACAGCGGCGATCTCACCTGTCCGTCGGCAAATGATTGTCGGCGTACCGTAATGATTCACGAAATCCTCGTACTCACAAAGTGTTCGCTGGAAGCACTTCTCCATAAAGATCAGGTCTTCATGCCCCAGATTCTTATTACAGGAGATGAACGAAGGCCTGATAGAAGCAAGTGCTTTCGCAATGCGAAGGGTCTTCTTGGATGGGAAACGCTTTTGCAAGAACGCTGTCAACGCGTGAAAGCCTTGCGTGTAAGGATAGGGTGCAGTGACAGAAGTGTAAATCTCTGAAATGTCTCGTCTCCTCTTTCGTTGAAGCCCGCCTCCACTGTAATTTGGAGCCGGCTTTCGTTGCTGTTGTTGCTGTTGAGACGGCTGTGAGAAGCTTTGACGCAACAAATCCTGAGAGGGATTTTGGTTCTGCTCGATCTGCGCAAATTGGTTCTCAGGAGACATGTTGCCTCCCTGGTAGTTGGAACCAAAGTCAAGATTCTGTGAAGCGGGACTTTGGCCTGTCAAGGACGCCTCGCCGATCGCGAACGCGTCCATGCCGTTACTCGACGCCGTCCAGATGTTGCTGTTGCTCGTTTGACGTTGCAACCCCTGCCAGCCCGGAAATTGGTTATAGCTAAAGCTGTTCCCACGGGTAAAGCCTGACGGGTTGTCATACGACATGCTGCCATGATGTGACTGCCCGCTCATGGATCCCAAGTCGACATCGGGCGTACCCACGGCTCCGGAGGACATATGGCCAAGCATGCCGAATTCGAGTGCACCGTAATGGTTACCGAAGTTCAGACCGGAGATGTCAAAATTGAAAAGTGAAGGATCATTCGGATCGATGAATGATTGATCGTACGATTGACCTCCCGAAGTCTCGATCGTAGGCGGCTGATCCATGGAACCAGGGATCGTCTGCACTGGTGACACCTGCTGATTGGGGGTAGACTGATACTGAGAGGGTGTCTCAACAGTCTGCTGGCCAAAATTACCACCCAGCATTGGATCGTTGCCTTCGATCATCGGCGCGCTCATTCGACTCCTGTGATTAACCGGGTTGAATTGAGGGAAAGCACTGTTGGATGTTTGCGGCATGAAGCTTGGGGGCTGAGATATAGGAATGCCATTTTGCGGCATTTGAGGGTTCGTCGTGACAGGTGGTGCATTTTGTGACCCGTTCGCGGGGAACTGATTTGATGGGAAGCCCGGCATAAGAGCTTCGGGGGGAGCATCGTGAAGGTATTTGGCCTTCTTCCTGACTCCGTCATGGCATTGATCCTGAAGTCCACGTTTGATACACCTCAAACAAGGACGCTCGTCGCCTGCGTCTCACGTCAGTCGTTCCTCTCCCATTTTGTGAGTCGAAACTTACCGCAGGTCAGATGTGCCCTCTGACACGCGAAACAAGCCCGACGAGCTTTCTTCCTGCGCGGGCGAGACGGGTCTTTAGCATTGCTCTTGGGAGGAGGCTTATTCTCGACGCCACTGCGGGCAGGGCTCTTCTCGTCGGTGGAGGCGCGGTCGACCTTCTCGTCAGCCATCATGCTGGAGCTGTCCTGGTCAACGCCAGGTCCAGGAGAAGGCGAGGCATCCTCGGCGTCGGGCGACATATTAAGTCTTCGCTACGACGGTGTCGCGGAGTGGGCAGCACGATCCAGCAGGGCAGCGCGAGGCGAGGCTGCAGACAGCGTGGAGGGCGGCGCACAAGCCGGGAAGGCGCGGGAACTGCAGTCACCCGCACGCCGATGTCCTGATATGGCAGACCCGCTGCTCCGGAATAGCAGCAGCGGACCCAACAGTTGGAGTAGCGTGGGCTGCGCCAATCGCCCGCTACCTTGCCCTCGGTTCGAAGTCACGCGGGCTGTTGTGCGGCTCGCGACCGCGGTGCAACAGAGGATGCGCTCTTCAGCTGGCAAGAATATAGCGGCTGGATGCGTGCAGGGCCGGGGTGGTGCCCAGAGCGGTTTGTGCAGCGTCGGTCTTGAGCTTTCTCCAGACTCTTGCGCGCTGAGACGGCGGCGCAGCAACGAAGTGCCTGCAGGCGTGCGACGAGGCAGACACCAATGGGCGGTGCGGGAGCGGTGCGAACGGCGAGGGCTCAGCCGGGTTCGAAGACACGGACGGGCAATGGCGTGGCACGGCAGGGTAGAGGCGAGAGCGCATGCGGTGGGAGCGGTAGGCGCATAGGCGGGCCCAGCAGTGGTGGAGGAGCTGATGCGGTGCGACGGGCTGTGCCAATCATGACGCGGCGACGACCATGCTGCCGGTTCGCCTTGGGGTGTGGATGGTTTGGAGGGTTGTTGGGCACGCGCGAGAGGGATGCGCAGGGTTTTGCTGCTGCGCGACCGAGGCTCGTACAGGATGCAGGCGAGAGCGCTGAGCAGAGCCGGCGGGCGGAGGGGAGAGTGGAGAGTGGAGGTGGAATGTGCGGACGGGCGGGCGAGCCGGTGAGGTGCAGGCGTGCGCACGGGAGGGCTCGCAGTGGCGTGGTGGGCGGTAGTGGGTTGTGGGTTGTGGGTGGTGGGTGGTGGGTGGTGGGTGTTTGGGAGAAGAGCTGCAGGCACCGGGGAGGTGGTGCAGAGAGCTGCGAGGGTGCAGCAGCGAGAGGATGTGCGGGCGGGTCGGGCTGCTGCTGCTGGTGCTGCTGCTGGCGCTGGCTCTCGGCTGTCGGTGGCTGCCCTCGTGGCTGCTTTGGCTTTGGCCTGGTCAGCAGCTTCTCCAGCTGCCCCCCGCAAACGCCCACGCTCAGCCTAGACAGGCATCCAGGCTCGCAAGGCACCCAGGCTCGCCAGGCACCAAGGCCCACCCGCCAAGCCCAGCAGCCCCGTCGTGCAACGGCCATGTCGCCATCTCGCCAGCGTGAGAGCCACCGCGCAAGGTACCATGTACTGCATACCTCAGTATAGTGCACTGTATATGTGCCGTCGCGAGCAATCAACCCATCCACCCATCCATCCACCCTCCCACCCTTGGCGCGCTCCTCATGCGTCTGTGCAGCCCCAATACACCACCGCCATTGGCATGCCCTCACCCCTCTCGCTCCACCCGCTCCACCCCGCCGCCGGCCAAAGCAGGCCGCGTGCAGCCTTCACCACCTGTCTGCCACGTTCGGCCCCATCACTCGGTGACACTCCATCCTGCCTGTGCCTGTGCAGCATCGCGTGCGCCGGCGAGGCACGCGCAATCGCGCCGTCTGAATGGCTCCGCCGCCCGCCGCCGTCGCACTCGATCTCCCGTCGCACGCTGTGCGATGCCGCCCGGCACGCCGACCTGAGGGGCCTGTATCACGTGGCAGAGGCCGTCTTGCAGCCGAGCTGGGCGTGCGCCGGCGAGCCGATGCTTTGCTTGCTTGTTACTTGCTTGCTTCCATGTGCTTGCGATGGCACGGCGCGGCTCCCAACGCTGCAGGCTGCTGCGGCCTGCGCGTGCGGCAGTGAGATGCGCTGGGATAGACTGGACTGGAATGGAAGGAACACGGGAAGGTGGGTTCAACAGCACCGCTGCGGCGGCGGCGTCTATTCCGGGCCGCGGCCCTCGTGCGCTGTATCGTACGGCATTCATTAATCTAATATGTAACGCGCCCGCATCCCTACGACGCCTGCGCGAAGCGCGAGGCGCCCCTGAGCCTCTTGCCGAACTTGAAGAAGAGAATTGCTGCCGGAAGCGATCAGCGGTGCCGGCCCACGGTACTGGGACGGGGGAGGGGAGGGTTTTGCAGAGATACGTACGGAACGGGGCCATGGCGAGCGCGATGAAGCCCAGCAGCGAGCTGGCCCATTGATAGTCCAGGGCTGGAGGCGCATCCGAATCAGTCACCGCTCTTTCGCCGCCGGCGAAGCAATATCGTCGCCCCTCGAGCACTCACTGTTGTACATCTGAACACCGAACAGGCTGTTGTCTCGGTTAGCGAGCTTTGTCCAACGACTCGAACGTATCCCTAGGGTTGAGGGAGGGGGTTGCACGTACGGAAAGGCCGCTGCAAAGGACGAGCGCGCGAACGAGTTTGCTGCGAGTGCTGACGCAGAATACAGGGGATACTGCGGTGTCGTGTCAGTATACCGACCCATCGTTTGACGCGACGATCTGGCCCGCCAAGCCGCATGGCCAGGCCACCTACGCATTCGACGAGGAATGTACTGCGAGCGCGTTTCGCGCCGTGTCAGCAGAGGTGCCATCGCTTCCCATTCGCGGGAAATCGCCCATGCGGTCACTCACAAGATCCCGGAGAAGCAGAAGATGTTGCCTATGCCGAACAGCACGCTGAAGACGATCGGCACTGCGAGCAAAGCGTGTCATTAGCATGTGCTCTTGCTCCCTGCGCCCGCCCGATGCAATGATCACCACCACACGCAGCGCATCATGCGAGCCGATCGTACCTATCCAATGCACCCTGCACGAATCGAGATAAGAGTCAGCGAACACGCAGGTCCCAATCCGGTCGTTCTCAACCCAGGAACAAGGCAGTGCAAACGTAGGAATGCAGTGCCCGGGTAACGTACCATGGGAAGGTGGTCCAGCCGAATCCTGCAGGCGTCAGCTCGCTCGATCTCTCGTCTGTTATCACGTCGCGATAGGACGTTCAGGCCCTAGCTCTCTACCAAACTCACCAAACAAGCTGATGGGCACGAGTGCCGCTCCCCTGGTCGCACGTGTCAGTATCTCTATTCTGGGCCTCCGGATCCTTGACGCCGTGCTCGCATGCTGCAGCAAGCGCCAGTTTCCCTTGTCTGGGGTCAGTTTTCAAATTACAACTCACAAAATGGTTGGTGGCAATCGGAATTCCGGCTCTGATATCCCACCATTGTTGCGCACGAGCCGGTCGTCTGCGTCGGGTCAGTCACACGTGGCGAAATATTGCGCCGGCTGAGCAGCGAACGTACAGTTCCGTCGCCAAAGGGGATCGCAGGAGACGCCAATGACGTTGCCAACAAATAGGCCCAGGAAGGTCAGGCCAGTCTGCCACAGGTTGAAGCCGTGATTGTTTCCGAAGACTAGGGGAAAGGCCTGGGCGACATGTCAGCATTGTGACGACTGACCTCAACGATTTTACACTCACGCCGAAAAACAAGTAAAGAACGCCCAACAGAATTGCTGACAGCAGGCAAAGGTTGAGACACATCGGCTAGATGACCTGTTAGTCAAGCCACCAATCCCGGAACAGCATGCACCATACCTCGAAGAAGAGCAATTGGAATGGGCGAACGCAGCTCAACATGACTGTCTTGGTCACGGACTTGTTCATCATCTCGATGGGTGCTTTCCAACGCTCATCGCCCGTTTCCTTTCGCAGCTGCCTTGCCTTTCTCCTGAGCAGGACAGGAGAGTAAGTTTCGGGCACGAAGAAGAACAGTAGCAGCCAGTTGACGCCTGCCCACATCATTAGAACGTAAAAACACCATCTCCAGCTTTTGTAGCTGGCGATGAAGTTTCCCACAACGGGGCCCTTTCCTTCATGTCAGCATGCAATCCAGAGCTAACACCCTTCGCAGGAAAAGACTGATTTAGCGTTTGACTTACCAAAAGGGGTCCACAGAAAGGCGCAGCACTGTAAATCATCATCGGCATGCTCAGCTTCTCCTTCGGAAATGTATCGCCAACCGTTCCGCCTGTCGTCTCGTCAGCATAACTTCCAATCCCTCCAGGACCAACCCAACAAACCAGCAACACTCAAAAACGCCGACCCGCTCAACCCATCCAGAAACCTCGCAACCAGCATCGTCGCCAGATTCCCCGCACGCGCACACGGAATCAACCAGACAAAATACATCCCAAACGCACACAGGTAAATCGGCCGCCGGCCATAAAACTCCGACAGCGGGCTCAAGAACATCGGCCCCAGCCCGAGCCCGCAGACGAAGATGCTCAGCCCCACCGTCGCCGCGAGCCGCGAGATGCCGAACTCGCGCTCGATCCCGCCGTACGCGCTCGTGTACAGCGCCGACGCGAACGTCACGCACATCGACGACGCCGAGCCCAGCAGCACGATCGTCCACTTGCGCCAGGGCGGCGCCCAGCGCGCGCTCTTGGGGTTCTGAGGGTCCTCGGGCCCCGCCCAGCGCACTTCGAAGTCTTTCTCGGAGGAGGAGGAGGCGTTGCCGTTTTCGTTCTCGTCTGCTGCGCCATCGGTGCCGGAAGAGGGATCGGGCCTCTCGTCCTCGTGCGCGAAATGCGTGTAGCCGTCCGCGCCGGCGTAGGATTTCTGCGAGCGGACGGACGACCGGCTGCGTGTCGAGTGTAAGGGTGTCAGGTAGTTGCTGTTCGACGTCTTCTTGCGCGCTATGGACGTCTGCGCCGTGTCTTCGTCGTGAACGTGAGGGCCGTCGGATTCGACGCTCTCTCGTCGCTCTCGTCGGTCTGCGTTTGCGGCCGTTTCGGCGGCGAGGGAGCCTTTCTCGGTGTCCATTGTTGAGGTGCTGGAGGAGTCCATGTGTCTTTGTCTCCTTTTTGCGGTAGGTAGATGATTTTGAGTAGTTTTCGATTTGTTCCAGTGCGATATCGATAGATCTGCAATTCAACACCGAGACCAGACTCGCCTTTCCACCCCAAATGTCCAGAGAAAAGTGGCGTTGGGTCTCCCGCGTACGCGACCCCAGCGATATCGGTCGGCAACTGAGGTGAGGTCGTCCAGAAAGCCAATCCCAGAAGCTGATGATAAGCTAACGACCAGACAAAACTCGCCCAGCACCTCCTAGCCTCGCGTTGCAAAATCCATTTCTGACGCCGTGACAGTAAGTACGTACGAGAAAGAATGGACGAAATCAGATCAGGGGGAGCGAAAAACAAGCTCGTCTTGCCGACCGAGCCGTCTAGCTCGTCGCTTGCAAGGGTACGGGGAAGATCATGGGGATGATGGCGTTTTAATCGCCATTGCCGACGTCACGGGCTTGCGTTGCGGGTGAGCGTTTCTCCGCGCGCGGGCGCGAATGCCGATGAAGCTGGGGAGTGGGCGATATGATCAGGTGTGGGATGAAGGGTTAGGGTTAGGGTCAGGGTTGGGGTAGATTAAGAGCTGCAATGTCTGCTTTGAGGTGTCGTTAAGTCTCTACAGGGACTCAAACATCTAACTGTCGAAGTACGCTGAGTCGACGATGCTGATTTGAGCTTCTTGTGGCCACAATAAGTTTCAGTGGCGAGCAAAAACAATGGTGTTCCCACGATGCTTCAAGAACACACCCACAGTCTGGCGGTCGAGACCAAAAGATCTTGCAACCATCTTCCCGTTCCATGAATGAGTGAGTAAATTGACCTTCACGTGTTAGTGAGATCCTGTATCAAGACTATGCTCACATCATAACACTGAGCAATCGGAGCCATTGCATACGATGATCGACTATGCTGCACCACTACTTCGATCAACGATACTCGTGCAGGAAATCAGACTCCGATTGCGTTTTGACATGATCGACGGTTGGGAATAAGCATTTTTAAACGTGATAGCACACATCCATGGAAGCTTCGTCCTTCGACATGCCTTCTTCAATGGAACCATTTCAAATAATCAAAGGGCGTTTTTCGAGCGTCTCATGCATGCTCTGTTAGGATGGTATGGTAGTTCGATGACATGAGAGGAGCTCCACACAGAGGTCCCGTTGGAGCCTGGGTCATGATTTGCGCTTGTATTATACACTTGTATCCTCATTTGAAACCTCATGCCCGCCATCAAGGCAGGCTCGGCACCTTCATGGCATGCCGAATGCAAATCCGCCCTACTTCTGCTCCTCAGAGTCCTGCTTGCCCAGCCCGTGCTCCTTCAGCAGCGCATCGATCTCCTCCGCCGCCCACAGGTGGTGATAGACCTTACCCTGCTTCGTCCTGCCCACCGTCGCGAACTCGATCTTCTCCGCCGACAGCTTAGTCGAGTCCATCGTCTTGCTCAGCACCTTGACCGCCAGCTCGCACGCCTGCTTCAAGTTGCAGTCCTCGTTGTAGTCCTGCTTGAGCAAGCTCTGCGCCGAGGCGTTGTTCGCGCCCACGCTCGTCGCCTTCCAGCCGCCGTAGTTGCCCGATGGGTTGGACTGGTAGAGCTGGAATTGCCGCTGGTTGTCCCAGCCGGCGTAGATGAAAGACACGCCGAAGGGCCGGAGGCCGCCGTGCTGCGTGTAGCCCTGCTTGAGGTCGCATAGGCGGCGCACGAGCTGCTCGCAGGGGATGTCGGAGTTGTAGGTGAGGAGGTACTGCTGGGCGGCTTGGCGGGCGTAGTTGATGAGGATGTTGGCGTCGGCAGTCATGCCTGCTACTGCGGTGATCATGTTGCTGTGGGAAGAAGGCTCGGTCAGTATGATTCTATCGGGTGTCTACATGGTTTGCGAGTATCCACATACTCGTTCAGTATGTACAGCTTCTCGGCGCTTGTGTCTTGCTCCAGGAGTTTGCTCGTGACTTTGCGCTCTGCTGCGAGGACGATGCCATCATTTGCTAAGATACCCAGAGCGGTACCGGCGTGTGAGATGGCCTCGAGCGCATATTCGACCTGGTAGAGACGGCCTTCGGGCGAGAAGATGGTCGTGCGGGAGTCGTAACGGCGTGACATAGTGGCGGTACTGTTTGTGTATGTGTCGGCTCACTCAGTATCTCCAGACAATAATTAATCGAGCGAGCGAGTGATGGTATTTGGATTTGTGGGTGGGTGTAGTTGGGGCTTTGATTGATCTATGGGCAGCTCGCTGACAGCTCCAGGCAACGCGACGTTGACGTGCACCCGCTCGGCAGGTGCCGTTTGGCCGCAGCTTCACTCCCGCCGCCAGCCATGCCATGACGATTTCCATAACAGCTCAACATCGTCGCTTTGTGCATGCCAAACAGCGACATGGAGTCGCCGAATAAGCGGCAGAAAATGGATACTGAAAAAATGAGTAACCAAGACGACTTCGTTCCCTTGGGCGGCGACGACGAAATAAATGGTCAATATGGCTACGGCGCGGACCATGAAACGCAAAAGCCACCGGGAAATGCACCGACTGGACCTCGCGAAAGGCACACTCCAAACGGACATCTCGGACGCCAAAGAAACGCGCGACATGATCCTCGAAACCCGAAAGATCGCCCAAAATCGAAGCATGTCCTGCCAGGATACGAGCCATGGGTTCTCGTTCGCACCAAGTACGGTCGGCGCTTTGCGCACAACACTGAGACCCGAGAGAGTTTCTGGTATATTCCTAAAGATGTGATGCCAGCAGTACTGGAGTTCGAACGCCGAGAGAAGGAGGATAAGGAGAAGGACGAAAACCAGCGATGGGCAGAAGAGCAGCTACGCGAGATGGAAGCGAAGAGCAAGGCGGCTAAGATCAACAAGGCAGCGGATCAGGAACAGGGTAGAGATCGGCGCAGGAGGAGCGAGAGCTTGCAGAGGGAGGACGAGGAAGCATTTATGGCTGAGCTGGCGGCTCAAGCGGAGCATGCAGAAGAAGAGGATGCGAAAGAAGCTGTGAAAGCGACTGAGCAGCAGCCTCAAGGACCGCAGGCTGGTGACTATGCAAGTGACAGCGAGTATGAATATGTCGAGGTCACCGATACCGAAGGCGAAGAGGGTGAAGAGGGTGAAGAGGAAGGTGAACCTGCAGCAAGGTTTACCATTGAACAAGAAGAGCAGGATGAGCCTGAGGAAGAGGGACCTGTTGAGTTTGGTGAAGACGACATAGCCTATCAATTGGCGGCCATGGGTCAAGACTACGGCTTGGACGCTGGCGAGTATGGAGACGATCAAGAAGAAGAGTGGGAAGAGGGTGCCGAAGGACTTCCATTGAGTGATGAGGACGCGATTGGTCTGTTTCGAGACATGCTGGATGACTATCGTATAAGCCCATACACACCTTGGGATAAATTGATCGCGGACGAGTCTCCAGACAGCATACTGATGGACGATCGTTACACCGTGCTTCCCACCTCGAGATTGCGCAAAGAGGCATGGGAAGCGTGGACCAAGGACAAAGCAGCACAGCTCAGGGAGGAACGGGCGAAGATGGAGAAGCTCGACCCCAAGATTCCATATCTTGCCTTCTTGTCTGAGAAAGCAACGCCCAAGCTGTACTGGCCCGAATTTAAGCGTAAATTCAAGCGCGAGGCGGAAATGAACGACCGAAAGCTCGTCGACAAAGATCGCGAGAAGCTCTATCGTGACCACATCAACCGACTCAAGCTACCAGAGTCTACGCGTAAGGCCGACCTGATCAGTCTTCTCAAAGCTCAGCCTCTGAGCGCTCTCAACAACTCCACCAGCGTTGATGCGCTTCCTCAACAGGTCCTTAGTCATTTGCATCTGATATCGCTACCTGCAGCCGTTCGGGACTCGCTCATCCAAAAGCATATAGACAGCCTGCCTCCTGCGCCGGATGCGGACGAAGGCGAGTGGAGCGAAGAACAACGCGCGACCGAAGAGAAGAAGCGTGCAGAGCGGCGAAAGAGGGAAGCTGCTCTGGCGGAGCGCGAGAAGCAGGTAGAAGAGGAAAGGCGGAAGGCTGAGTTCGACGAGCGGCGGGCAAAACGCGACTTGAGAGAAGAACAGGCCGAGTTGGCCAGGTATGCCAGGATATGAGATGGCAATGTCAGCTGCTTGAATAAGCATTCAAGACTAGCTGCGTACGCGAGTGACGACCACATACCCTCGTCATTACAACGTGCGCAACTCATGTTTGCTAGCCATTCAGAAACTGATGGTAAGAGTAGACGTCTTAATCGAAACATCTTAGGCTCACGTAACCGGGATGCAACGAATGGCAACATGGCAGACAGACCAGAGATTGATTAAAACGCTACCTGCAAATGAGAGTCCTTAATTGGGTATCATTACATTACTTCACGTCCCTGTCCCAATTTACTGCATCTTGGGTGCAGTATTCGGATTCGCAGGCTGGTTTGCAACAACGCTGTTGTGCCTGGTCGACGGCTCCTCGTCAAACTCGTAAAGCGGCGCCATAGGCATCATGTCGCGGCGCAGGATGTACTTGCCAGCATACCACGGCAGCTTCTCGGTGTAATACTTGGCATGGGGACGGTTGCCGACGTTGAAGACCGTATCCAGTTCCTCCAACGTAAGAGCCTTCGTCTCTGGCAGCAGGAAGTAGCAGTAAACCGTACCGAACAAATTCCAGCAGGCGTACCAACAGAAAGCACCGGTAGGAGTGAAAGCCGTGCGCAGAGCTGGCCAGCTGAAGGCGATGATGAAGTTGAAGCCCCAGCAGGTGGCTGTGGCGAAAGACATGCCGACGTCGCGGATGTAGAGAGGAAAAGCTTCGGCGGAATAAGTGAAAGGCACGGGACCTTCACTAGGTGAGTAGATCGCCATGAAGCAAAAGATGGCAGCGGCCACGGATCCGAGCTGGGATGCAGGAACATTTTCTTGAACGCCTTCCGCATTCAACGGTCCTCCGATCAAGAAACTGAATCCACCCCAGAAGAGACAGACGGCCATGAGGGGGAAACCGACAAGGAGTAGGTTTCGGCGTCCGAATGTGTCGATCGTGTAGATGCTATAAGGAGGTCAGTTCATCATTCGGTGTTTCTTTATTGGTAACAATTAGTTCTGTATTGAAGGTAAAACTCACGCAGGGATAGCGAATAACCAGTTGACAATACCAGTGCCTAGAGAGACAAGAAGCGCGTTCGATAAGGAGAAACCTGCATCTTGGAAGATCTGAGTGCTGTAATATGCAATGACGTTGACACCGCAGAACTAATCGAAGTCAGCACCGTCGATTGGCGACACGTCAAGTGGCCTTACCTGTTGCATGAACATAACGAAAAACGAGCTCTGGGCTGCACGGCGGTTGCGTTTGACAGTGAAGAACTCTTTCCACAGAGACTTGCCCTCACGCTCGCCCGCCTCGACATCAAGGAGTTTGGCGGCGTAGTACATGTCGCGAGCAGCCTGAATGTCGTGAGACCGAAGTCTGCTGCATGCGTGGAACGCCTTGTCCCACTTGCCCTTCTCCATATACCTGCGTATAATCAGCCTTGAAGTCACATCATAGGGTTGTTAGGGTTGAATTAAGGGTTAGGGTAATCAGGGTTAGGGTTAGGGTAGGGTCAGCTTACCACCTCGGGCTCTCCGGGCAGAAGTATACTTGGAGCATAACGATCATTGGCGGGATCGAAGTCGATGCCAGCATCCAGCGCCATTGCGTATTCTCGCCGAGTATAGTAGTATTCTGGAAGGCGACGGAAGCTACGAACCCTAGCATGATTCCGAAAGCCGTCCACATTTGCCACATCATGGTCAGTGCGCCTCGGATATTCTTCGGCGCAGACTCGGCGGCGTATACCGGAGTGGTACTTGATTTTGCGCCGACTGCGAATCCAAGAGCAAATCGGGCGATAAGCAGGTTGACCCAGTTATTCGCAGCGCCCATCCAGATACCGGTGACGAAGGAGATGAAGCAAGAGATGAAGATGGTTCCGCGGCGTCCAAAGAATTTCTGTAAAGACCAGGCGATTAGCAATTGGACGTTCGTATTTTCCAGAGTGATGTCTGAGTGAGGTGATGTCTTAGTGAGGTGATGTCTGATATTCTTACGTTCAGAGGTGCATTGCTCCAGCATCCGAGTAATGCAGAACAGAGGTAGGGTGCGCCGTTGATGAGACCCTGAAGCAACTCGTTCTCAGGGCCTTCGAGATTGAACTCTCTGAAGTAATAAAGCTGTGAATAGGGTCAGTCCGTCGGATCTTAGGATGCCCGCTTTTAGAGACGCATACCTGCGCGCCGTTGACAGCTGTTTGATCCATTCCCTGAACGATCGCTGAGCCAGCGCATAGGACAACCAGGAAATACAGCATGAAGGGTTGACTCCAGCGATGTTGATCTTCGTGTCGCAGCCAGCCCTTCTCTTCTTCAGACAGGATGGAGATCCTCTCGTATCCTTGCGGTCGGTTCTGCACGCGAGCCATCAGGGCGCCCTTGTGGAAAGCGTCGCGCTTGTCGGACAGACCGCGGGCATCGACAAAAGCGTCGACATCTTTGAGTACCTCGTCATCGGTCATTCCAATCAATGGGTTCCGAAGCTTAGCGGCGACGCTGGCGCGCCTGGTAGGCTGGTGCTCGTCGTGAGTGACATCTTCACTGGAGTTGCCGGTTGCTGGCGAGGGGCGCTTCTCCTCGTAGACGGCCTCTTCGTCAACCTTGGGAGCAGGCATGTTTGCGGTTGATCAAGACGGGGAAACTAAGGCAAGACGCCGATTATAGAGCGGAACGAGGGAAGGTCATTGGATCGGGGAACGGTGAGCTCGCACTCTTATACCGTTCATCTCACCCACAACTCACCCGCCTTCCAAGCCCATGGGGTCCTATCCACACTCTCCAGCTCGGTGGCATGGCACATGTGGACATCTGTTGGCAGACGTCAAATCAAAGCGACGACGGCGGTGACCAAGGCCGCGCCATCACCTTTTTGGGGTAGAAACACGTGCACTAGAGGCTCAGCGCCATGGCAGATGGCGTGGCGTTGGAGAGCAAAGCTGGGCGAAGAGGCATAAGACTTGGCGGAGTTGGTGTCCGAGACGCCACGCTGCTGCAGAGCGGCCCGTGGCATTGCTTGAAGTGCGGTTGGGGCGCCGACTCGAAGGGCTGCGGCCGGCGTGCCATGGGGCGCCGCAAAACCCTTGGCCGATGACGTGTGGGGAAAATCCGCGGAGCAAGCGACGGCGCGCAAATTCTCATGTGATGCTTCGACGAGGGAGCATGCCTGGCGAAGGATTCCTCCAAGCCTTGTGGCATTCCTTGGAATAAGTCAGCGGCTGAACGAGGTCGCTGCGGTGTGTGGTTCATTTCGATTCAGGTTGTAGGTATGGATATTAGATGTCGGCGACCCCGGTCGAAGTGTTCGCAGCCAGGACGGCAAGACGGACCACATTATTGAACTCCAGCCAAGACAGGAGCACGTGTCGCGTGCGCTAAGAAGGCCGGTCGGACTGGCGTAGACGACTCGCTAGATATCACTGGTCAGCGGTCAGCCTTCTCCTCCACTTCCTCCGTTGCTAACATGTGGAACCTGTTGACAACCTGCGTCCAGAACCTCCTCCACTGGCATTCGCGCTAAACGTTCGAATACCGACGTCCGCGATGCCTCCACGTGCCGCATCCCTGTGATTCTTGCATCGTTGCCGTCGACCTGGCGTCCAGCGTGAAGGACCGCCCGAAGGCTCGTTGCTCTTACAGCTCAATATCGTGTGTCGGCGAAGTGGTTTGTCTGATGACGAGACATTGCTTGGTGTTTCTACGTTCCTGAGAATTGGAAATTGTATGACTAACCCGCAATGTGCTTTCACTAACATCGCAGTGGTCACCTGGCTGTTGCCTAGCCGCTACGCCAAATGTCGTGAGTGAATGAGTTCAGAATCATATGTTAGTCTTCCACTTCCTCCCTGACTTAGAGCCAGTCATCCTCACTGAACATTGCTGCGAAGGTCGCGAAAGCCGGACATCCACCTTCACTTCGGAATCCCACCGTAGTGGATCTCCTTCTCATCTAGACCTTCAATCAGATGCGACCCACTGTTGGTGGGTCCCTGCCAATGCTGTCTATTGCGTCGGGGCTCCCGATGATCTGCTAGTGCTCGGTCGTGCTTGTTTGCTCGCAAGCTTGTGCGAGTCGAGTTTCGGTCCGCTTGTTTAAGTATTTGCGCGTTGACTGCGACAGTCCGGACGCCTTGGCAAAGTCTCAGATTTTGCCTGACGGAAGGTAGCGCTCATCAGAGGCGAACAATGCTGTGACTGACATTTCTTGAAAAGCCGACCCTAAGCGGGGTCTCTTAGATTGTTGGCATTCACTCGGCAAGCGGCGTCTGGATCATTGGCGTTGGTCCGCGACTGCCAACCGGTAGCCATTCGTCCTGCACGCCGCCTGTGGTCTCGATCGCTGCCGCGCCGAACTTCATGCCAGCGTTGTCCGAAGCAATTTCCTCTTCGCACCAGCTCATGTATTCCTCTAGCCGGCCGTTCAGCGCCAAGCGTATGCCATCGAATGCGAGCTTGCCCCAATTGGAAATATACCAAGTCTCTCGTAGCATCAAGGAGGCAACGCAGAAATGCGCCGTGATAACCAGAGCGGGCGGGAACTCTGACTGCACCAGTTTGATGAAGTCGTAGGACAGCATGGCCGTCCAACGCCATATCTGGCCCATCTCGAGACTCCCTGACGCGTATGTGCAGATTATCGTCTCGAAGACATCGCGCAGGTACTTTACCGCCTCTGAGCACTGTTTGCGCTGATCCGGATCGGGGCAGTTGATAAGGATCATTTTGTCCAGATCCTTGAACGTGGCAAGCATGCTTGGCGACATAGTCACCTGGATGTCGGCCGATAGTGCGTGACCGTAGAGCACGACAGAGAAGGGACCGCGGCTCACGACATTTCCCGTAGCCTCCTTCACCTCCCGTACGCCCCTCGTAAGATACAGTAATTCGCAAATACTGTCGACGCTAATATATTGCTGTCCCTCCATCTGTGAGGCCCTGAGAGTCGCTCTGGTTAAGGAAGAAATGGAAAGGATGGTCGCCAAAGCGAACAGAGCATTCGCTACTTCGTCGGTGATATGGGTCAGGATGTGGCGGTAAGATGCAAGTGCGGAAGCTTGATGTTTGTCGCACAATGCGGCATACTTGGCCACTTCTTTAGGATTGGTGCACGCAAGGTGTAAAGCCGACAGTGCAAGTACGCCGTGCATCAAGAAAGTGTGTCTGGCAGCCTCGAGAGGTATGTGCTCTTGCCAGACGTGCTGTAACCTAATGTTGTTTCCCAGCTTAGTCCGACTGGTCCTATGGCTGTAGTGATGCATCAGCTCAAGGTCTTGCAGCCAGTCCTGGGTGTCCATGGAGCTGGAGCTCTCACTAGGCCCCTATGACTATGCGTCAGATATTAGGTGTGCTTCTGCGCGTGAGACTTCAGAAGACTTACACTTGGGGAAGCTGGATATAGCAGGCTGCATTGTTCGGCTCTCCTCACGCAATTGGAACACGGGGCATTTTCGTTACACTATAGGACGGCAGGTTTCAGTCTCTGTGTTCAGACAGAAGTTCGAAACAAAAAGGGAAGGAAGTCGATCCATGTAACTACCAACCTTGACCCTCCGTTTTTTACACTGGGCGCAACCTTTGCGGGACTTCTTAGATCCAAGTTGTGTCATCCTCTCTCCAAATGCACGAGTAGAAGCCTTGACCGGTGAATGTCGTGATGTGTTGCCGGGACTTTTTGATACGATGGCCTAGTGATGAATCTGTTGCGTGTGATTGTAACCTGTTGCCTGATCGTGCCCGTGTAACAAGACGGGATAACTGCATTCGGCGGGATGGATGAGCGCGCGACAAAGTTTCGACCGCTAACTAATACACGCAGAAATCCACTGCTTCAGCGCATATCAATGATTTGTATTGACTGTCGTTACATCACACAGAAATGTTCACTTGGAAGTCCCGTCTCACATCGGCTGAATGCAACCAAATTCAGAAGCTTCGGCTCGCACGGACTCCTGACATAGGGTTCAACACGCCGTATACGGAAGGACTCTCTCATCCAAGCAGCATATTCATCTACGTCCCTTTCGGTAACAGCAGACTTCAAGTTAACACATCTGTTGGCGACAGAAAGTTGCGCTTAGAATCTTCTTGTCTCTCCATCAATGAACTGCATGACCTCTATTGGCTACATGTGACCTATCTAACACCAGAGCTCCAAGCATTTGCTACCAGACTGCATCCAGTTGGCCAACTCGCGTCAAAATACCGCTTGCAAGTCCGAATATCTCATGAATCACAGAGCCTCTAGGCTGGGCTGTACGAACCGACCCCCAAACGATCCACGTCTTCCAGTTTCCAAGCTTTGGTGAACGCCTTGCCGCCGCGCAAATAAGCGCCCACCTCGCTGGGGTGAACCCAATTCATGATCACCACCGCGAGCCACATGACCAGCGCGTCGAAGATGTACAGGAAAGCTTCGCGTGTCATGATGTAACCATCGTTGCCTTGCGCGTACTCGACAACTCTCACGATGGACCGGATGAAGATGAGAATGCTGACGATATACAAAGACAGCATGTGCTTTTTCCAAGGAGTGCTGTGGCATTTGACGGTCGGCATCTTGTTGATGCTGGTGTGGAAGATTGCGGCAGCAATCACGAAAAGGCCGAAGAAGATGACTTGGAGGACCAGGCCAGCGATGATGATTGTATTACCGGTGTCGGAAGAGTCAGCGCTGTCGGCAGTCGCGAGGAGGCCAGCACCTATGCAGGATGATTAGTGATGGTCACAAGTGTTGAAAGATCATATGATTCGACCTACCAGAAGACTGCATCAAGAAAGACAAACCGTCGCCAGCAACGAAAATCTTCGTCAACCATGTGCGACGGATGAACAGCGCACGCTCTCCCTCAACCATCTGCACAATTCTACCCAACTCCATATAGATGCTGGCAGCGAACAGCGCTGGCGCGACGAGCAAAAGAACGCTCTGGATGATGTATGGGTTCAGGGTGTAGGGTCCAGGGTTCTCGTTCGCAGACATCCCACGACCAATGTAACCAATCGTTTCAACTGCCGGTTGTTAGAGAATTTCAATTCTTAAATTGGAAGCACCGCTAGCTGAATATGTGGACTTACAAAGGCATCCGATGAGAAAGGGTATCATGAACCATGTCCGAGTTGCGCCCATTTGTACCGCGTGCAGAATTGTAGACAGGCCGAACAGGATGACGAAAATGACCGCTGCCGCCATCGAAGGCTCATAGTGGTAGAAAACAAAGCCGCCATGAGGGTCTTCAGTCGAGTCCTGCCGCGTGAGGAGCGTGTTGAGCGCGTCCATGGTCTCAGCTCCCTACTCGGGTACCGGTATGGTTTTGTATTAGACCGGGCGAACAGTCGATCGCTTTCAATGTCGATGGGGTCGTGAACGAGAACGAGTTGATCAGAGGAAAAGCAGCACCTTGTCGCAAATGCAAGCAACGGTGAACACTCGATGGGAACATGGTCGGTACCTGCCTTCTATATACGAACATACGTGCCGTTACTGACGCGTGAGGGCCACTTCGCATGCTGCGGCTGGTTTGATGTTGTTTGAATGCGAGGCCGAGCCCGAAGCGACGCGAGGGGGCACTTCGCTGGAAGTGGAGCCTCGCATTCAAGCCCGAGGGCCCTCGAAGGCTTCGCGAAGCCTGCAGGAGTCCGTGCTTTCACCTTTCGGTCTCGCTGCCTGCGATGGTTGGCTCGGGATCGGACCTTCAGAATACGAGCTATCTTTGTTGTGAGGGCTCGGTATATGCGTTTTGGGGCTTTGCAAATGCGTTGCTATGCGTGAATACGTGGGTGCCTCGGAAAGCTATCAGTTAGGACGCGCGCACATGGAGAAGAAACGTGCGTTTATAGCAGCGATTAGCAAGGACATCCACACACAGGGCTATTCATCTGCGCTGGCTAGGATGAGGCATGCCAGCTTGGATCAAGACCGATGTTCCTCCCACAGTAGGAGATTTCCAACGCTTCTCATGGGAAGTCCGAACTTTTTGCGAGTGATCTCAATGCCAATGGCGGCCATCGCGTGGTTGTTCGTCGATTCTCCGCCACGCTGAAGCGAAGCGTATGATATTCCACTAATCAAAGCTGATCTTCTTACCCGTGAAAGCCACAGGAGCACTCTTCTTCTCTTTGGCTGCCTTCGCCGCCGCCCAACTTGGATGAATAGGACCTTCGTCGTCTTTGTGCTTCTTCTTGGGTGGCAGAGGAGCTTCGCCTCCACCGTTCCTGTGTCCAGCTGCATGTCCTTTGCTGAAGCCACCCCTCCCACCAGCCATACCTCCCCTCTTACCCTTGCCGCCATCGGTAGCGCCTCTCTTCATATCCCAGCCAGCATTGCGATCATTCTTGGGGTTTGCCAGATGTTTCGCTTTTGCTCCGTATTTCTTCTCTGCAATCTGTTGGCGAGCACGTTGTCCACGTCGATTCTTTTTGGCGGGCGCTAGCTCTTCAATGTCGGATTCTGGCTCCGAACCACTTCCAGCGACGTAGCCAACGCTCAACGACGGGATAAAGCTCGATGCCTTGGGTTTCAAGGGCGCTGGACGGTCGTCCATGCTATCGTCCTCTTCATCATGCGACACATCCGAGCCAGCGATGCGATCATCGAATCCCCCAAATTCATCGTCTGAGCCCTCATCCCCATTGTCTTCGGAATCGGTGATTTCCAGAGGGTTTAGAACCGGTTGCGGGGCTTTTTTCTCTTCAGTAGCCGGTGAAGCTGATCGCTTCGGTGCTTTCCGTGTGACTCCAGCGGCCCGCTGAATCTCTTCCATCACAGTGTTCAGTGCCTCTTTCGCGGGTTTGGAGCTCGACAACCTCGACAAAATGTTCAGAGTGGCAGCGTCACGCTGTACAGGAGCCAGCTTGGTGAGTTCCGGCTCTAGTCGCGGCGAGCTCGCGACAGCCTTGATTTTCAGGAGGCATTTGTAAAGGTGGTTCCTTGCTGCAGCAGTCGTGTCAAGTGCCTATGTCCCAATCCCGCCGTCAGCTTGATCTCTGAATTGCTTTACCGTCGCGGCATAATGTACCTTTAGCGCCGTGATTTCCGCCTCAATCCTCTGTGCATCTTTCTCGTTCTTTGCGCTCGCCGCCGTTTTCTGCCTCCGGCCTAACTTCTGACGTTCGAAACCTTTTGCGACTTTGAAGGCGTGACCTAACTTTACCGTGCCCTGCTCAAGCTTGAGCTGCAGACGCCGCTGCTTGGCATCTACGACCGGCTCAGGGGAGCCTTCGGAGGCGCCGTCTGCACCGTCCTCGCGCTTTCGTTTAGGCATTGTCGAGGTTGACTGAGAGGGTGTGAAGCAAGCGCTCAAGCTCGTGTCGCGCAAAATGTCGGCGCAGATCCCCACGATCTCGGTCTCGGCTACCGGACTGCATGATGCGGACCGTGCCGCTTAAGCGCTCCCGGCCACATCTCGGCCTCGTTCTCCATCCTCACTCATCCCGTGAACCGCGGAGGAGCAGTCGGCATCTCATGCTGCTGATCTGTCTTGTCAACTCTACGTTCAATCGTGGTACAATCTCCTCGGGATCCATCAGGGGCTAATATGTTTTTTGGAGATTTAAGATACCGAATCCGTGACTCTCCTCTCAGTCTCGACGAATGCCAGCCACTTCAACGGCGTCGCAGATATGGACGTGCTCAGACAAATTCTCAGTGACAGCTGACTGACGAGCGGGTGATGGCTGGCATTTTGGACAAGATCCATCGTCTTCACAAAGGCTTGATTTTAGCTTGGCGACTGGGTCTCAGACACAACCTGGTAGTGTGACACTGTTAACGCTGCCAGCTCCGGCGTCAAGCCATAATACAGTCCGTTGCGGACACTGTCCACAGACAGGGTATACTGATGACAACCCTCTCATCAATGATAATAAAGCAGCCTCTTTTGTGCATGAGATTGCCGCCGCCATCAGCTCGGCATAGGCGGCACCTGAGAGCATTTTCCGTTTTGGCAACGCTATTGATTTCCCAACGGCCACCTTGGTCTGTGCTCAATGCCCAAAGTACCTTTCTGTGGCAAGTAAGTTGCTGGTGGCATGTCTCAGGACGCGCAAGCTATGCTGAAATAGCAAGATATTTTGCGATCCAATTCGAGTCGATATTGTATCGGCGGATATACATCCCTCTGCATCGCTAGATATCTGGATCAGACAAGTCAGCTTCCTCACTCCAAGGACTGTCCGTCAATGCGCATCGATTCAACTACCAGCCACCAGGCTTCAAACACGCCGACTTCCCGTTTGGAGCACGCACATGCCCTTGCAGTCTCTCCAACGGCGGCGGTGGCTGCAAGCCTGAAGTACCCCAGATCATGGAGCCTCATCGAATCGTGCTTTGGCCGCCAGGCGGACTCAGACATCCTCATCCATCTGTCCCAGATGCTCTGTAGCTACCGGCCACTTCTACAGCCCCTTCAATTTATGTTGCTCTGCAGATGTTCGCGATATAAGTATAGAGCCAAGAGCCAAGAGTATGGAGGTTTCTCATTGCTACTGCCTCCTTGATTCACCAGGTCGACGGCCTTGTCTTAATCTTTCCTCTGCTTCGCCCGCGGAGCTGTGCTGGCTGCTGCCATGTTTTCGCTTCTGACCTCTGTCAGCCTGCTCACGGCTCTGACTTCAAGAGTCGTTCAGGCTCGCTTTGCTACACAAGGATCAAGCAATGTCGCCGTCTATTGGGGTATCAAGCACTCGAGCCATAGAATGTTTCGACTATGACAAGCTAACAGCGACTTCAGGACAAGCCAGCGGCGGCATGGAGCAGAAGAACTTGGCAACATACTGTGCAGGCGAGCTTCAGCCCGATGACTGTTGAGTATCCAGAACGGCCGCTAATGAGCCCACAGACTCCAACATCGACATTATACCAATGGCTTTCCTATTTCAAATGACCACAGGCGTCGGCGGCGAGCCCGTGATCGATTTCTCCAGTTCATCAAAGGACTGCGCGACATTCAACGGGACTGGCCTATTGGAATGTCCCGAAATCGCTAAGGACATCTCCACCTGCCAAACGCAGTACAACAAGACCATTCTGCTGTCCATAGGAGGCGCAACTTACACCGAGGGAGGCTTCCAATCCGAAGACGCCGCCACGAAGGGCGCGAAGAAGATCTGGGAGACCTTCGGCCCGAAGCAGGATAACTCAACAGCCCTCAGGCCCTTCGGCGACGTGAGCCTCGACGGCTTCGACTTCGACTTCGAGTCCGTCATCACCAACATGGTGCCTTTCGGCAAGACGCTGCGCTCGCTGATGGACGACCGCACCTCGAAGACCGGCACCAAATACTTCATCACCGCCGCCCCACAGTGTCCCTACCCCGACGCCGCGGACGACGAAATGCTCGACGGCCAGGTGTACTTCGACGCCGTTTTCGTGCAGTTCTACAACAACTACTGCGGCGTGCAGTCTTTCCAGCCGGACGCCGCGAACCAGACCAGCTTCAACTACAACACGTGGGACGAGTGGGCGCGCACCAAGTCGCTGAACAAGGGCGTCAAAGTCTTCGTCGGCGTCCCCGCGGGCCCGACGGCCGCCGGCACGGGCTACGTGCCTGTCGAGACGCTGGCGAAAGTCGTCGATTACGCCAAGGGTTTCGATAGCTTCGGCGGCGTGATGATGTGGGATGCTGCGCAGGCTTATGCTAATCAGGGGTTTCTTCCTGGGGTGAAAGGAGCGGTGGGGCACGTCAAGAGGAGGAGGATGATTCGACGCGGCGGTGAAAGAGATCGATTGGCGCCGTTCAGGAGGCCAGCGATCCGTGGAGCGACGTGGCGATGAGGAGGGTCCACGGGCGACGGGCGAGCATCACGGCGGTACATCATGGACGGGCGTTGGGATGATCTAGCATTTATGAGATACCCTTTGTTTTAATGACATGCTTCTTCGAACCGCGAGTCAAGGACTGTACGGCTGGCAGACCACCACAGGGCCCTGGTAGACCTTACGAGCGACAAAGACGTCGTCAACGGTAGCAAAGCGCATGGTCGCCCGTGAAAATGACTGGCGACCAGCTGAAGTTGGCTGCCGTGACGGGGTACGATGGCGGGATGACGGAGAAGAACATGAGCCAGAAGCCGTAGATCGAGTCTAGGGTGTTGAATGGAAGGCCGAAGCGCCCAGGTGATCAAGATCAAGCAGAGGATGGAAAGCTCGTATATGAAGGCCAGAGCTACGACCGAAAATCTGAAGAATGAGACATGGCACACTTAGACCCAGGTCTTATTCTACTGCCATTTGTCGCGTCAAATATATCGAAACGTCCGGCTTCAATCGTGGAGAATCAGCCTCGATAATTCCATGGATCTTTGCAGCAAGGATGGCAGCGCGTTCAACGCGCGCGTCTCGCAGCCAGAGAAGAGTATGGTCACATGTGATGAGGCCGAAGATACCGGCAGTTTCGAAAGCACGCAAACGAACTAATCAGAACGAGAAAGCGCGTCGGAAGAGGGTTGATCCTCCGAGTATATGCGGAAGGCGTGCATGCAGGAGAGCTTCTGCAGGCCAACTCTCTCACGGTAAGCAGCACGCGGTTTGCTCCGCAGCCGCCCTTCTCGCACATAAAGCATGACGAGCGCACAGTCCTCCACTGGCGGAATGCCCACGTTATCGTAATCGCTCACGAGCTCCACACGGAAGGGCTGGGTGGGCGTGGGGAAGGCGCGGGCTTCGGGCGATCTCGTTTGCGTCGCAGGCCAGCCCAGCGGAAGGTGATGTGCCGCGGAGGCTGTGCTCGGGTAGTGCGGCGGCGGCGGTGGTGGTGGTGGCTGGCAGGAGAGGAAAAACAGCTCTGGTCCCGAGTTGTGGTCCTGGTGGATTGCAAGCCGCGGACAGATGTGAGATGAATCGAGATGCCGCCAGAGGGATGGCAGGACGATGCCTTATACAATAGGCCGCGGGTATCCGAGAATTCTGCGCTGCGGGCTAAGAGTCTTTGGCGAAGCGTGGATTGGCGAGGAGGGAGCCGAGGATCTACGCTTTCTCCGCGCCCAGACATGTTTTGCGGAGAGAAGTACTGTACTAAAGTATATGCGCGTGAAAGGACGCGGGATGTGTATAGTAGTGACGCCTGGCTGGGTGGCAGGACTGAAGCGTTCGCAGTGAAGGTAGCAGTATTATCCGTGTCATCCCACGGCATCGGTTCGCGAAGGCACCCTCCATGCACAGGCAAACGACCAGATGCGGCAGTGACGCACATGACACGGAGTCACGGTCTCCTCGATGCAGCTGTCATGTACAAGCAGGGAGCCAAGGCGCAGTGCAGCAATCGCTACTGTGGGAAGTGGATGACATCGCGGCGCTGCCTTTCCTCCGCTTGTCCACAACACCGAGATCACCGCTCCAGCGCTGCTTAGCTCGCAATCGTGACGTTCTATTACGACCCTCGACCGAAGGCGACGGGGTAGACGCCCTCGGTCGTCATGCGTGGGCTAACAGCCGCCCAGAGCGCGGTACTACTTCATCAGCTGCGTAGCCTTCCATTTCCCCGCAGCATCTGCGATTCCGCCACAAAGACAAACCAGCTCTGTGCGTCGCTCGTCACTCCAGCAGCGGCAACCATAGCCTCGCTTCTCAGCTTCCAAAGCAATTGTCCGTCTCGTGCCCGTAAATCGCTAGGTCCGACAGCCAGTCTTCCCGATCACGCCCGACCTTCCCTACTGCGCGCCTGGCGACGTGCCCAGCTTCCGACCTGCTCCGGCGTTTTACGTCTAGAACACCAATCACGGCAGCGCTCCGCAAGCACTCTGGCCCCCGGGAATCAAGACACTGTGGGGCAAGGAGCATCACATCGAGCCTCCACGAGCTCTGTTCCGAGACTTGGAGACAAAATGTCCCTCCCGGCAAGTGGTATTAATACTCGCCCTGCCCCTCCTGCGAGGGCTTACACTCCCCCTCCACCAAACACAAACTCCCCAAGTACTTTCTTCACAGACCAAATTGCGAAGCAACAGAGGGGCAATTTTCATTCTACATCCCTACGTACCGTCAGCACAATGGTTTCCCAGAGCGTCAACAAGACCGCTCTGCACCCCAAGGGTGTCGAGTATGTTGCCCTCGTGGTTTGTCTACAGCAGACTTCCACTCAAGTCTCGCGTTAGGACCGCAAGAACTGATTGTATACCTCAAGGCCCCAGCAAGAGCACACTGAGATCGAGGAGGAGCTTCACGAGAAGGCCCACATTGACTACGATCGTGTCGCCATTGTAAGACCACCACGCTACACCTGGTAGCTACACCATGCAAGCCATACTGACACTGTCTCAAGATTGCCAACCCTGCCGTTCCCGCCCTTTACGAGGATGCGCTCGTCTACGAGACCGGTTCCGCCATCACATCCACAGGCGCCCTCTCCGCATATTCTGGTGCTAAGACTGGCCGTTCGCCTTCCGACAAGCGCGTTGTGGAGGAGGACAGCTCCAAGAACAACATCTGGTGGGGCCCAGTCAACAAGCCGATGTCTCCTGAGGTGAGTGGCATCACGATACCCCCTGCACACTTTTACTCGTCGTCACGATGGTATGCAGCCCTCTGCGCCTCGAGCCCAGTTCCCGGCCTATCGCGTGGGCTGCGGGGCAAGCTGCATACGTCACGCAGCGGCACAGCCCATCCCCGCAGTCTCGGCTGATCGTCCCATCGGGCGTTGTCGGCATCTGGCCTCGGTTGGCTTGCTGGCTTCCGCTTTCACGTGCTTCCCGACGTCCGAGCATCTTTTGAATGTCTTGTGCGTGAATGTAGCTGCTAACACACAACGCTTAGGTCTGGAGAATCAACCGCGAGCGTGCCGTCGACTACCTGAACACCCGCAACCGCATCTACGTTATCGATGGTTTCGCCGGCTGGGACGAGCGCTACCGCATCAACGTCCGCGTTGTCTGCGCCCGCGCCTACCATGCCCTCTTCATGCGCAACATGCTCATCAGGCCCTCTCGCAAGGAGCTCGAGCACTTCCACCCCGACTACGTGATCTACAACGCTGGTGCCTTCCCCGCCAACCGCTTCACCACCGGTATGACTTCTGCGACCTCCGTCTCGATCAACTTCGCCGAGAAGGAGATGGTCATCCTCGGTACTGAATACGCTGGAGAGATGAAGAAGGGGTTCGTTAACCACGTCGCGTGCCAACGCTTCATACGACCACCGCTGACATTTCATCCAGAATCTTCACCGTCCTGTACTATGAGATGCCCATCAAGCACGACGTTCTCACTCTTCACTCCTCCGCCAACGAGGGCACCAACGGCGACGTCACTGTTTTCTTCGGTCTTTCCGGCACTGGCAAGACCACTCTCTCCGCAGACCCCAAGCGTGCTCTGATCGGCGACGATGAGCACTGCTGGAGTGACCGCGGCGTCTTCAACATTGAGGGCGGCTGCTACGCCAAGTGCATTGGCCTCTCCGCCGAGAAGGAGCCCGATATTTTCAACGCCATCAAGTTCGGCTCCATTCTCGAGAACGTCGTTTTCGACCCTGAGACCCGTGTCGTTGACTACGACGACACCACCCTCACCGAGAACACTCGCTGCGCCTACCCGATCGAGTACATCGAGAACACCAAGATCCCCTGCGTCTCCACCAACCACCCGACCAACATCATTCTCCTGACCTGCGACGCCCGCGGTGTCCTCCCTCCCATTTCCAAGCTCAACACCGAGCAGACCATGTACCACTTCATCTCCGGCTACACCTCCAAGATGGCCGGTACCGAGGAGGGTGTCACCGAGCCCCAGGCCACCTTCTCCTCTTGCTTCGCCCAGCCCTTCCTCGCCCTTCACCCCATGAAGTACGCCAAGATGCTCGCGGACAAGATCGCCTCCCACAACGCCAATGCCTGGCTCCTCAACACCGGCTGGACCGGCGCCGGCGTCAAGGACAACGGCAAGCGCTGCCCTGTACGTCCCCTTCCCACCCCTTCACTCTCCTCCCTTCACCAAACCAAAATCCTAACACCCCCTCCCAGCTCAAGTACACCCGCGCCATTCTCGACGCCATCCACTCCGGCGAGCTCGCTAAGCAGGAGTACGAAGTCTATGAGACCTTCAACCTCTCCGTCCCCAAGGCCTGCCCCGGCGTGCCCGACGAGCTCCTCAACCCGGCCAAGGGCTGGACCGGCGCCTCCGACTTCAAGGGCGAGGTCACCAAGCTTGGCGAGCTGTTCCGCGAGAACTTCAAGAAGTACGCCGACGAGGCCACGCCTGAGGTCCTCGCTGCTGCGCCGCAGGTGTAGATGAGAAAGTGTGTTTTTTGTGAATACTGCTGTTGAGTGTTGAATATACCACTTTGAGATGAGGATGGGAGTCTTGGGCGTTTTGTTTGGGGAACATGGCATAGTTACGAACCAGATGAGCAGAATTCATTGAATGAAAACTTCAAACATTATATGGGTCTCTCTATCCTCTCATAATCTGGACCTCTACTCGTAGCAAGTACGGCAACAGGGCTAATCACTGATTCTGACGTCTATAGCGAACTATTTGAAGGTCGCCCGACAAGGACGCACTTATTGACAGTCTGGAAGTGACGGTAATACAACAACCTAGGAAATCGTTGCAGAGATTCTGATGTAAATACCGAAAACAACCCAGCTCTCCACGAAATGATGATAAACTGAGGTACTTCCATATCCCAGGATGATTGAACTCTGATTTTTGGGCCGTAGAAACTGTGGTAGCCAGAGACGATTATTGGAGAAGTGGTGGAATGACTACACCCGAGTACTGAACTGCTCGCCTAGCGATCGGCGGCGGCGGTCACTCCACCTGCCTGTTCTTGTTGCTTGCATTGGCGAGAGGTGGGGCTCTCCACGTGCCCTATCCAGCCCATGGTACAACTCCAATATGTAACCTCACTTGCGACTTGCATATCTGGAGCGACTTGGATCGATTTCAAGTGGAGTTTCACTCCTTATTGTGACTTGATCTTGGCCTTCGCGTCTAACAGTAGCGAGCAGCTCCACGACGTCCATTCAGCGCATCAGCCTCAACGCACAAAACCGCCACCAACAACACCACACCCAAAACGCCAGGGCCTTGAATAAGACAATCACCAAGACGCCAAACTCCCAGCAATACCCAAGAGAAACCAACAAACCATGTCCGCCCCACCCCCCACCCAACCCGACCTCCGCACCCTCCTCGCCACCCAAGGCTACATCGTCGTCCCCTCCCACCTCCCCCCTACCACCCTCGCCGCCCTCCGCACCCTCTCCCACAACGCCGCCGCCCTCGCCCGCGCCGGCAAATGGCCTCACATCCGCACCCTCCCGCGCCAATTCCCGCCATGGCCCTCCGACCCCTCCCCGGGCATCTGGGGCGTGCAGCAGCTGCTGAACCCCTCGCTGCCGGGCGCCTCGCTCTTCGCCTCGACCTACTTCTCCGCCTCGACCATCGCGACCGTCAAAGACCTGCTGGGGCCGGACTGCAAGGACGCCGACCTGGTCATGGAGCTGTTCAACCTGCTCGTGCGGCCGGACCAGGACTTCGAGCTGCGCTGGCACCGCGACGACCTGCCGCCGAGCGCGAGCGCGGCCGAGGAGCTGGCGCGGCTGCGCCAGCCGGCGTGGCACGCGCAGTGGAACCTGGCGCTGTACGAGGACGCGTCGCTGATCGTGGTGCCGGGCAGCCACGCGCGGGCGCGGACGGAGGCGGAGCGCGGCGCGGGGCCCTACGATGCGC
>JAKLND010000035.1:0-23496 GCA_022813125.1 Septoriella neoarundinis
CATTGGTGGTTTAGTGGTAAAATTGGCCGTTGCCATTCAGTATCGGCCAGCCCCGGGTTCGATTCCCGGCCGATGCATACATACTCCTACAGCCTGAGCACTGCTAGGAACGTTTCTTTTGATCTTTTCACGCCTGTCAACGGATAGAAGGTTCTTTGTAGAATTAGCGGAAATGCATAATCCAATGATCACAGTGGCGGTCATTGAGATATGACACTTAAGATCTCTTGCCGCTACTCCCTTGTATTTTCCAATATATCCTTGCGATCATCCGTGATCGATGTCCTTGCGCCGGATATCCAGAGCTGCCAGTGATACGTCCGAGACGCAAAAGGATATTTGGAACACGCGATAGGTGTCATGATAGCGTCAATGGCGGCAGGCAGCTTTCAGGAGACTAGAAAAACAACACCATTATTCCCAGACGATGTCTTTGGCCTTACAGCCTTCGCATCGAATCCAAAAGGCCTACCTTTCACGCGAGGTGAACTGCCCAAGGGATGACCACTAGTAGTACCTTTCGGTCTCGTTCCCGAAGCCGACACACCATGTCATAACACATGAAGCATCCAGTGACTTCGTACCCTTGTGTCACACTAGGGCTTGCAAATCAATGCTCGCCGTGAGTCAAAGGCCGGCGCTGTGGAGCTAATCGGCGTTGAATGCGCCCTACAACGAAGTTTCGAAGGACTCATCCATGAATGGCTGACGAAAAGTGACAAGGCGATCACTTCTCTTTGACCACGCAAGAACATCGCAAATAAGAAGGGACAATCGAACCAAAAAAGCTGACAGCATTGGACATCCAAAAAAAAAATGACGCGGCCACCACCCTACACCGTCCAGCGCGCAACGACATCCAACCTCCCCTCCCTGGAAACGATCGTCCCCCGCGCATTTCACCCAACGAACCGCTACATCACCAAACTCTTCCCAGACACAGCCCGCGTCCGCTCATGGTGGAATCACATCTTCAGCAGCAAGGTCGCCTCCCCCAAAATCTCGCATCTCCTAACCGTAACCTCACCCTCCGACCCCGCTACAATTTTCGGCGTGCTCTCAATGCAACTCTTCGGCCCAGCCGAGCGAGGAGCCGGGTTCTACAGCACCTTTGCACCAACGCCCGACCACGACGCGGAAGGCTACGAAGCCGTAGCAGCGAACCTCGCCGCCGCGCGGGAGAGCTACATGAGCGGCAAGGCGCATTTGGTGATCGAGTTGTTTGGCGTGGACCACGGGGCGAAAGGGTTAGGGTTAGGGAAGCTGTTGCTTGACAAGGCTTGCGAAATAGCAGATGGCGAGAGCCTGCCGATCTTTGTGATGGCAAATGCGAGCGCGCAGGGGATTTATCCGAAAGTCGGGTTTGAGCTGCGGGACGTGAAAGTTATGCCCGGGGATCTGAAGTATGAGGAGTATATGCTTGTCAGGCCTGCCAGGCAGCGAGGTTCGTAGACTGTCCAAGTTGTAAATGTGTCAAGGAAGGATCGAAATTTTGTCGACTGGCTTTATCATGTTCTAGCGAAATCGATCGTATCCTGTTCACACTCTGTACTCAAGGCCCCGCTCCTAGAACTGCAGCTTCCACCCAGCACCAATTCTAACAGCCGGGTTCCTCACAACAGCCCAAGCAGCCTTGCCACCCTCGGCAGCATGCCACTCGAGCGCAGCTTTCCTGACACCCTCACTCTTTGCCTTACCACTGATTTCTTCACTGACCTGTACGTCCTTCTTACCTTCCCAAGAAGCCGGCGCACCAACAACAACAACCCTCTCAACCCTGACATTCTCCATACTCTTCAAGTATTCCTTCGCGGCCTTAGACGACGCCGCACCCGCATCTGCCAGATCTTCAGAGGCCAGCGAGCCAGCCTTGCCATCGAAGCTAAAGCGGCGGTGAATGAAAGCGCCCTGCTGGAAATCGAAGCTCTCGCCATCATCGAGGTACAGCGTACCTTGCGCGTCGCCGTCCTTGCCCACAGCAACGACGAGCGTGAAAGGGTCGTACCTCATGAGGCCCGAGGAGCGGCGCGGCCGGTCGCGGCGGGGAATGATGTTGCCGCCCTGCATGAACAGCGGGATGGTGTCGAGGGGCGCGGAGACGGCGTGCTTGCCAGGACCCTGGTATGTCCAGAAGTCGAAGTAGTCGTAGTATTTCTCGTCGTCGGCGAAATAGACCTCCGTGCTCGTGGCGCCTTCGGCAGTGACCGGCTTGGCGAGCAGGCCGGTGGAGCCGACGTAAAACTGGTCATCGATGGCGAACCCCTTCTCGTCTCCTGGGTGGACGTAGTAGTTGGGACGGAGGATGGGGGCGCCGCTTACGGACGCCTCGTGGAATGCGGTGTACCAGGCGGGCAGGAGGGAGTAGCGCAGGCGGAGGGCCTGGGTGATGATTTTCTTGTAAGGGTCGTCGAGGAGGTAGGGCTCTCGGCGGCGGGTGTCGATGTGCGCGTGGCCACGGAAGAAAGGGTAGAACGTACCGACCTGGTACCAGCGGGTGAGCAGCTCCGAGGACGGGTTGCCGAAGAAGCCACCAACGTCGGCTCCCGCGAAAGGAAAGCCAGCGATGTTCATAGACAATACCATGGGGATAGAAGCCTCAAGGTGGGACCACACGGCTTGGTTGTCGCCAGTCCACATGGCACCCATACGCTGCGAGCCGGAGTAGAACGAGCGAGTCAGAATAAACGGCCGGACATTGTGCTTTTCTTCTTCCTTATCACGAGCAAGTAGCGCATCGTAAGTGGCGTTGACAAATGTCAGGCCATTGACGTTGTGGATGTCACGGTGCTCCCAGCCTCCGTAGTGCAAGTTGTCCTTCGGCATAGTGGTTTCCGGGCCGTTGAAAACTGACGGTTCGTTCATGTCATTCCAAAGCCACGAGTTCTTCGCGGTTCCCTTGAAGCTGGAGTACTTGAAGAGGGTCTTCCACCACTCTTTAGCCTTAGGGTTGAATGCGTCGACCCAGTGGCTGCTGCCCGGCCAGCACCAGCCCTCGTAGATGCTGTCGTCCTTGTTGTGAACAGCAAGGTCCTTGGACTTCATCTCGTCGATAACGGGGTAGTTGCCGGTGTTCTTGATGTGAGGGTCGATGATGTAGACGAGCTTCCTCTCATGGTCGTCGAGCTGCTTCTGCATATCCAAGGGGTTGGGGAACGTCAGCGGGTCCCATGTGAAGTACTTTTTCTCGTCGGTGTACTCGATGTCCAGCCAGATGACGTCGTAGGGAATGTTATGCTTGTCGAACTTGCGGTCGACGTCCTTGACGTCTTCATCGGTAACGTAGTTCCAGCGGCACTGGTGATAGGCGATGGCGAACTGCTGCGGGAGCTGAGAATAGCCGGTTAGCTCACCGTAGGCGCCGATGACATCTTGAGGTTTCGGGCCTAGGAAGACAAAGACATCGAGGAGCCCGCTCTCACTGATCCAGTGCGAAGTGGTCGTTGTCTGCGAGCCAACTCCCAGGCTGAGCGGGTTCGCAGACGACGAAGACTTCGTGATGTCAATCCAAGTCTCTGCTGCGTTGAGCCAGAAGACACCGACAGTGGAGTCCTTCTTCTGCGCCTGCATGAACGGGATAGAGCCATATAGTGTCATAGGGCTGTCCATTTCGTACTCGAAGACGTCGCTGTTGTGCAGCCTGTACGGGTCGTCGTACTTGCCCTCACCACCACGAGTCTCCTTCAAGCTGAGAGGGCCAGTGTGCTCGGCCGCACCGAAGACGTGGCTGTAGCCGGGGAAACTAATATCCAGAGCCACAGACTCAGGACCACGGGGCTTAGAGTCAGTGTTTCCCCCAAAGGACTCTTCCCACCAGGTACTTTCGTCTTCGCCGGCAGGCTCCTTGTTCTCCTCGCCCTCGGCTGGCTTGGGCTTGTCAACCTTTGGCCGCCAATGCTCCATATTCAGAAAGCCACGATCATTGAACTTAATCTGAGTTTCGCCGTCTCTCTTGAATTCGAGCCCAAAAGGCGAGTGGGTGATGACAGCCTCGAACTTGCTTTCAGGTCCGTAGGCGACTCTGGTAGAGCTGTCGTCTGCCTCACGAACGGCTGCACCAGTGCTA
The DNA here is from genome assembly GCA_022813125.1 of Septoriella neoarundinis. Lineage (NCBI taxonomy): Eukaryota > Fungi > Ascomycota > Dothideomycetes > Pleosporales > Phaeosphaeriaceae > Septoriella > Septoriella neoarundinis. The sequence goes on from JAKLND010000035.1 coordinate 4,064, forward strand.
ACCTTTGTGCCGCCAACAATAGCCCATTTCTCAGCCTCGTTGTACCGCTGTTTCCTGGCTTTGCTACCATGTCTGAGTTCGATTTCTCCCTTCTGACGCTTCTCTTCATCCATCGTCACCCTGGCCACACCAGACTCCAGGAAAGCAACGGTGAGAGGAAGGCGAACATTCTCGGACGGAGAAAGAGACTTGAGAATGGTTGCTGACAGCACACCCTTTTCGAGTTTGACGGAGGTCGAATCGAGCTTGTAGGGGGATTGAAAGTTGGAGGTGGTGGACGCAGTGTCGGCGTATGCTCGATTACGCTTGCAGAAACCAGATTGGTCGCATGTCTTGAAGTTTTCTTTCTTAACGCTCACTAATAGGGTCGTTGCATGTCAGCAACGTCACCGTCTTTGGGGCCATTGTACCCGACCGCCAGAACACGTGAATCTAGTAGACGTCTTGCTTACCGGCCGGCGTGATCAATGCAAGGAAGGCACATAACAGTGCAAACAAGCCCGCCCATCGGGCAGAGGAGACATTGAGACTCCTCATGTTCGAACGATGGTGTTGGCCGGTGTGAGTGCCAGCCAGATGTGCCAATGCGGTCGTCTCTCCAACATCCAAACACGACGTAACCAGGTGGCCCGATCGGGGAGGCTCAAACGCCGAGAGTTCTAATCTGATCTTCACCTCCTGCCTGAGGCCGCATGAGCTTCAGCCTCAGGGCGAGCTCCAGCTTGCATCTGGCCCCCGGTCCCTGAGCTGCCGCATCCAATGGCAGCCCACACGCCGTTCCCCACAGCCCGCGTCTGCCCCTCCCGACACTTTTTATCTCTCGCCAGCCAACTCATACCACCGCCTGTTTCCTCCTCCATCCACCACCAGATCAACAGCACCCACAATGTCTTCCAACGAGCAGACGTAAGTCTATACAGCCACCTCACACCGGGTCCGCGACCATTGACTAATAATCCCTCCAGCTTCATCGCCATCAAGCCGGACGGTGTCCAGGTAAATCCCCCTCACCGCCAACCTCAACAAACACCACCGCACTGAAACATGCCCTCTAACACGGCCTCCTCCAGCGCGGCCTGATCGGCCCCATCATCCAGCGCTTCGAGCAGCGTGGCTTCAAGCTTGCCGCCATCAAGCTTGTCACCGCCTCCAAGGAGCACCTCGAGACTCACTACGCCGACCTCGCCGGCAAGCCCTTCTTCCCTGGTCTCGTTGCCTACATGGCCTCCGGCCCCATCTGCGCCATGGTCTGGGAGGGCCGTGACGCCGTCAAGACCGGCCGCACCCTCCTCGGTGCCACCAACCCCCTCGCTTCCCAGCCCGGCACCATCCGTGGTGACTTCGCCATTGTAAGATTGATCTTTTCCGCCCTTGAACGCTTCAACCAGCTAATCACTCTCTCTCCTTACAGGACGTCGGCCGCAACGTCTGCCACGGCTCTGACGCCGTCGAGTCCGCCCAGAAGGAGATCGCCCTCTGGTTCAAGCCTGAGGAGCTCCAGAGCTGGAAGCAGTCCCAGCACGACTGGGTCTACGAGAAATAGATGCAGCAGTTTACTGTCCGGCTATAAAGCCATGAAAATGCAACGACGCTCTGGGCTCGCCTAGTGTGGCCTGTTCGTCTACGATTGAAACGGGAAACGTGGATACATAATCTTGTCGTCTGAAGCAGGACGTATGAATATTATGATCTGCAACAGATTGCCTGACTTCTCCGCGCCTACTGCCCATATTCTTGCGGAATTCATTCGCTCACGCCAACAGTGACGAGCTTGTAACACGGCTTGCGACACACGGCATTGCTGCGACTAGACCTGCCAAACGTACCACAGCGCGACCTAGTGCGAGGAGAACCTCAGAGGCGCTAATGGATTCCATTTGAGCAGAACATCTGCCTCGTGTCCGACAGCGCTGCCGACTCGGAGAACGTACCACATGCTCCCTTTCTTCACAACGCAACCCGCAATAGTCCTGTTTGTCCTTCTTGCGTTGCTGCAAGACTATCGTGTAGGCTCCTGTCTCTGTTATTTCATCATTTGGTAACCGCCAACATCCACGCTGGGCGCTCACCGTGTCGAGTGAGGTATCTGAAAGTCAGCAACCAATGACGAGATGCCTTAGCGAATCCCAAAGGAATTGAAAACGTCGCTGAGGACGACAAAAACATACAACAGGCGGGATTCCCAGATGGTCACCCACTCTAGTACTAGTCGCCCGGTTCAGTGCTTGTGTATGGCAGAGCGGACGGGATGCCCAATTTTCACTGACCTATGGTCGTATGTGGAAGGCCTTCACATTTTACTAGCCATCAGCTCCACGTAACATACGCTCTTCCAACCATCAATCAGCGGTTCTGGATGCGAATTGGGCCCAGGAGATCTTGCCCTTTTTTTTGGAGAGACCCGTTCAATTAGAGTTGAACCTTGATAGAAAATCGCGATTTTACGATACAGACGTAGTACACGGCGTCATGGACCTGACTATATCTCCGGTCTAACGAGATAACCCCAAATCGCCCAGTCCCTCCCCGGAACGCCTCGCTAATGGTATCAAATCCTTTTCATCCGTTTGCCCTGGGGTCGAGGAGCGGACATTAAACACACCGTCACTCATCTTTCAAACCCCCGCCTCCCCATCCAGCACAGCAGCAACAACACCCTCCCTCTCCTCGCCCACAATCTTCTCCGCCAACGCCTCGCCCACAACCTCTCCCAACCGCTCCCTCAACGCCTCGCCCTCAGGAAACCCATTCTGTCTCCCACCCACCCTCGGCTCCCTCGCCAGCACCTCCAGCGCCCTCATCAGCGCCTTAACCACAAATTCCGCCTGCTCGCGGCGATTCTCGTCCCGCAAGCCCTCAGCCAGCACGGCATCGTACGCCTTCAGATTCGGCAGGATCAGGGCGCGCACACCGTCCCCGTCCGCGATGAGCGTGAGTCCGAGGACGGCGCCGTAGTGCGTGCCAAAAGGCTTGTGGGCGTCAAGGAAGTGCTTGAGGCAAGAGCGGGCGATGCGGGGCTTGAGGGTGGAGGAGGTGGCGCCGTGTTTGCGGGCGATGGAAGAGAGGAGGGAGGCGGCGTAGTCGCGGAGGGCGAAGTGGGTTGTTGGCCCGCCGTCGGCGGAGGGCGTGCCGAGGTGTTTTCCGATAAGGCAAGTGAGGACTGAAGGGACGAGGGCGGGGATGTAGGGGGCGAGGTAGAGGGAGGGATTGTCGATTAGGGCGGCGATGAGGGACAGGGATTGGGTTAGGGTCGGGAGGGATTTGAGCCCGTGGGTGACTTTGTCTGCGACGAATTGAACGAAGTAGGGGACCAGTTGGTGGATGCCTGGGTCCGTTCGCAGAGATTGGAAGGCGGTCGAGCGGTATTCGTCGTTGCTGTCGGACATGATGGCGGCGCAGATGCGATCGAAGTAGATCTGCAGTTCGCGCGAGAGCACGTGCTTCACAAGTGGCTTGACAGCCACATTGTCGGCCCCGCCGGCTGCGGCGAGTGTCTGGTTGCCGCCGCCGCCGGGGCCCTTTGGTAGGAGCTCCTGGTTGCGCTGGTCGGCTTGTGTAGGGTTCTGGGGAATGCTGGGCTGAACGCCCTCGACCGCCAGCCAATGCGCAGTGAAGCTCATTTCGCGCGGGATTTTGGGTAGAGGCGCATTGATGAGCTTCTCGAAATCCACCTCTTCGTCCTCCACATAGAACAGCGGCTGACCAGGGCCTATGCTAGCCTCGCCGAACTTGAGCGGTCGTGTGCTCTCATAGCCGTACAGCGGCTCAACGTCCAAAAGTCGAAGCGCTTGCGAAATATCTTGGGTTGTGAGGGTTGTTCGTTTCCCGTGGCGCATGAACTTCAGCGACTCTTCCAGCACTTGGCTCAGGCGGTATTCCACATCGCGCGCCAGGTGTTCTTGCACATCCTTGTTCAGGCTGACGATTCCAACGGACTCGGCCACGTCGACTATGTTTTCCTGGTTCCACACAGACATGATCGCAATACTGAGCGGCGCGCAGCCGCGGGTGTGTGATTGTCTGGTTTTCTATGAAGATCGAGGAAGTCGCGCGGTTGGAAAAGACGCCGCCGCGTAAGTGAGAGCTTCGTTCGAGCCCAGTGGAGGAAGCAGGGCTTATGCGCGGGAGTCTGGTCTGTTCCAAGTCGCGCGCAAAGCAGCAAGTATAGCGAATGTGAATCGAGAGGTGTTGTTCGTGTCACGCGGTCGGCGGCATGTGAATGGCCGTCGCGAGCAATGAAGCTCGACCCTCGGAGGTTGGATCGTTTTGCCGAGAATTCGCCGCGAGAACAGCCGGCCAGGTCACATCAATCACACTGCACACGAATGAACAATGTTACAATAGAGTCTTGACTTGCTAAACGCGAGCAGTGGTGTACAGCGCGCCTCACGGATGCTGTTATCGCTTACTGTTTTTTCTATCGATAGCGTGATCGAAAAGAGCGAAGGAAAACTTCAGTGTGGTTCTTTACGCAGCCTTCCAATACTTGGACACAGATCATCACATAAGCACTCTCGTCATGAATGGAGGAGCTTTTGACGGACAACTACAGCAATACCTTGTCAAATTCCATGGTTTGCTGTCGACTCAAACAGAACTAGTACATTGAAGCGAACCTTGCGATAAACTCTTCCGGGAGGCGCCCCAATTGTTCCCATGTTTATTTCTGTCTCCGCCAAACAGATGCCGAGAAAGAGACGGAATCTTGGATGAAACTCCCACGCTCTTTGCTACGTCATTCTTTGATCTCGGTAAATCAAATGGCATTGATGCAAGCAAGATGTTGCGTGGATTGGGGTTCTTGACCTGCGAAAGATGCAGTGCTTCGCTGTTTCGCAGTTGGTTGGGCTTGTGGGATTTGTATGAAGTGTACACCATCGTGAAGACTATAGCTTTAGGTCGCGATAACTTGAAATGATAACTTGAGCATCGTAGATCTCCTGATTCAATAGCCGGCCTTCTGACTTTTGAAAATCACCAGACACTCGCGGTCTTTGAGGAACGTGAGACCACCGCACGTGAGTCTCCAAAGGTATCGAGCCGTATGCCATCTCGTAAGCAGTCGCAGCACCTCACTCTGCCACCTTTCACCCTCCCACGATTCTCCCGCACAGAATACCCTTCATCCTTCCATACCAATCCCTAACGCCCTCGCGACTCTCAACCTCCGCCATTCCCACTCCCCAAAACCCTCTCCCAACCCCTCCTCCACACCCCCCAAACCCTCCCCAACAACCCCTCGCCTCCTCCTCCCCTTCCATGTCGCTCTTCCCCCTTCGTCCCCGAAGCCATCCCATCCAACACCCCTCCTTTCCCTCGACCAGCACCACCCAAGCCCTCGTTCAGCCTCCCGCCGTCCGACGTGGCAGTCCTAGGCGTTGGCGGCGGGGGGTTCGAGCCCGGGAACCAATTGTCGTCTTTGCTTGAAGGAGTCCTTGGTGCGAAAAGGGACTTCGTCTGTGGGGATTGCGGGCTGCGGGGGCAGCGGGTTGTCGTTGGTGATTTTGATTTTGGGATGGGGTTGGTGGACATTGTGGTTGTTGTTGGTGCTGAGATGTGGCTTTTGTTGGTTGGAGGTGGCGACGCTCGCGGCTGTGGAGCGATGGTAATGGTTGATATGCTGGAGCGATTCAAGGTGCGCGCGTGTGTTAGGTGAGAGGCGAAGGCGCATGGTATGGTTTCTCTTCAGGGCGGTGCCACGGTAGTGCAGGTGCGTCATGGCGAGGCGACGGAATGCACCTTGGTTGTCGTTCCTTGCTTCCTATATGTGGAGGGGTGTGAGATCGTCATATGGGTCCGAGAAGGCAAGACAAGATACTGATGAACATTTATCCATAATCGTGCTACCTGATTAAAGTGGTAAGAGGCTGTGTAGCTCTTGATCTGGGTATTTTCGATCGAACCGTGCGCGCGCTTCCGCTAGTAGTGTCCCTCGTGCCTGCATCGGAAAAGCAAAGAAAAGTGAACGCCGTGAAAAGCAAATAATCCGCTGCCCGCATACGGCTCAGAGCAAAGAGAGCAAAGCAAAGCGAAACCATACCGAGTATCACACACCGTGGGTATAAGTAAAGCCTCCGGACTCCGTGCTCGCTATAAGCCATGTTGATGCAGGAAACTCAAAATGACGCCGCGCTTGTGGAGTGCCATTGTGGGAAAATCGTAGAGTCGTCGTGAAAAGCAGAGAAAAGTCGGTCGCCGAAGATGTGTTGACGAGTAGGCCGTTCACCAGGAGGGCATTGCGCACTAGATGACGGTCAGTATGCGCACCTTCTACGAGTGTCCCACTGCAGGTGTACTACTTACAATATCGGCGTCCCTCTTCTGCTCAGCAATCAAAGCATCGATCTCAGCCTTCGACTTCTCCCTCGCGGGGGTGGGCATGCGGGTCAAGGATGGAGTGACGGTGCCGGAGTTGGCTCGGGAGAAGCCCTGAATGATGTTGCCGAAGAAGCCACCAGACGGACGAGTGGTCTGCTGGCGGTTGAGGAGAGCGGTGGTGAGAGTCTTGGGGCATGGGCCCTGCAACGGCTTATCGGCAGGCTGAGGCGCGCTGGTCGAAGGCGTGAGGGCGGGAGAAGAGGTACAAGAGGTGGCGGCAGACTGAGCAGCAGCCTGAGCGGCGGCCTGCTCGATGGCGCGCTGGTGTCTGGCGGCGTAGACGGCGCCCTGCTCCTCGACGTACTGCGGGTGGAGAGATTCGACAGGGAACATTGCGACGTTGGTGTGTTGTGTGTGTGTGTGTTTTTGGAGAGGTTGGAGTGGTATGGATTGATGGTTTCCGTGTCGCGAAGAGGGTACGAGCGCGAGACGGTGGAGGTGGGTGCTAATTCGCCAGGCGCATAAGTCGGTGTGGGTGGTCGTGTGGTGTGTGTGCGGTCGCGTGCGTGTGGGCGGAAGTGCGGAGATGGTGGAGAAGGCAAGGGCGGAGGGCCGGAGACGCACGTGACGGTGTGTGGTGTCGACAATGAGGATGTCGGTGTATGGAGAGGAGGTGAGTGAGCGTGGGCCCGGTCGGCGGTGATATGTGTGCTGGGTGTTGCGGGTGTGTTTGCGCGGGAGAGGGAGGGGAAGTGCGACGGGTAAAAGGCGAGCAGGCGTCGCACACACGCAAACCTGAGGCCAGGCTGACGAGAGCCTTGGAGCCTTCGAGCCTTGGAGCCTTCGCCTTCCAGGGCGCGCTCTGGCCGGGTTGGCGGCAATAAGCGGGGCCGCGACTGCCGGACGCCGTTGCCCCGGACGCACAGCGACGCGCTGTCCTCGCCGCAGATCCCTGAGGACCCCCGCTGTTTCTGCCTGACGAGGCGCTAGAAGCTGGCTAGAAGCCCTTCCAACGCCCAAACTGGCTGGTGTATGCGGCCAAGCGCTTCCGCTGCCCGCGAGGAAGCACACGCCCTCTTCGCTGCCTGTACGCCTTGCGCCGGGTCTTGCCCATGCAGAAGCTTGTCTCGCCCTGCTGTCCACGCTGCGTTTCGCTCTCGCCGACATGCGCCGTACATACGCAAGATACAAGGGTACATCCAGCTATGCGCCGGCCGGAGCAAGCGAGTCTCCTCTCCTCCACCCCCTCCGAGTCGCGTGCCCTGTTCACCAGCCTGGCGCGCCAGGACCACCTCTCCACCCACAAACCGGGGAGATATCCACTGCAACCATGCCCGTGCTCACTGTGCCGCAGCTATGCGAACAACGGCATTTCCATCCACATCACAGTATTCCGTGCAGGCACAATTTGACAGAGTGTCTTGTACTTCGGTCAGCCAGCGGTCAGCCCGGATGCTACACTATAGCCCTTCCGTCCGGCATTCCTTTTCCAGCCCGGGGCGTCGTCGCACCCCTCACTCCAAGCCAGTACGTCGCGCAACGCACTAATACCGTGTAGCACCGTACCTCCAGCCCGGTTGTCCGCGCTTGGATGGAAGTGGTATTCCCAGCGCCACCTCCATCACTTGTCGGACGAGGTCGGGCGGACGAGTTCTGTTTCTGTTTCTACGTCATCCGTAACAATGTCCCAAAGGATGCCTATCGACGACGAGCTCCCACATGCCCCCTACTGGGTCGCAGGAGCTGGACGTTCAAGAGCGCGTGACGGCCGCCGAAGTGTACATCCACCCCATGCCTTGCGAGCCGTTCCATAGACCGCTGGAACCAGTCAAGATCTGGATGGTAAAGCTCTTCCCGGATTCACTCGCCGTCTATCGGCCACCTGAGGGCTCTTCCCCAACACACTCGTACCATAAAGCCAAAGCGGCACCTCCAGACCTATCCGCTCGAGCCAATCATACGTGACCCGTACGGGAGTTGCATAGTATGAATTCAATCATTCCTTTGTCTGTCTATACCGCTGCGAATCTAGTAAATGTATCGAAAGTCGAGATTGTTCTCTCCTTCCTCGCCAACCCGGTCATCTGCGATTTCCCCACGCTGGATCCTGCTCTTGTGAGCGTTGAGGCCTCTAAAATACAGAATCTGCACGGCAATAAGCACCATGGCCAGAACGGTGCAGGCGAACGAAAACCAGTTACCGAGCCGGTACGGAGCCTCGCGGTAGACTTGGCCGGAAACGATACCCGCCAGGTTTCCGATGGCTTGCGAGAAGCCTATCGCGGTCGCACGGCGGTAGTGCGGCGCGGTGTTGTTTGCGATCCACATCTCGTTGAGTCCGGCGCCGCAGTAGAGCGGCAGCGCGACGAGGTAGCAAGCGAAGTACTTGACGCCGCTGATCGGGACGAGCAAGATCAGCAGGTAGGCCACGACTGCAAAGACGTCCAGAAATGCGAGAATCGAGCCACGGAGGCCGTATTTATCGCCAAGCATAGCGGCGGCGAAGAAGCTGAGGCCCCCAAGCGCATACACCGGAACACTTAGGTATTGAGCTTGAAGACCAGTATAGCCCAGATCGTTCCGCAAAATGGACGGCAAGAACGTGGAGAAGCCGTAGAGGACGATGTCTTGGAGGAACTGGACCGACGCCGCGGCGTAGATTCTCCAGTGTCCTAGAACAGAGCGGACTTGAGCCCAGGAGAATTTGGAGTCGCCCATGTACTCCCTGCGCTTCAGTTCGCGAGCTGCCAGGACTTCCAACTCTTCAGCTGTGAAGAATTTGGCTTGGGCGGGATTCTCTGGCAAGCCGAACCAAACGAATGGCACGATGGTGAGGGAAACGACACCTTCGATGATGTACAGCCATGACCATGCGCGGAGACCTCCGGCAGTTCCGATATAGGTAATTCCAGTTGCCACCAGACCGCCGAACATGCCGGACAAGGCCATCGAACTGAACAAATACGCAAAGCGTAAGCCTTGCTCCTGTCTGTTGTATATCATGGTCATGTAGAGACTTCGAGATGGCCTTGCAGTTAGCGACTGAAAATCCATGGTACGGAGAAGCCAACTCACGAGATGCAAGGGAAGAAGCCGGCTTCGCAGACCCCAAGCAGTAGACGACAAGCGACAAGCGCGCCGTAGGATTTGCAAAAGGCAGTCCCGATGGTGACAAGAGACCAACCTGTAGCCATGACGGTCATGGCGCGATGAGGCTTCATCTTCCGCAGAGCCAAGACCAGAGGGAAAATGAGGCCGACGTACGTCGCGTAGAAAACGCTGACGACCGTGCTGTACTGACCGGCACTCAGATTGAGCTGATCGTTCATGCCGGCCACGGCGGCATTGCCAATGTTGCTTCTGTTGAGGTAGGAAAGAAAGTACAGCGACATGAAGATGGGAGCCAAGTGTAAGTCCAGTTTCCGCAAGATCCTTTTCTCGATGACGGGATCGACGTAGATTAAGATGTCAGCATCTTGTGACGGACGCTTCTCGCAACTGCTCATATCCAGTCTGCTGATTGATTTCGCAGTCTCAGCAGTGAGCGGGCCTGGCTGGGTTGGCTGTGGCATTTTCTTGGATATCCGAACGTCAATCGTCGTTTGTGTTGATCAAGTCAGCGCATTGAGACACTTGCCAACTTATGGTCAATTGAGTGCAGTCGAGAAAGCATTCCATGTTTGCATGTTTGCAAGACAATGCCCAGAACTTCATCCTCGGAAGATATGCAAACGTGCAAACTGCCGCGGGAGACAGCATATCCAGTATCTACCAGATAAAGGGGTCAACTTCCCCAATCTGTCCGCATCGAATCTGATGTGATAGCCTCCCTCGGGTGGTACGTGGGCAAAGATTAGATTGGCCGTATCAAGTGATCGGAAGTTACGATAAGCGCCCAGGCTGCAAGGCATTCACGCGCTCCTCGGAGTCCGAACCCCCGCGGAGTTTGCCCCCACTCGCGCCACTCTTCTTCCGCTCAACTTGATCATCCCGCTCCTCGCATCTCTTTCGCCGCGGCCTTTGTGGCCTGACGAACACGCCCTCCGTTCTACACAAGATCGATCATCGCTTACAGGCCCCTTCCGGACAATGTCCGAGGCTCCTACTCAAAGGCCGACCGCTGCGCGCGGAACTCCTTCGGTAGGGCCACATCGGGTATCGTACGACATGCAATAGTCATGACACTTCTGTAACAGCGTGCTGATACCCTGGGGTAATGTCAGTTGCGAGAGATGTCGCAAGCGCAAAGTCAGTGCCTGGACGTCCCCTTGATTCGCATTCTGGCATTAGCATGGGGCCACGACATGTCTTGGTGCTGATAACATAATGTAGGTCAAATGCAACCGCCAAAAGCCTTGCTCTCGATGCACAGAGAACGATGTAGAGTGCTACTACTCGGTAGAGAGTCGCCGTAGGTAGGAGCATCCCTAGATATTTCCTCAACTGCGTTCTGTCTTGAACCCAGCACCTGGAAAGGTGCGCTCGTTGACCAACGGCCAGACCGGTATCACGTAAGTATGTCAGCAATCTAGGGACCCGCGTCAACAACATGAGTTCTTTCATTCAGGACCTCAACGCCGCGGCGGGTAGCGAATCGGACCCTCTACCAGCCAATGATCAAAACGCAGACACAGTCCTGGAGGCTCGGAACGGTGACGACTTGACCACAATAGATCAACAAGATGCTGCACCGCAGACAAGTCCCGCAAGAAGCCATCGTCCTGTAGCCTCGAACACTGAGAACAGGGAGACCTTGCCAGGCGTCTCTCCGGCAGCGGAATCCCTCACCAATGAAAGGTCTCGCGACGGACGTATGAGGAAGATGGTCTCGCGGCAGGCCACCCAATTTTTTGGAGGTACCAGTTTGTTCCAGATGAACGTGCCTGCTCCAGCTCCCGCAGCCAGCGTTGCCGCAGAGTCTGGAGCGGCTTCCTCTTCGCCAGGCCAAGGGATGGCACATGCAGCTCCAGGTACTTTGCCTGAACCCAGGAGTGCCCAGCCGTCTCCATTTGCGCCTCACGATGTTGTCTGCCGTCAACTGGTCTCATTGTTCTTCGCAAACTGCTACCAGAGCAATCACTTCATCTACAGAGAGTTCTTTCTACGAGACTATGCAAAGTGCAGCGGTCCCTATTATTCTGACATGCTGTTGTCGGCCATTTGCGCTCTTGGAGCTCTGGTATCGGAAGATCATAACCTCCACTCAACTTACCCCAGCTTCTGCGGTTACGCCGAAAGCCAGGTCCTGGCATCCCTTGTCTCACCTGATTTAACGACGTTACAAACCCTGATGATCCTCGGGCCTCTGGAAGTCGGCCAAGGACGAGGTTCAAAGGGATGGCTGTTTTGTGGAATGGCCTTCCGGCTCGCACATGAGATGGGCTTACATCTCGATCCCAGTAACTGGGAGCTCGGTCAAGCAACCTCTTCAGTCGACCGAGAGATACTTCGAAGAGTCTACTGGGCCGTGTTCGTCGCTGACAAGCAAATGAGCCTCTACTTTGGTCGGCCCCCGGCTCTTTACCCGCAGGAAGCAGACGTGCGAAACACAATCCGCATTCCGTATCCTCCTGAGTGGGAGCATTTGCTCGACACATACATCGCCAGGGGGACCTCTGTCAATGCATTTGAAGACGGGATCGCGGTTGTCGGCAGCTTCGTTCATCGAGTAGAGCTTGCAAAAATTTTCCATACAATGATTGTTACGGTCTTTGAGAATCGTGAGCGGCGAGCTAGTCAGACGTGTGGGATCGCGCAAGCCGCCAACCACGTTCACACACTGCTCGAGCGGTGGCTCTCGCAACTCCCGCAGAAGCTGCAATGGAATCCTTGGAAGATCGAGAGAGTGCCACACTACATCTTGCACCTGCATATGGCATTTCACACCGGCATGATCATATTACATCGACCTCCAGACCGATGTTCCGACGAGGATTTGTCAGCGCAGAGCGAGGAAGTCGACATTTGCTACCAATCTCTTGCCGCTATTCTTCGTCTGCTGAGTAGCTATCAGCGTCACTATTCTCTCAGAACCCTCCCTTTAGAGATTGTTCACACGTTAGCCGCTGCTGCCCGAATCATTTTCTTGAAAAAGCGACTTGAACAAACTCCATGGACGGCCATCTCTGTTAAAAAGCCGCTCGACCAAATCCTCGATATCATGGATGCTATCAGCACGGTCTGGCCGTGCGTTTTGGAAATCAAGACTGGGATCGAAAGTACGAGAGAAAGTAGTCCCGAGATCCACGGAAGGTCTCCAAACGCCGAACAAGACTACCTTGGCTTTCTGGACAATGGGTGCAACTCTTTGTCCACTCCGTGGCAGAGTAGCATGGAACAGACAGACTCGGATCTTGGATTTCTTGTTACGGAAGAATCGTTGAATGACCTCGCGGGCTGGAGCGGTCTGATGGAGGGAGCTAGCTAAGATCAGATTCGGCATCGACCCAAGCTTCTCTTCAGAGCTCCGCTGGCGTCTCCAATCTCCGTGGCCCTGATTAGGGCGCCGCAAAGACTGTGACTTCGACCGTTCCTCAAAGTACATCGTCTTCTCGACAATCCATCACCAGCATTTCTCCAGGCTGATGTGCCATGACAGTACCTTCGAGCCCAGACTTCATGACGGCTTCCTGTGGGGTGACACCGCAACCCCAGAAGACGGGCACATTCTCATCGTCTCCAAACACCTCACTCAAGGGCCGGCCATCTTGTGTCAGAGGTGGGTGACCCCATTGCACATCGTCAATATCACTGACACCAAGTCGCTCCAAAGCATCCCATCCCCATGCGATTGGCTCTCCGTGGGTAGGCAAGTAACGCCTCGTGATTCGCCGCACCAGCTCAACATCCTGTTGTCTGAACGGGCGCATTGAAACGACATACGTCGAGCTGGTGAAAATGCCGGATGGGTTGAGCGGTAACTTGGTACGGTACATCGGCACCGTACGCTGTTGGTTGAGATGTCGGATCTCCACTCCGGCGCGGATCAGAGCAGACTCGAAGCTCTGGCTGCAGCCGATGACAAACGCTACATGATCGCTAGTCCACTGGGAAAGGACGTTGTTGACGGCAGTGTGGACCAGCTTTCCGTCAGCGTAGACGTTGTACCGAGGGCAATCGGTGCGAAGGTCTAGATCGGCTGCTAAGTCTTCGTCGCGTACCCGGAGCAGATGAGACTTGAGGTTTGCGAAGTCGCCTGGGTTCGCCGATTCGGCGATCAATGGGCAAGGCACTGGGTTGCGGGCGCAGAGTTGTCGGAAGTCGTCGGCGTAGCGGGATGGAAGGACGAGTAGGTTGGCTTGCAGGTATTTATCGGCGACTCCCGACGTCGATTGAGCCCACTCGTTCTTTCGGGCTGCTCTACGAGCGGCGTACCCGGTGGTCAAGGTGCGAGCCATGGTATCTTTAGTACTTTGATGTGATGAATGACACAGTCTCATAGCGAAATTCGATCATTCACAGCCGTCCGAGGATAAGCTTATACCACCGAGGGTCAATATGAGATACAAGGAAGCCACAAAAGATCAGCATGTTTTCATACTCGTGACTGACAGGGACTTGTTCCATGGCTTCTGTCATATATTAAGCGCCCTGCAGGATTCTGCGGAACGATTGCGACCCCGAGGGGACGGTTGACCTTGTCTTTAGCCACGATATCACGAACTCCGAGGGCTTGGCAAATGGCCGATTACCAACCTCCGCGGACAAGGAACATCATGCGCAAAAGCGCACTTCCATCGCAGGAGCCCGGGACATACGAGTGGGGTATTCCACGCTGACCTCTTAATACCACGGCGCACGAGATAATTGATACCTGGTGGAACGGGGCCTGATACGGAAATGCCGCCTTCCCCGCTTGCGATTGCATTGCCGAGTGAGACCTTTGGGCGGGTCGCCGCTCGAGGCTTCGTCCAGACGCGATGTTGACACCGCACCAACCTAAACTATACGCAGTCAAGTTTTTCAATCCGCATGAATGACACTGTCCGTTCTGATCGCTAGTATCACATCTTGTCCGGTCCGACCGTCTGAATTGGCCGCCGCTAGCTTTGAAGTTGAGCCAAACTCTCACGCCCTTTCACATGACGCTGCGAGCTGGCCATGTAGTGACTGGAGATTCCGTTGTGCAGCCAGACGAGCAACAGACACTACTGAGATCAGACTCGTCACGCCAATATGGCGCGGCCAACGCTACCGTTGCTGTTGACGAACCAGTGAACCAATGTCAGCACCAGCTTAGCCCCTCGCTTCCCGATGACTTCTATGCTAAGTTGGCCGCTACAACCATCAACTTCTTCGTCAGCGGTTTTGCTATGTCTGCCATCGGTGTAAGACTTTCCCTTTGTAGCTTGAAGAGGATCTGCCCCGCGTGCGTCTTGCGCTGACTTTGACAGGCCCTACTTTCTGACGTTCGTTCGTATCAACCACAGCCCATCCGTACTCAGCTACTGACCTAACTATATGCTAATGCAGATTGAGCGCCACTTTCAGATCTCGGACGCTCAGGTTGCTCTCATCTTTCCAGCCGGGGTGCTTGGCTATCTAATTGCCACGATGACAGTCAGAGTCGTCGATGTCTGGGGAGGGCGCCGAGCAATTGCTATTGTCGCCGCTGTTCTACGACTGCTTGCAGCCATGGCGCTCACCTCGAGACCTCCGTTTCCGATAGTGCTTGCAAGCTATGCATTCTTCGGATATGGGACTGGCGTCACTGATACCGCCTGGAATACTTGGGCCGGCGGCATGCGTCGTGCCAACGTCGTGCAAGGCATTCTCCATGGATCATTTGCCGTTGGCTGTATATTTGGGCCATTCGTTGCGGCAGCAGTTTTGGGAAGCTACATATGGGCCAAGTTCTATGAGAGCCTTGTGAGTCGCGATCCTTCATGGCGTGTTCCCCACATCTGATCGAACCATTGACGCTGTGAAGTCTATATTGGCATTCTCAGAACTTCTCGCGCAGGGTTGGGCATTTCGCAACGATACCCGCGCGCAAGCTCAATCTGAGTTGGAGGCTGAAGAGGCAGTGAGACTTCGAGACCTGCTCGCTCAGCGCAGTGTGTGGGTCATGAGTATCTTTTACTTCTTTTACCAATGTGTTGAAGGTAGGGCGTCAGGGATCCATAAACTCTGACGGACATGCTGATTGCAAACCAGCTTCGTACACTGACTGGATCGTCGTCTTCCTGTCCCGTCGCTCGTCTACTGGTCCCGCAAAACCCGCGTCCGCTTCATCTATCTTTTGGATTGGAATGGCCCTCGGCCGATATTCCCTCGGCCTGCTTACCGATCAAATTGGTGTGCGCATCGCCGTCGTCATGTACTGCATCGCTTCAATCGTTTTCCAGCTGTGTCTCACTCTAGTCAAGCAGCTTGGACCGACCCTGGCCTTCATCGGAGCTTGTGGCTTCTTTCTTGCCCCTTTGTTCCCCTCCGGAATTGTTCTTTTGGCCCCTGACTTCAGCTCACAGCAGCGTGGTATCATCGTGGCGTTCCTAATAGCTATGGGTCAAATCGGAGCTGCCGTCGCTCCACTTGCGGTCGGGGTTCTGGCCACAACGCTCGGTATCCAGTATCTCATACAGGTCACGTTGGTATTCTCTGTGCTGATGCTTGCAACGTGGCTTGCAATTTTGGATAAGGCTGGCAGCACTGCTTAGAGCAATTTCTCTGCACTTTCTTGCATTCTCGCGTACACTTTGCAGCGCGTCATGGGCTTGATGGACAAATGCAGCGCTTACTTCATGCAAGCCACGAAATGTCCCGTCCAATTGCGGTTTCGGCTCGTGCATAAGGTTTGAGCTCAGCTGTATCACCTGATTCCTCAGCCGGATGCCTGGATCACTTCTTTTTTCCAGCAAGCAAACAATACTCTGGGATCTACTGTTCTCTTTGTTCGCGATCTGACAAATGTCTCGTGATCGGAGACATGGAGGCATTGCCGGCGGCGGGAGCGCAGAATCACCTTTCGATTGCTCCGCCGCGGACACCCGTACGACACCGAGGTGCCCTCAAAATCGCACCGGTGAGACCGGACACATCTAAGTCCCACTCTACAGCAGTGGATACTCATACCCAAGCGAAAGAGGCGAGCTCACACGGTGGTCGGGAACAATCCACGAAAGAACGCGCATCGTCACAGGGAAGGTCATCTGGCGACTCCTCATCATCGCAATCTAGCGATGAAGACACAGGACCTCGAAAGGAGCGTTCAAAACGCGCTGACCGCGGGAGCGATTACCATCATATCACTGTCAAAGGGAACGCCCGATCGCAGCTCGGTGACACATATATCAAACGACAGACAGTGTATTCTGGCGCATTCCCGGGGGAGCTGGACCAGGGACAAGGTCGATCTCGAAGGACTGCGCAAACCGACCGCGATGACTTCATCCGTTATCTTGGGTTCGCTCAAATGGGGTCTCGCCTGGCCAACATCACTGCACCGCATTCAGGAACCTGTTCGTGGATCTTCAACACAATGCCGTATCTTAGATGGCTGAGCCCACGCTACCACACCTTGCACCACGGCTTCCTCTGGATCAAAGGTAAGCCTGGTGCGGGAAAGTCGACGTTGATGAAATGCGCAATGGAGCACTTGGGCAGCTCCCGCCGTCACGATGTCACGGTGCTGTCATTCTTCTTCAATGCCCGTGGACATAGGCTGGAGAAAACCACGCAGGGAATGTACAGATCCTTGTTACATCAGCTACACACGCAGCTGCCGAATCTGCTAACAAAATCGACAATTGAGACTTGGTCGATTGAAAGAAAACAGAACTGGTCGGTTCTGATGCTGCAGAACATGCTGCGGGATGCGGTTCTGGGAATGTCAGAAGACCACCGCTTGGTCCTGTTCATTGACGCGCTCGACGAATGTCAGGAAGACTCTATCAGAGATGCCGTTCACTTTTTCGAAGGTCTCGGCGGGACGACCACTTCTCGTGATATCTCATTCTCCGTTTGCTTCGCAAGTCGACATTACCCCCGGATCAGTATCGCACATCACGAAACCATCAATCTCGATGCGCGAGAGGAGCATCATGAAGACATATCCATTCATGTGCATGAACAGCTTCACGGGCTAAACCTTCCTTTCATAAGGGAGCTCGAGGACGAGATATTGCAACGATCATCTGGGGTTTTCTTGTGGACTGTGCTCGCCCTCCCCATCGTGAGAAAGAAGATCGATCATGGCGAGACACGCTCGCAAGTATTCGAAGAGCTCGAAAGGGTGCCCGTTGGCATCAATGATCTTCTGGGAGCAATTGTCATCGACCGCACGCCATTCTTCCTGCCGACGATGCAGTGGGTCCTTTTCTCAAATCGTCCGCTATCACTTGTGGAACTTTATACAGGCGTCATGGCAAGCGCCGGTCGACTGGATGATTGGGCCACTTCCAGGGTAACAGAGCACCAAATGTATGTTTTCCTGCTTGCGTCGTCTAAGGGTCTGATTGAGTTTTCGGAGAGGTGGGACCAGTTCGTACCAAACAAATCAACCACCACAGCTCAGTTCATTCATGAATCAGTCCGGGAATACCTCCTTCAGGGTGGCATGGAAGCTATGGACGATGCGTTACGATACAACCTGGAGGCAAAAAGCCACGCTGTACTAGGAGCTTGGTGCCAGACATATGTCGAACGAATTCTTCGCCAGGATGCTGTAGACATTACCGACATAGAGACTTTGTACATTGACAAAACCGCGCAACTTCGGGGATCCAGTACGGACATCTACGACTCGCAACATTCGTATCACATGCACTCCTATGAATGGGAAACCTTTATTCCTTTCTTTTCCTATGCGCTGAACAATATGCTTCTCCATATGGAAACGGCTTTTGTGGGCAAGGCTTTCCAATTGGCGTCTCTAGTAGCCGTGCCTTGGAAAGCCTGGGCTTTACTTCTGCGAACCCCGTCCGGCGGATGTGTCCCGCATCGTACTCCCGTCACATTGTACGCTCTGATAATATACCACTGCAAAGAGCTTACGAAAGCGATGCTGCGGGATAGACTAGCACTCCTGTCGCCCGCTAAAGGGCGCGATCCACACTCAACAAACCTCAATGAAGAGCTTCCAATGGACCTCCACGACAGCGACATCAACGCCATTGTAACGTCTGTTACAAATCATCCTACGGTTTTATTGGCAGCAATCTCAGCCAGATTGAGTGACGTTGCTGAGCTACTGCTGGAATGCAAAGCAAAGCCTGATCTCGAGGTGGGTAGCGGAGGGCCGCCTCTGTATCTAGCGATCGAGAACAAGGCCTGCGATTGCGTGAGAATACTGCTGAAGCACGGCGCAAATGCCTCTGCTCCAATCCACGGCAAAAGTCCCATCGCTCTAGCGTCTCGGGTAGACGCCAACGCCATTGTGAGAGTGCTCCTCGAAAATGGTGCAGACCCGAATAGCGAGTCGCTTGAAGCCAACGGCGTGACATTGCTAGCAGACGTGGCAGGTACAGCCAACGTGGAGCTTGCCTCTATACTGTTGCTCTTTGGCGCAAATGTAGATGGTAACACAGCGTGCAGGCCTCTCTTTTCTGCGGTAGCGCGCAACAGGATTTCAATGACACGACTTCTTCTAGATTCTGGTGCAGACGTCAACGCCCGCAACGCTGTCATGGAAACTGCACTTCACGAACTCGGTTCGCGGAAAGGCCGCCGCCCGCGGCGGAGACTGGGAGAAACACGAATCAAGATAGCAGAGATTTTACTGGACGCCGGTGCCGATCTCAACGCCATGGATTGCCGTTTCAGGTCTCCTTTGAACACGGCATCGATTCGCGGGAGATTTAGCCTCGTCAGACTGTTTGTTGACCGAGGTGCGGACTGCAGTATCTCGAGCCACAGGCCAATTGTCCAACGTCTAGTGCAGTTGGAGATCCAGTACCCGCAGGCCGATCTGATGGAGTCAGACTCGAATGCAAGCATGGTAGCTCATGACAGCGAAGACGAGAGCTTTGATGAGAGCGAGATGGTGCACGAGACTGCTGTCCACACACATGAGCAACGTGAGGTGCATGGCTCTACGCAGGTCCCACACACGAACCCGTTCTGTCTTTGCTATCTACCAGCGGTGGACTTGGGCGTTGAGGCTCGCGATACCAGAC
>JAKLND010000035.1:23506-202939 GCA_022813125.1 Septoriella neoarundinis
GTCAAGGACAGCTATTGCCGTTTGGTGACATTTCTTGGCATCATCTAGCATGCGGAACTTCGTTTCTGGAAGGTAGTTGAAGCTATGGCAGCACTTGCGCCACTCTGGACAACGGCAGGGTAGCGTCTCGAGGCTGTTGCTCTTGAAAGTTCACTGCAGTGCCGTTAGGGTTAGTGTTTGGCTTCGCAGTTGCACTTAGGGTTGGCAGCCTTCCCACCTTCCGCCGCGTGTCTCCTCGTTCACGATTGGCCAAAGGCCTCTGTTAGCGCGCTACTAGAGATGCATCAAGCACGCTGTATCTGCGACAGGTCGCACTGCAGACCTGAGATCCTCAGAGAGTTGAGGCCCAAAACGATCAGTTTCATTGGGCGTTCATCAATGCTGCTTTAGCATCAATCTGGGGCCGGACTCACTGATGGAGCCTCTCTCGAGCGGCCTATGCGTCTAGTGCAACCATTGAGTTCACTCTGGACAGCATCGACGTGCCGCTCCACTGCATCTAGGTTCCAACTTCCATGTAGCCTCCCGTCTTCGCACCTGGGGTATTCACGCACGACCACCCAACCAGCATACTATCAGCATCGGCAGCGGGGATCATCCACAGCCGCCTGAAAGCTTCCAAGCACAACAAATGGGGCTGGTGATCTGCCGATGCCCCTACGACGACGACGCAGCATGGGCGCGCTTCAAGAAGCGTATCGAGAAGCGCTCGCGCGAAGCGATCGCGGAGTCAGAGATGCCCAAAGCGGCACATAGTCCGGTATGGACATTCGTCGAGGACCGCGAAAGTCTAGACTGCGCCTCGAAAGACACGCTCCGGATACGCTTCAGGCAATGGGCCACTGAAGCGATCAGGACCGTGCAGACGCGGGTTGAACATCACGAGTCATTCGGTGTGCCGCGATATGATTACTTCATCCAAGTCGACAAAGAAGCCCTCGAAAGCGTGTCGACAGCGCCCGAGTTCGGCATGTCTGGCGGTGGCCATGTAAACTTCGTCGGTGTGAACTGATAGCCATATTCGGAAACTTCCCCCGGAAGAGGAACTCGACGAAGGTCCCGAGGATGTGTTCGACCCGATTGAAGGATGCGCGAATGAAAACGTTGGGTGGATGAAAACCGCGCCGTACATGATCGGTGCGGAGTTCTATGGAGCCGCGACCGCGTTTGGAGACTTGGTGCGCGTTCTACCATCGGCCGCCCTAGACGGTCGTCTGGGAGATCTGGGACGATCTCAGATCTGTCTCTCGCACACTGGGTACTCATCAAAGTCACCCATCTGGCGTTTCTACGCCTGAAGTGGGAGAGCCGTGTGGAAGCTTCTGGTGCAAAAACATATCGATCATGCTCAGTCCCTTGTTACCGTAGGTGATCGCTTCAGCTGTGAACGGCTCGATAATGGCAGGGACGGATGATACACTATGCCGGACTGATCTGTGCTCTACTGCCCTGGGTTCCTTCGACCATTTCCACGTTGGACGAGGGAAGAGTTGGGCGACTCGCAGCAGCGCGGGCCCGGTTCGACTTGCGACGCATGAAGAACGCAACTAGCACACCGATGATCAATATGACAACCACGGCAGCGGCAACGCCAATGCCGCTGGCAGCAGCGCTCGAGAGCCCCGTATCATCCTCCTTCGCAGCAGCCACGGCGTTTGCGGTCTTGTTGTCAGCGGCCTCCGCTACACAGAAGTAGGCTGGGGAATCGCACGCGGTGCACCAGGTCGCAACATCGTTGATCGCCCTCGCGCCTAAGCGACTCTTGAACTCGCCGTACGCATAATCGTCTGCCGTCTCGCCCCAGAGTGGGTAGGCGATGAGGTCTTCGCTTGGATCCGTACCGTTGCGAAATAGGAATCGGACGCGCAAGTCAGTATCCGGAGTTGTAGGGAACTCATCGCCGTCAGCGACAGTGAAGAGTTCGAAAGCCATCGTCGAAGCGTAGACTGGCAGACCGGTGAAGTTGAGGGAAGTGGTAGAGAGATTCGTTAAGCCGAAGAATGACACGAACGTACCATGAGAGCCTGCCAGGAGCGAGAATTTGACATCGGCCGAACCTGAGACGACGGAGTCGAGCTGCCTCAAGATGCCCCCCGCGAAGGCCATCCCACCAATAGACCGATCGGGCTGGCTGGCATTGAAGTTGTGATTCCACTCCCACTCGCCCGCGTAGTAACGGAGCTGATTGAGGTCCGAAGCTGCGATGTCTGGCGCCACTGTCACGTTGTGGATAGAAGCAACGTTTAAAAGGTCGAATACGTCGTAAGCGTTGGCGTAAGAGACATTGCCAGCGCCCAGGATGTCAGTAAGCAGCGTTTCGACGCTCGTGTAGAGCGTTGCTGAGGCGGCGAGTGTTGCTGCGTAGTCCGCGCTCAGCTCATAAGTCTCGGATGCGTTCGAATAAGCCGGACAGGAGTCGTCTCCTTTTATCCAGATTGTATCCGGGCTATTTTTGTCTTCGCCGTGGATAAGAACGTATTGCTGCCCGTCTAAGGGAGCCGAAATGCTGGTGCCATTCACGAGGTCCTCAGCGTCCAATGTGTCGTTGAGGGGCGGATACAAGCCTTGAAAAAAGAGATTGGCAGTCTGCAAGAGTATCTGCGCTTCTAATTAGCATTCGCACGAACCAAACTGGGATCAGTATCTGCGGGAACGTACCGCTTCATCTGGCGCGCTGGCGTAAAATTGTGAAGAGTTCACAATTTCTGGCGAGATGCCGGCAATTTGGTCGGCGACGCCATCGACCAAGTACCGCCGCCTGTAGAAATCGCCAGAGTCGTAGACCTGGCTGGCTCCGAGCTTGGTCATATTGTAGCCTTCGTAGAGCTTGGCCGTACCTTGAATTATTAGCACTGGAGCCCATGGCCACGAGGCTGTACGTTTCCCACTTACGATCGCCATCACGGGTGAAGACCAGGACGCTATGAACGGTGCGAGCACTGGCGAATGGCGCGGCAGCGAACACCAGCAATATTGAAGAACTGTACATTGTCAGACAGCTGGCGCAGTCGTCTACAATGTGAACGTGGTGATACGAACATGCGCAAGGAGAGCGGACGGCAACATCAATAACATCGGTTCACTGCCCGCGACTACACCACCACGAGTAATTGATTTCCAGCTAGGTGTCGAGAGAGATAGGGCATTGGGCGTCAATTGATTTTGAGAGATCGGCGTTGTACTCGGACTTGATTATAGTTTGAACTCAAGAAGATGAAGCTAACCCATCGAGACTGTTCAGACAGGTGTGGACCAAGATTGATAGATGGTAGGAACCTTGTGCCAGAGTCATGGGTTGTGGCACTGACACAACCATCGGCAATGGTGCGACTGTTTTGTCAGGATCGTGATTTTTCATAAGTATCGCGGTTCAGGTTGAGGAGGTCTGCTGGAGTTCCTGCGCAAGGTACGGAGCCATCCTTGCATTCGAGTCGCGGCTGTGACGTTCCCCACGCCCACGTTGTCGGGCTGCGCTGCGAGCTGCGGCCTGAGCTGCGGCCTGAGCTGTGGCCTGCCGTTCTGGGACGCGGCGGACGGAACACCTTCCACCCTGTCGGCCTGCCCTTCCCGCCTCGCGTGGTGAGACGTCGCTGCGCCGTCGAGCTATACCGTAACCCTGAGGAATTAATACCACCCCACACCTGGATCAAGAGGCGGACGTTGGCTCGCATGGAGGGAGTGTAGGATAATTGTTGCCCGACCACGAGGAGCGCCTCCCGCATCGTCCGCCATCACTCGCGCGCACTTCACCTCCACCCTACTTCGAGGCCCAGCCGACAACGACGACGTTACGACCGTCACTGGCAATTCAATGACCTAGCGCGCCTCCACGGATCCTCGTCAACGGTTGTGCCCACCATGTCGCGCCCTCCGCCCAACGGATACCGCAACATGAGCAGCAATGGCTCCAACCCGGCTCTGAACATGTCGAGCTCCAACAGCGCTTTGAACTCGCAGTCTCGCTTGGGCACGCCGAACATGCCACAAACTCAACAAAGGCCGTCTTCATCCGGCGTGTCGCGCGCTGAACGCTTCGAAGACGAGAAAAGGCGCATCATCGAGTCTTGCTTCAGTAAAGTCGACGCCAATGGACAGCTCAGCGAGAGCTATATCACGCATATCCGGATCCAAGAAGACGCCGCGCACCCTTCTTCACCACCGCCGCCCGACAGCCCGGCCGAAAATAGGAAACCTCGCCTCATCATAATCGCTGTCAGGAGCACGGGACGGGTGCGCATGCACAAGGCAAGAGAGAACAATAATGGTAGCTTCAGTATTGGCAAGACCTGGAACTTGGAGGAGCTGAGTGCAATTGAGAGCTTTTCGAATAGTGCTTTGCCGCCGCGAGATGACCGAGAAGCGCAATACAGGTCATGGGCTGGGGGGCTTGGCTTCATTGTCACCATCACCAAGCCGTACTACTGGCAAGCGGGTACTGCCAAAGAGAAGGACTTCTTCATTGCAAGCGCGGTCAAGATCTACCGGAAATACACAAAAGGCCTCGTTCCAGAGCTCCGCGGGTTTGACGAGCAAAACCAAGCGGCGATGCTTGGACAGCAGCCTCAAGGGCCACCTGCGCCGAGTCCCAGACTACCTAGCGGAGATATGGCAGCACCTTCTCCACCTCAGCCTCCGTTTGCGCAAGGATCGCGGCCGCAAAGTCGAGACAATCCTCGAATGCGAGGATCACCCGGTCCTCCTCCAAGCCAGGGAGGCCAGCGGCCTTCTGAGTCACCCGCGAGGCCTCAACAGCCACCGGGAATGCGTGCTGGTCGACCAGGAGAACCCTCACCCGCTCCGCGGTCTCATCCAAGCTCGGAGCGGATGCGCTCAAAGAGTCGTGAGCCCGGCAGACCCGGTATGCGTACTGGACCCTCCCCCGGACCCACTCAGAATAGAGGACCGCCTTCGTCATCAGGTTACTCAAGTGGCCCAAACACACAGCGTTCGCAGCCTAACCTACGGTCTGAAAGTCCCGCTGTTTCTGCTTTCTCAACGAGCAGCAGAGAGGCCGCACAAGCCAGACAGCCTCGATCACAGAGCCCACCTAAACAGAAGGAGTTCGAGCGACCCCTTGTACATGCAACTCGAGAGAAATCACAAGATCCCACTCAGCCGGAGACGAACGGAGCGGTCGTTGGCGCAGCAGCCGGTGCGGCACTTCTGGCGAATACGAGGCAGCGATGGCAGCAACAGCAGCAGCAGCAAGCTCCACCAGAACAGCAGCTACCCATCCGTCAACAGCCTGAAATCCAACGCACAGGTCCTCCGCCTCCGATTCACAGGAAACAGCCATCTGCTACACACCTTCCACCTTTAGAGACAACCCAATCGAACCGAAGTCGCTCTCAACATTCCCGCCCAGAAGAACCACAGCCAGATGCCGGAAAAAGCGGAGCTTCCTCCGCCGGTGTTGAGCCCAGCGATGCTGCTGCGATCAGTGGTATGAACTCATACTGGGGCCCAGAGCCTACAACACCCGCCGAACCTCCGTCCACCCAGCAGCCATCTTCCCCTTTGACACCAGAAAGATCGCGAAGGCGGCCGCAGTTTGATACCAGAGCTTCGGAGAACAGTGTTGACTTGCGACCTCCTCCACTGAAGCAAGGCGCCCGTTCAAACGACGGCGGCAGCAACTATGCAACCCCCAACGCACAGTCGACTGTGGCAACACCGTCTCACGAAGAGCCTCCTGATGTCAAACCCCTCGCTGTACAAAAGCCTTCCGAGACCAAAATCAGCATGCCTGGAGTATTTGCCGATACGCCACCTGGACCATCACCCCAACCGACTCCAGCCGAAACACCGAAGGCTGAAAAGGAGCAGGCAGAGGTACAACCTTCTCCGGAAGCCACTCTTGAGGTGCCAGAGGACGCAGAAACGCCGTCGGACGAGGCATTCCGACCAGGACTTGGGCCCATGGTCAAGAAACGAGGGGCGGCTGCCGATCGCTTCCGCAAAGCAGCTTTCGCAGCGAATGCCTTCAAGCCACGACCAGGCGGTGCCGCAGAGCGCATCCTGAAGGCCAAAGCGGACAAGGAAGCCGGAATCACCGATGAAGCCGACGGTATTACCGGAGTCTTCAGAGCGCCCGCACCACAGAAAGAGGAGCCAGCGGCACCGCCACCCCCAACCAGTCCCAGAGCACCACCTGTCTCGCAGGATGCCCCGATGCTCGAAGTCACAAAGCCAGTCTCGCCCTTGCGGATGCCATCAGCTACCATGAGAGGCGAGACAAGTGTACAGTTAGCGGACGGGGGTCCCGTGCGGCCACCCGAATCAGACACCCTCGCACCTCCGGTTCCCGAGCACCTGCCAGAGCCAGAAGAAGAAGAGCCCTTGGAACAAGACCATTTGCGAGCACCCCAAGTGAAGGTCAAGCGCCGGAGTCTGCAGCAGGAGAAGTACCTTACTGAATTAGGCATCGACAAGTCGTTGTTGGAAGGCAAGGGTATCGAGTTCGAATCTCTCCTAATAGACTTCGGATGGGGCAATGGCGCTCGGCAGCCAAGGCAAATCACAGACTTTGAGAACGACGTCAAGCGCCAACTGGGACGAGTCGAAGCTGGCTCTTGGCTGTCGCAAAGTGACAACGCTAGAGATGACAAGGTGGCTCACGTCGAAGGATTGCTTGACAAGGCCATTGCAGAATGCGATGAGTTGGAAGGTCTTCTGACACTGTACAGCGTTGAGCTCGGCTCTTTGAACGAAGATATTCAGTTCATCGAAGCGCAGAGTCAAGGTCTACAAGTGCAGAGTGCCAACCAGCAGCTCCTGCACACGGAACTGACGAACCTCATCGGCACAATCTCACTTGATCGATCGGTTCTGGAACCTTTGCGTTACAGCGACATCGGAGATCCGATCGGCTTGGAGGAAGTGGAACACAGCCTTGTCAAGCTGTACCAGGCTATGATCACGATGGATCCATCATCCCGCTTAACGACAACTCGCCCGAAGAGCCGTTTGGGAGACGACGGCACGGAGCTCTCTCGCATGGCTGCCCTCCGTGAGAAGAAGGAAATGTACTCGCGTGAAAGCAACACTTTCTGCCAGCGACTAATGCAGCAACTCGACTACGTCTTCACTTCTGCACTGAATAACGTCAAGAGCCAGACCATGAAGCCGGTTGGCGATGGCAAGATGTCCAGACTCAACAAAGATGCCTTCACCAACGCGAGGACAGGCCTGTGGATTTACAGTCCATTGATCTTGTTCTCAAAGGAGCTGAACATGCCCGCTTGGCAGACCATCCTCAGACTCTACTATTCTCGCGCACAGCCTCTGTATGCTGACGCTTTCAAGCGAAACATCAATGGCTGGAAAGGCGCTGTCCGCAAGCCAACTGGCGAAGAGGCTGAGCTGCTGTTCACGCACCTCGAGAAGGAAGCGGCAGAGGCCAGCAGTGGTGGTATTGCTAGCTCTGCGCGAAAGATCACAATCAAGCGCTCGCAAACCCTTGCGAAGAGCTTGCGCAGCGCTTCTGGTGACAAAAAGAGCGCCAGTGAGAGTCTGAACCAAGGCAGCTCCCTCATGGCCTGCGAAGTTTTCTCTGGCGCTATGGACGAGATGGCACCACTGATCAGCCAAGAGCAAAACTTCATCGTAGACTACTTCCACGCCACCAGTCTGGAGACCGCAGACTTCGTCGATGTCGTCAACTCTGTTCCTCCCGAGAGACGCCGCGGCACCAATCTGCTGGTTCCGAAGCCCATGGATCCCGACCGTGAGATGGCTCGCCGCGTCACCGGTGTCATGGACGAGATCTTCTCCTTCTTCACACAAGAAACATCTATCCTGCTCGAATGGGCAGTGTCCTCTGATCCTATCCAGGGTGTCGGAATTCTTGCGGCTCTCAGCAAGCACTCATTCTTCCTCGCAGACACCGCACAAGAATACCTCTTGCAGCTCATCGATCAACTCAACACACGTTTGCAGACTCTGTTCGCAAAGTTCGTCGACGAGCAGATCCGCGCGATCGAGGAGACCAAGGTTAAGATCCACAAGCGCAAGGGTGTCATCGCTTTCATGCGAATCTTCCCTCACTTCAGCGCGGCCGTCGAGAACGTGTTCGCCTCAGTTGCTCGCGCAGACTATGACGGTCCCAGCGAAAGCGTAGCTGAAGTCAGGCGGCTGGTGGACGACGCCTACACGCGCATCAACCGCACCATGTTCGACAGTCTGAAGGCTATCGCCAAAGAGTCTCCGACCGCCGGCGCTCCTGTTGGCGCAAATACTGCCGCCGCTAGGCAGGCCGGTGCGGACGATCCTGAAGACAAGGAGATGCTCAACTACCACGTGCTGCTCATCGAGAACATGAACCACTACATCGAAGAAGTCGACGATGGAGGACGCGAAGGCGTACTGGCAGATTGGCGGGGCCGTGCTATGTTGGAGAGACAGGAGGCTTTGGAAGCATACGTCGGGCGGGTTGTGCGACGACCGCTTGGCAAGCTTCTGGTGAGCAGAATACCAATGATTTCCCTCCCATCGATGACCCTACTGACTGAATGCAACAGGACTTCCTCGACTCGCTGGACTCCCAACTCGCGTCATCCCCCAACACCAACCCAACCAGCATCGCCGCGCGCGCCTCCTTCTCCCGCAAAACTGCCCGCCATCTCCTCGCCGACTTCAACAGCAAAGAAGTGCGCAAAGGCATCGACACGCTCCGGCGCCGCATCGAGAAGCACTTCGGCGACGCCGAGGGGGAGAGCGCGAATGTGTCCCGCAACCTCGTCGGCTTCGTGTGCAAAGAAGCCGAGCGCTTCTACGAATCCACGCTCGAGAGGGCGGAGAGGCTGGCGAAGACGGTCTACCCCGCTACGGAGGGAGAGAAGAATGTGGATGTTGATTTCTCGAGGGAGGACGTTAGGGCGGGGTTTAGGAGGTAGGTGCGGTGAGGCGTTGGCTTATGAGGGAGGAAGAGGGTATTTTTTTCGTATATACGCTTTTTAGTCTTGAGCGTGATGAGGGGATGTTGTGTTGCATAGTGTCATGGGAAATGAAAAGCTTTGATGACGGCAATCGTGTGTATGCTCGCATCTCATTCAGCGATGGAGTGTAACTTTAGGGGTCACAGTCGAAAGGTACAAGTAACGTGAAGTGACGCTGCGAATTCAGGGTGGTGTTGACATCGCGAACGACGGACGACTTCGGAGAGGGACACGGATACGAATAAGAAGCGAATGCGAAACAAAGATCGATTGCGATATATCCATGGAAGCAGATGCCTTATCACATCAGTCGTTTTCGATCTTCACAGTCGTTGCATGGTTGACTACCACCCTCGAGCGAAACAAGTATACAACTGAATCGCGAAAAATTGGGGACGCGATGCTCCTTCCCCGGAAAGGATCGTTTCAACATCGCAATCATAGTGTCAGCCTGTGCAGAGGGCCTCTGCGTACTTGCACTGGCCTGTAATACGGTGTCAGGTCGGATCTCTGTTATGAAGCCTATAAGAAGACCCTTACAGTGGTGGGACAACGGCGGAATGAAGCCCTCCCAATCCTGCATTCGCCCTAGTTGCGCTTCCGGATCTCTTGGGATGTTTCGAGATGCTGTTCTTCGATACTTCAAAAACCCAATGATGATGTCGATCAAAGCAAACACGGCCCCAATCGTACCGAAGACAATCGGAATTGTGATTGCCGATAGCGATCCGTCAGACGAGGTCGACTGCAGTGTGGAATCTGCGCTAGCACGTCGAGCAATGGCTGTGTGGGAAAGGTCACGCGTGTACATGGCAGGATACTAGGATTCACTGAGAGCAGTGTGGATTATACCCCCACAAAGAATGAAGGAGAAGATGGATGCGAGTACCGATAAGAGTAACGATCTTGCCTCGTGGAACGCGCAGCCATATTTATCAGTTGTCTTGCAGATGAGCATTGCCTCTCCGTAAAAGGGTGGCTCCTTGTTAGCTTGTTGAATTCACGAAGGTACTGTGTAGCGTCGAAGTGACACTGCATGGGGTCGGGTGGCTGCATCGAAAGTATTTCGACGTAGGCTTCTCGGCCTATGACCATGCTCACAATACCTGTCGTGACCCAAGGAGTCTCGCCGCGTCTCTGCTTCCTTGAAGCTCGAGGAGAGCGGATACTGTACACCCGCTTAAGGCCATATCGATTCATTCTTGGGTATAGTGTGATAAGAACTCGTAGGACCACAGGGACATTTCTTCGAGCCAACCGTTGAAACAAAGATTCGCGGACGCCTGGAATTAACTCCATTTAATCAACCGGAGCAGATGAAGTCATTCGCGACAGCATTTCCTTGCCAGAGATTCGTCTTCGAGGCCCTGCGAATGGCAACGCGGGGTTGTCTGCCAGCTCCAGGCAAAGATGGCGTGAACGCACGGCGTCGAGGCTCAAAGGTCAGTCTGATGAGAGGTGAGACGTGTCGTACCACCACTGGTACCTATCTACCTGCCTAAGCGCTGGAGCACTTCCGAGTCTGGGCCTCAGGCATCATGCTTGCATCCTTTACGACATCCTACCGCTGTTACCCTCTTTAGAATGGTCGTGCCAGAATGACAATAGCCTCAAGCACACGGCATAGAAAGTATCCTTTCATCTCTCGGTTCTTTCGGTATCTAGCAAGAAAAAGATCGCAATCTTATGTTGAAACGGCAGCAACGACATCTAGCCGAAACACGGATGCCGTAAAGACAGCATCATCAACTTTTTCCGCTCCCCAATGCGCTTTTTAACAAGAGGCAACAAGCAACAAAACAGAAAATTACACAGAATCCGCTCTCCCCTTCGTTCTCATATCCACGGCCGTACAATAAGGAAAGGACTAAGAGTTGTTCTGGACAATCTCGAGAATAATGTCCCTCGCCTCCTCAACGCCCGCCTTGGTACCAATGATCTCAATCGCCTCGCCCTCGCTCTGCGCACGCGGGACCTGAATCTTGGTACCAGTCTGTTTGCGGATGCGGTTGATCTCCGCGCCGCCCGGGCCAACGACGTGGCGGTACGCGCGGGGGTCGGGGAGGATCAGGAAGCCGACGGTGTCCTGCTTCTGGGCCTCCTCGAGAGCGCGGTCGACCTTGGCGCGGGCGGCGGAGATGGCCTCTGGCGAGGGACCGACGAGCACCCAAGGGATCTCGCCTTCCTCAGTGGAGGTGTGCAGGGAGTGTGCCTCGAAGGAGTGGTTGTTGGCGTTGGCGGAGGAGTCGTCGGTGATCAGCGGCATGTCGGCGCTGCCTGCACCGCGGCTGGGCTTGGGGACGGACTGTCGAGGCGGAGGGCGCTGACCCGCGTGGTCGACGCTGACCTTGTGGTCGGAGCGCAGGCGGCGGAAGAACTGGCCATTGTCGGCGATTGCGTGGTGATACTTGAGCGGGACCTGGACGGTTTCGCCCTCGACTTCTTTGGTGAGCTCGAGGATGTGAGCCTTGGCCTTCTCGACGTTCTCAGGCTGACCGGCGACCTTGACCTGCGAGCGCGCCGGGCCGGTCTCGCTCTGGCGGGGGACGTTGATGGTGACGCCAAACTGTTGCTCGAGCTGGCGGCGGCTCTCACCGCCACGGCCGATGAGCAGGCGGTGCTTGTCCGGCTTAACCTCGAGGATCTCAGTGGTCTGGGACTCTTGCTCGGCAACCAGAGCAAGAATGGCAGCGGCGAGCTTCTCAACAACGCTGCTCTGACCCTCAAGACGAATGGTGTTACCCTCAGCCTCGGTCTTCGGGAAGCGAGCAAGGCGCGCGCGAGCCCTAGCGTCAGAGGGACCCCCAGCTTGCTCAACAAGGGAAGCAAGGTTGGAGCCTGTAATGAATCAGCTTGTGAACCCGGTGTGTAACAATATGTATATCACTTACCTCCAGCACCGATGATGAAACGGTGGTGCTTGCGCTCAACATCGATGTTCTTCGTGACGGTGTCGTCAAAGACCTTGGCACGCTCCTCAATGACCTTCTTGGCAGCCTCGACAGCCTGCTTAGAGCCCTTGATCTTGACTTCGGCCCGACCGTCCGCGCTGGAAGCCTCCTTGGCAGAGGGAACATCCACGATGGCGCCAGTGTCAAGGCGGAGAGCCTCCATCTCACGGCCGCCAGTACCGATCAAAGACGGAAGCTGGCTCTGAGCGACGGAAACGGTAGCGGTGTAAGAGTTGTCCTTGACGTACTGCAGCAAGCTGAGGAGCTCGTCACGGCAGGCGTCAGCACCTCTGCTGGGACCCTTGATGATGACCTCGTTCGGGCCCTGGTTGGGGCGACGCGAGGCAGCAGCATCGCCAGCTTCGTCGTCGTTACCAGCCTGCTTAGAGCGAGGGAAGTTGACGCGGACGTTGTAGCGATCCTGCAGACGGTTGACCTGACCACCTTGAGGACCGATCAAGTCACGGTGGAACTGGGCAGGGATGTTGAGGTGGTGAGTAGCCTCATCCTCAAGCTTCTTGCCGACATCGAGGATGTGCTTCTTCGCGGCGTTCGCCTTAGCCTCGGGACCTTTGATCTCGCACTTGCCCTCGTTGAGCTGGATGTCAACATCGAACTCGTCGCGAAGACGGTTGATGTTCTCACCACCGCGACCGATGAGGTGGCTGGCGAACTTTTGAGGGAAGTCGAAGGTGAGAGTGAAGCCACGCTCAAGCTCATCCTGCTTCTCCTGCTCGATGAAAGCAAGCAGGTTCTGAACAAGAGCATCGACGTTGTCCTGAGGTCCGCGAAGGTTAAGCGTAGGCTGCGGTGCCCTTCTGGGAGCAGAAGGAGCTTGTCTAGGACCACCGTAGGCGACCTGTGCGGGGATCTGACCCTGCGGGAGGGACTGGTGGTGGCGGTCGACATGCCTCCTGATCTTGTCGTGGAATTTGACAGGTGCGTCGACATCGCGCGAGATGATCTGCTGTTGGCCACCGATCAGGTTGAGGATGTGCTGCTGCGCTTCCTGGAGGGCACGCTGGTACGCCTGGGTGTCCTGAGCGGATGGCGCCTTGCGAGGAAGTTCGTAGTCCGGGGACGGCACGCGGTCCTCAAACACAAGCAGCGCAGGAGAGTCATCAAACTCATCCGGAACAAGCAAGTGTACGCCGTACTGGTCGCGGACTTGGCGGGCAGCCTGCGAGCGGATGTGCTCGTGGAAGAACGGGTCGACCTGAAGCGGCGAGAAACGAGTCGGCGGGTGGCCGCTGATGAGGTTCATGATATCGGAACGGGCCTTGAGGGCGTTCTTGCCATCGGCAGCAAAGATTTGCCACGAGCCAGACTCTTCAGGGACGATACGAACGTTGTGCTGGCGCTCGATCTGCTGAATGGCCTGGCGGCGCTGCAGGTATCTAGTGACATCACGGGCGTGGCTCTGACCGCCGCGAGGAGCGTTGGCGTGAGGCTTGACAATGTCGGCAGTAGAAGAAGACATGCGCATAGCAAGATCCTGGATTTTGTCAACGGCCTGATCGATGCGGTCGGCAGGACCAACAACAATCAGCTCGTCAGCGTCGTGCCCGTCAGGCGGCATGATGACGGAGCAGCCAGTCTCAGCGAGGAAGTCGTTGATCGAGGAACCCATATCGCCGACAACGAACTGGTGCCTGTTGCGCTCAATCTCGACCTGCTCCATGGTGAGCTGTCGCTGAAGCTCAGCAACCTGGCGGTCCAGTTCGGCCTTCATCTCCGCGACAGCTTGGCGGTCACCAGACAGCTGGATAGGGTAGCCAGCCTGGGGTGCGAAAGAGGCGGGACCGCGGTTGGCGGGAATCTGAGGTGCCTGCTGGCCGAAGGTCTTGTACTCGGGAATCTGCATGCGCAGGTCGCGGCCTTGCTGGAGAGCAGCCAGACGCTCGTTGTTACCCAAGAAGGGGTAGTACTCTGCGGGAATGTGCTTCAGGCGAGTGCTGGCAGAAGAAGTGTGCTCGTTGACAATCTTCTCAATGTCCTGCTTAGCCATCTGAACAGCAAAGGGGTCACCCTCAATGGTGACATCAACAGTCTGGTCCAGATCGTCGTCCTCGAGAATCTCGGCAGCCTCCTGGCGGGAAATGTTGATGCGGGCACCGGTGCGCTTCGAGATGGCCTGGATGGTAGCTCCCTGCTTGCCAACAACGCGACCGCGGATGGAGGCAGGAATCGGCAGAGAAATGTTCTGGCCAGCGCAGATCTGGCTGGCAGCATCCTTGAGGGCAACCCTGACAGCGTCCGTAGGGCCAGTACCCTCGAAGATGAGGACACCGCCAGGTCCGCTCTTCATTTCAACCTTGGCCTTGCTTCTCTTGTTGATATCCCTCAGAACTTCAGAAACAGGCTTCTTCAGCTGGTCCCTCTTCTTCAGCATGCTGGGGTCCAGGACGATCTGCTCGGACTGGCGACCGGGGAGATTCATCTGGGGCTGTCCACGAGCCGGCGCAGTCGAGCCGGGAGTCTGGATACCCGAGAGTGGGGTTGAAGCGCGAGAAGAGGCGTTGCTGGCGAGAGGAACGTTCAGGCCATTGGAGGTGCCGTTAGGAGCCTTGCCGACGGCGGCAGGCTTGCGAGACCACAGAGACTGAGCGGCGGGAGCGGCGGCCTTGGGACCACCAAGGGCCGGGAAGAGCTCCTCAGATTGGGTGTCGAGCTTGTTCTCGCGAGCGGGCTGCTTGCCAGCGGCCTTGGAAGAGACACTGGCATCGGGAGCAGGAGTCTGGACACGAGACGGGTCGGTGGAGATGGGCAGCGAGGGTGCGGCAGAAGGCATGGGGTGAGGAGCGTCCTCGTCGGGGATTTCTTCGACCTGCGTGTTGTCAGTCAGTTCCCCTCCAACATGTTTCCGCAGGTCTCTCCATCCATGTGCTCGGGACGGGTGCGTACCGTAGCCTTGTGCGCCTCGTCGGCGGCGTGCTGCTGCATGAGGCGCTCAGCCGCGGACGTCGGGACGTCAGCGCTGGCGGTGGCAGCGTTGGATGCTTCGGCAGACATATTTCAGACGGTTGTCGAAGCTTTCAAATCGGATAGAGGTGACCGGTAGACTTTGGGACCCGTGCCGATGGACAGGGACAATGGGACCAGGTAGATTAGATTGCGTAAGTGTGCATGCGCACGACTAATCAATGGCAGGCGGAAGGAATAGGTGTAGAGTGCCGACTGCACCAGGCGACACAATAGGGACGGGGCGGGTGAGGTGGTGGAAGTGCGGGTGGTGAGGTTCAAAGGCGCAGATGGACAGGTGGAACAGCCAAGATTACGACAAGGTACGGTAGCTTCGGGGCAGGTCTGGCTTCTTCGACCCATCCGTTAGCCGATTCTGGGGTAAAGCCAGACCGGCAATCTGACCACCCATGTATCTTCAGGGCCCATAATGCGAGCTCTCCTATACTTGTTGCTACTTTCAGTACTATTCGGGCAATGTGCCACAGGAAAGCTTGATCATTAGTCGGGATCTATAATGACACAAAAACTATAAGATCAGCAATGGACAGTCTAAGATCTCCAGGTATCATGAACTAGCGATCTATTATATTGATCATCTCAGCGTCCATTCATCAGGTATGGATCAGCTAAGGAAGACGCACCCTCATCGGGATGCCCGTAATAGACTATGTGCCACACGTTCCGACACGTGCGTCCTACCACTGCTCCATTGTCGCATCGCCATCCTCATCCAGACCATCAGGCGGTGAGCTTGCAGGCGCTCTGGACATGCCTGATGCTCTCGGCTCTCTCTTCACCGGCCGACGGTAATCGTCAGGATCCGGAGCATCGCTGTCGATCAATTGAGGCCTGGCACTGTTTTCCTCGCCCTCTTCATCGTCCTCTGCTTCCTCCTCCTCCAGCCTCTTCGCCCGTTGCAGGCGCATGATGTGATGTATGATCACCTTGTCTTTGTGCAAATCGTTCTCCGTAAGCATGCTGTCACAACTGCCAACAGGGCACCGCACAGCTTTCTCTCCACCAGTCATTCTCCCGCGAGGGCCCGGACGTCCTCCCACCGTCTCCTGCGAGTTCTTGATCATCTCCAGGATCGCACTGGCCTCAAAGCTGTGCTTGCACTTCGTGCTAGTCAACGGTTCCTTGAACTCCTGCAGCGTAAGTGGACACTTGGTGCTAGTCTTCGCGCGCTGGATCTGGATGTCATCGTCGTCCTCATCATCGTCCGCTCCAGCACGAGTGACGCCAGGCTCAGGCACGGCACCAGCCTCGCCAAACCAAGCGCTCTCATGCGGCAGCTCCACTTCGCCATCCGGATAGCGCGCGCCGTGCACGATGCCCTTGAAGTTGCGATAGTTGTTGTTCTGCGCGTATCGCTGCTGCATCGTTAAATTCTGATACTTCGTCTTCGCATCATCGACCTGCTGCATCCAAGTCTCGCTGATACTCGGCACAGCCTGTGTGCCTCCCGCAGGATCCGTAGGGGTGAAGTCCTGGTATTCCTCCGCCCCTTCATCTTCCTCCTCCGCACCCTCACCACGCCTCCTCCTACCCTGACTGCGTGTATTGAGTGTACTCGCCTGCGTACTCGCGCCCTCCCTCGCGCTCTCCGCCGCGCCCGCAACTTTCTCCCTCATAGCCATAATCGCATGCTGCCCATCGATCATTTTCCTCATTCCCTCCTCCATACGCTTCGTCATAGCTTCAACCTTAACCTTCATCTGCGCCAGATCCGCTTCGAAAGCCTCCACGTCGGCATCATCACCTCCGCCGCCTTCCTGCTGCTGCTGCTGCTGCTGCTGCTGCTGCACCCGCGCGCGCAGCTTCACGCTCGCGTTCTCCTTGTCTTTCAGACGATCGTTGATCTCGCCCGCGGAGACCGTCACGGCATCCTGGGCGTCTTGCAGGCCTTTGTCAAGTTTGGACAAGTTGTGTTTACGGACGAGGTCTGCGAGGGCGCGCTGCGCGTCAGGGTTCAGCGTAAATTGTGGTCGTTCGTATTCGAAGCGTGTGGCTGTGGACGAGGGCCGGCCTTGGGACGGCGAGGGCGCTGTCGCGGTTGGCGCGACAGAGCGGCGTGTACGTGTTGACATGTTTGAGGCCCCAGTCTTTTGATATCGTGATGTGGTGAACAGGCGTGGAATTCGTGTTGGAAGCCGGCGATGGGAAGACGCGACGCGCGACGGCGGCAGCGCGTCGCCTGCGGAGCAATCATCAATCAATTTGGACCCTGCAAATGACGCTTCACCCTTCGAGACGGCACAGCAAAATCTGACACGTGCACGTCTCGAACAACCACATCGACTGACTCAAGCAACCCCTTTGTCACGGTCCCCACGGGTCGTCAAGCGACAAAATCCATCTATATCTGCACGGTGATCGAAAGGTCAGCTAGCTTCGGGCTAACGTTACATCGGTATTCATCAAGAGACGACTGATCGTTCGCTGATCGTTCGGAGACCGCACATAACGCAAGCTATGCGGAGGACGACATCGTTAGTCTTGCAGCCAATTGACGCTGGTTCGTTTAGGATAAACTGCAAACGTACCCATCTAGCCAGGCCAGCGTCCTTTCTCCGGGGAATCGTTCAACCCGAAACGCCCGGGGCTTGCGCGACGTCGCATCACCACGTGCCAAGGAAACGTGCGAACGGGGTGTTGTCTCCGTGGAGTTGGTAGTGCTAGAAACGAAGAAAAGAGTTTACCTTCGACACATCGCCCAGAAATCGCCAAGTCGCTGCCTCCACGATGCATGTCACGGGTTGATGCCCTGTAATATATCGGCAACCCTCGCTTGGAAGGTTCGATCATAGTATAGCGATCTCGTTCGAAGTGAGGTCGAAAAGACGTCTACTTATACAAGAGCATGCCGCTCAAACACTTGAGCCCTAAACCCTAAGTTCGACATTCTCTCATTGACCCTATCTTACTAAGTCTTTATTCTCCATTTTTGTGCTGGCACAAAAATGAAGGCTGCCTTTGCTCTCTTCGCTGCCACTGCGGCATCGGCTGCAGTGGTCAAGCGCCAAAGCCAGGGCGATGGGTACGACTCTTCGACCTCATCTGGTATTAGGGTTCGATTGCTGACCAGGTACCTTTTTGCAGCCCTTATGGCCCGGTATCCTACACCACGGATGACACCCTGACGAGGCACACTATTTACGCCCCAGAATCGGGCCCCGATACTCCCATGCCAGTGCTCGTCTGGGGCAATGGAGCCTGCAGCGACGACGGTACATCGGCGCAGAACTTCCTCGCCCAGGTCGCCTCGTACGGTTTCGTCGCCATTGCGTCCGGCAACCCCGGTGGCAACGGCGGATCCACGACGGTCGACTGGATGACCGAAGCCGTCGAATGGGTCGTCAACGGAGCGAACGGCTTGAACGTCGATAGCTCTCGCATCATGGCTGCGGGCTACAGCTGTGGCGGCACTGAGGCATACCAGATGCAGGACAACGATGCCGTCTCGTCGATCGGCATCTTCAACTCGGGCCTCCTTGGCAATTACGAGTTCGCCGGACAGATCACCAAGCCCATCATCTTTGCTCTTGGTGGGCCGAACGACATCGCCTACGGGAACGTAAGTCTACCAACGTGTCCTCATCGGCCAAGCCGTTCCTCTATATGCTAATCTCGTATCTCAGGGCGAGCGCGACTACGCCGCACTGTCCTCCACCCTCCCCGCATGGAAAGGCAACCTCAACAGCGTTGGGCACGGCGGAACCTACGGCCAGCCTAACGGTGGGCTCTTCGCCGAAGCCGCCGCCAACTGGATGCTGTGGCTCTACCAGGGCGACGCCGAGGCCGGCGCGTACTTCGCCAACGGCGCTGGCACGTCGGCTGGCTGGAGCGATGCTGTGAGCCAGAACATCGAGGGTTTCTCTGTGCCGATCGGCGGCGGAAGCTCTGCCTCTGCCTCTGGGGCTGGCGCTGGCAACCAGACTGCCGCTGCGATCAACAGCCAGCGCGATTGCACCCAGACCATTCGCATCTGATTTACGGGCTTCAAGACAGGAGGTGGTTGCTCGCTTCGTCGAATATACTGAGGACCCGGATCTTGTGTCCCCATCCAGGCTTCGAGGCCGAAAAAAAGATCAAGACTTGTAGAGTATATCATTTCAACCCCATCGGCATACATGACCAATCCGCGGGAATACCTACATTCACAGACGTTTGACAACCATGCCTTCGCCGTGTCATAGTGATCTCTAACTCAACTCTTTCATTAATCATTTACTTTCAAGCCGCAGACATTCCAACAGCCCGATTGCTCAGCTGCCAAAGTCGCTCTTCTCCCTCAGGATCATAAGCATACGGCGCATAAGCCGGAACATTGATCGGCTCTCCATCCTCAACCGGCCGCGCCTCTCCAACCTCAGCCAGATAAACGCCACCGTACCCATTGAATCGCGGCTCGAGAACCGCCCCGACAGTCGTAGCAGCGCCCTGGCTGACATTACAACCAGTCTTATTGAAGTGCTCTAAATCGCCCGCACTGCTCAGCGTGTCCGCTTCGAAATGGCGCGTGATGCCCGTTTCCAGGATCGTCCCCGGGTGGACAGACAAGCCGCGGATCTTCGGCGCGCAGTGGCGATCGATGGCGTTGGCCATCCAGATGTTGGCGAGCTTCGACTGAGCGTAGGCAGCGAGCGGGTTGTAGGGGCCTTTCTCGAAGTTCATGTCGTCGAAGCGGAAGTGGCCGAAGCGGTGTCCGGCGCTGGAGAGAGCGATAACTCTGCTGGGTGAGGTGGCCGAGCCAGAAGCGGTCAACAGGGGTTCGAGCAGGCGGAATAGTAGGAAGTGGCCGAAGTGGTTGCTACCGAGCTGCAGTTCGTGGCCGTCTTCGGTTAGAGCGTAGGGAGTTGCCATGATACCTAGACGAAGTCTGAGTGCCTCTTTTAACCTGGGATCTCTTGGTCGATGATGCTACTCACCGGCGTTGGTGATCAAAAAGTCAAGCCTCGAGCTCCGTGCAGTGAAGTCTGCTACGGCAGAACGAATGCTTTTTGAGCTCGCAAGGTCTATGACAATGAACTCGGGAGACACGGCTGTCTCGTTTTGTGAGAGGGCCTCTACAGCAGCCTTTCCCTTCTCCTCGTTGCGAGCAGTGACGAAGATCTTTGCCCCAGTCAACTGCAAGGCCCTCGCAGATTCCAGTCCAAGACCACCGGTGCCGCCTGTGATGAGAATGACCTTGCCGTGCAATTTGCCTTCGCCATGCTGGTCTCTCACGACCTCGTCAGCGGTAGGGCGTTGGTCTGAAGGACCTTGTGGGTCTTTGAATCGCTCAAGGTATGGGCGAAACGGCTGTTCTGGGGCCGGCATGATTTCGACAATTGGTGCTCGTGTAGAAGTAAGTGCTGTGATATCTTGAGTAAACTACTTGTAAGGGGAGCCCTTGCACTTGTTGCATTGCGGTCCTTCATATTGGTAAGCATTGTCATGGGTGAGCTCGGCGCTTCTCCGGGAATTGATATAATTATATTGATCAAACCATCTCTAAATGTATCGAGTTATTTAGCATGCTGGCCGTGCTTGCGTGTCAGATCAGGTGCCTGAGGCAAGCCGTTTGTAGCTGTCGCCACGAGAAGTGCAGGCGGAGAAGACGCTTCGCGCGCGAA
This sequence comes from Septoriella neoarundinis, assembly GCA_022813125.1. Taxonomy (NCBI): domain Eukaryota; kingdom Fungi; phylum Ascomycota; class Dothideomycetes; order Pleosporales; family Phaeosphaeriaceae; genus Septoriella; species Septoriella neoarundinis. The sequence continues at coordinate 43,976 of JAKLND010000035.1, forward strand.
TCCCCATCGTTCGCCGATCATTCAATTTGGACCCTGCAAATGCTTGAAGAGCCGTGTTGATGTCTTGACACTTATCTAGAACAACTCTGAACACTTCCCTTATGCGAAGAAAATCTCGTCCACTTTGCAATCACAGCCTTCATCGCGATTCGCCAAAGAAACACAAATCATGCGCAGCCTTCGATCGAGTCCCATTAGATCCACAATCATGAGATATCGCGCATTGTTGGTGACTGGCAGTTCGCATCACCACGACGAAGATGCTATTTGCGTTTCGTTTAGAGAGAAAGGAAAGTGAATACCGATTACGGTAAGGCAGTGGAAAATCTCCATTTCACTTGGGTTCAAATGGAATTGCAGATTATCTTCGTCGGGTAAGGTGTCTGCTGAATGCTAAAAAAAGACAAGTGTCGGATGCCTCAGGTCGAGCTCGGATTCCAAACTCCGTGCGGTGACGAGACATGTACGCCCGCTCCTACGCTGCATCCTACGGACACCACATGGACAACCGCATCCCAATTGATCATGACGGCAAAACTTGACAGACGAGCTTGCTTTAGTGAAAGACCAGCTTTATTCAAACGCTACGAGACACGACGAGACAACTGGCGTTATGGCCACTGAAAAAGTCTCCATCGCAGATAGAAATAATTTACGCCCACGCCATGATCCATGCTCACGATCCTCCTCGTCAGGATAGGATTCTTATTACTCCAGCATGTCCAAGCACCCATCCATTCTTGCGCGAAAAAGCCAATCTCTTGACATCTCAAATCGTCAGTCATATTCTCCAGCCACCCTGATCATCATCACTTAGTGATGAAACCAAGGTAATCGGCCACAATCAGCGTGACCATCGCGTGCGGCGCAATCCTGGTATAGTAAGTCAAGAACCCACGGTAAAACCTCAACGGGCCCTCCTCCCTCATCACCTTCTGGAAGCAATCCACCATACCCCTATACGGCAGCCGGCCATCCGCGCCCTTCTGCTGCTTCTGCAAGCGCGTCTTGACGAAATCAAACGGCAGACTGAAGAACGACGCGAAGAACCCCGCCGCGGCGCTGGCCGTCAGCGTCTGCGCGCGCGGGCTCAGGCTCGTGTCCTTGAGCTGGCTCTTGGCCTCGGAGAAGAACGCCAGCTGCCCGAAGTTCAGCGCCATCGCGCGCACGACGGTCGGGTACGCGCCGTTCCACAGGGCCCCGATGCCTTCGCTGCGCGTGATGCGCGCCAGCGCGTCGATGACGGACTTGTAGTTCGCACGCTGGGCCGCGGGCTTGAGGCCGTCGGACTGCATGCGGATGAGGGCGAGGTCGGCCGGGTTGCCGATCATGGCTGCGAGGCCGCCGGCGGTGAGGCCGGCGCCCGCGCGCTCGGCGAAGCCGACTTTGGAGCCGTTGCGCTCGGCGCGGGCGGTGAGGGTCTTCATGAAGGTCTCGAAGAAGCCCATGCGGGCGGTGGTGTAGACGGCTTGGCGGAGGAGGCCGGCGGACAGGCCGGTGTAGAGGTCGAGGACGCGGCCGGCGGCGATGACCTCGCGGGTGACGCTGAGCGGGGTGGGCTTAGGGCCGGTCTTGACGCCCTCGCCGGCGAGCTGCAGGCGGACCTTGATCATGTCGACGGGCTGGATGACGGTGGTGGCGACCATGCCGGCGGCGCCGCCGTTAAGGAAGGGCAGGGCGGTGCGCATGAGCGGCGAGTGCAGGAAGTCCTGTGTGGCCTGCTTGGGGTTCTCTTTGGCCTTTTGCAGGACGGCCGGGGCGTCGGCGGCGACATCTTTGGCAGTGGTCACTGCGGCCTCGGTCTTTCTCTTGGCCGCTTCTACGGCGGAGCTCATCTTGTCTAGAGGTGGGTTGGGGTCGTGGTAGAGGAGGTGGAGGTCGATCAAGGCGGCGGAGGCTCGTCGGTTAGTCGATGAAGAGCTGAGTGGAGCTTGTCTTGTGTCTCGGTGCGGCCGTCAAGAAAAGACAAACTCGCACAGGATGCCGGCAAGTCTACTGGTCGCCAGTCAGTCAATCGGGTCTTGAGTGTAGTGAACAGCAGAAGAACAGGAGGTCCGTCATCGGCAAAAGTTAAGTGCGTGCCTGCGACGAGGAGGCTCTGGCGCTGGAGCAGATACCCTCGGAAAGGTACCATGGGCGCGTGGGCGTCCGATTATCCCCGTCGCCTCGCTCTGGCTGGGCGGGACGAGATGGCGGACTCACGAGGGCTGAGGAGCTGGCGGGAGCTCTCTGGCGGGCTGTCCGGACCCCGCGTCACGCATTCAACGGCTGCAGCTGAACGGTCAACAGCGTGAGGATCAGACGGGTGGCTTTCAACGTGGCATAACAGCAGCGTAGGGAGTGTGAGACGTGGGAGGTATAACATTGACTGCAGGGCGCCGGGAAGGCTATTGCTATTGTACCGAGTTTGCTTGTGTCCGGACCAGCGCGACAACGGCCAGCTCTCAGCTCTCACGCCGCGTGGTTTGCTGGCCAGCTGCTGCTCTGCTGCTCTGCTGCTGCCCATCCGACCGCCCGTGCCACCCTCTGTGCCGCATCTCCGCAATGCGGGGAAGAAAGTCAAATTCTGAGCTCCAGCCTCGCGCGCCTCGCCCCCCCCGCCGGCCCTGCTGCCGGCGAGTAACGTGACCTTCCTGCGACGAGGGAGTCTTGGTACTGCTGGTCCATTTTGCCGAAGAAGGTCTTGCAGTCTTGTTGCCTTACGACTCTTCTCAATATCAGACGTCTTTCGCTGTGAAAGCTGGAGAATACGAGTCCCCTACGGCACCGCTTTCCCGTGGCTTCCTTGATTCCGCGGCCAGCCAATCCGGCGTGGCGCATTGTAATTATTCCGTTTCGCCCCATCTGCCATCTCAAGTCCTCCGGTTTCGCGGAAGAAACCGGTCCTGCAGACGCATCACGTGCAGCCGACACGTCTGCCACATGGCAGTCGCACGCCACCACGACATGGAGTCGGATCAGAGACAATTGAGTCATTGTCGGCGGGCTATACCGGATTATCCTCGTCCTCCCAGCTCGATCGAGTCTCCCGAAGATGCCTTTCGCTTTCTTCTGATGACTTTCGACATTGCGGCCTTGGGCTGCTCCCAGCTTCGTTTGATGATCTCGACCGCCTTTCCCACCTTACCGGAGCCGCCCTCGTCAGATTCCCTCTCGAACAAGACCTTGAGATCTCTGTACTCGGCCACTTCTTGTTCTCGTCGCTGCTGCTCTTGCGTCTTCCGCCAACGTCTCCAACGCGAATAGCTGAACACGAAGATGCCCGTAGCCACTGCGGCGACAGCCACTGCTTCGAGGCAAGCTTTAAATGATGGACTCCCGCCATTGATCTCTTGTGTGTTCATGCCAAAGATTCCAGTCACGAGAGTCAGAGGCAGATAGATTGCGGCCAGCAGAGTCAGCAGCGTTGCCCGCTCAGCCTGCTGCTTCATCGCCTCCGAATCTCGTATTGTGACGGCTCCGATGATGAGCTGGATATCCTCGTTGAGTTCTCTGCTGATGTTGTCGATTTCCGCCAAAGCCGACTCGTACGTTGTACGCAGCGTCCTTATCGGATCTCTATGCAGTTCTTGGAGGTCCTCCTCGCTCGACGACGAGATAAATGACTGTACAGTAACGAGACCAGCTCGAGTATCTGCAATGGCTCGGCGCAACGTGATGAGAGGCCGGTATGATGTCCCAGAAGGCGAAAGAAGAGCCGCATACCGTTGGTTCTCCAGCTTTTCCCTCAAGGTCGCAATGTTTGCATCCCATGCTAGTGGCCACAAGAGCTGCATGAGCGTCCTTACGCGGGACTCCAAATGCTGTTCAATCCTCGAATGTTGATCTATTGATGATTGCGCGGCTTTGATGCTTTTGAAGCCGAAAATCAGATCAAACGCAGAATTCCGCGACTCACTTTTGTAGCTGTCAAGCTCCAACAATTTGGTCAAACTCTTAAAGATATCAAACCACGGTCCTCTGGGGAAATTTTCCCAGTGACCAAGGCATCCCATGTGGAAGATATACAGTGCGATCGACTGGTCTCAGTATGTTCATCTCGCGCGGAAAATTTGCGATTGGAGATGAGTCCATAGCGATTAGATCTGCGGGGCGGACTCACATCAATATGCGCGTACGACAAAGTCGTTCAACAAGATTTCCGTGCTTACATTTGGTTTTATCCAAACGGCAGCACCCTAGCTCAATGTCGAGCCTGTGATACTGCTGTTGAATCCAGTATTTCACAATTCTGCGATGCCACCAGGCGCTTGTTTCATGACGTTCCATCAGCTCGCTCCAATCAGAATGCTGGAGATACACGGAAGACGTGGTCATAATCCATTCCCCCATGATGTTGTCCGACAACGGGTTGCCCTCGTTCGTCAATGGGTGTGAATCCTTCCTCAACCCCTCCTCCATTGATCGAGGGTGCTTCTGGCCTCTCCCAGCGTATGCCAGCACGAATAGAGGGTCGATACCATATATCGCGTCTAACCTCTCTACCCAACACTGGTCAATGTCTTCGATGACGATTACCGTACGCTCAGGTGGGTCCGTCTCCGGCAATCTTTGATCTCGCCGCGCGTGACATTTGATCCAGGCGTTGATGTCCCAGCTGTTCAAAAGACGGTTGCCTTGATCGCCGAGAATTCTCGCTTGGGAATTTTGTTTGCGAAAGGTGTCTAGCTCGAACTCCTTGAATAACTCCTCTCCAACAACATGCCTGAGTCTTTCCAAGAAGCCTGGCCCATCAGGGAGAGGCTGCGCTGAAGCCGATTGAACCGGTTTTTCATAAGTTGCATCTTTCAATGACCGCACCTGTGCATCGGGTCCAGAACCGGCCATCTCAGCGGCGGAGAAAGATAAAGCCGAGGGACAATTACGCTGTCAATACGATGACAGAGTAAGACAGAGACAAACACCAGAAGGCTCAATCCGGGACTGGAGTAGTCCCAGAGTCAGCTGAATGCAAGCTCATCAGGCTTGCATGGCCCGCGAGCTAATTGCCTCTTTCGTGCTGTGGAACGTGCGCCCAATCGCACCGGTCAGGCTAACCAAGCCTCAGCTGCGCCTTGCGATGACATGAAGCGATGCATTTGCGATCTGGAATACTGTATACGGTTGCCGCATAGTTGAGCGTCCAGTGCATGGTTTTCAGCCCACACTTCAGGCGTTACGGCAACTGCGGACGTGGATTACATGCGCGTTGCTGGAAGCGCTTGAGATCCTAAATCATACTTCCATCATTGGTAGTACCGAGGCTGCTGATACGCATATGTCGCCTGACGCGACATCAACGCTTCGTGGAGGCCTTCGTTGAACATCGTAGTCGTAGACTTTTTCAGTCCGCGCTTCTTCTGAGCTTCACTGGTCGTCCCTCCAAGCTTCGCGGGAGCATCCAGGAATTGTGGGACCCAGACTTCAGCGACCACAACCACCTTCCTACGAACGTGGTGCTTTCACGCGGTTGGCTTGGAGTTCCATGTCAAAAACGTGTGATACCTCAAGTCGGGTCTGAAGGTCATTCAGTACCCTTTTCGCATCGTCGAAAAGACAGGTCAGAAACACGAGCAAAGGAGAGCGAGAGTGAGCCACACGAAGATATCTTCATTGTTTCTTCGTCTATCATCACCTCTACGGTGGATCCTCCTTTCATGCATCCATTAGACTCGTTGCACTCCAAACCGAGGTATCTTTCCATCCATCATCCCATCCATTCATCCGTCCAAAATTACCACTCTCCGAACTCGACCAGCGAATCACCAAGAAATTACAACGCAAGAGCGCGAACCAGCCCGCTCACGACCACACAACCCCTCAATAAACGCCCCTTCTTTCCCGTCCCCTCTCCTCAAACCCCCTCTCCCTCTCCCGCCTCCTCATCTCCCTCCTCTCTTCCTTCTCCCTCTCGCGATCCTGCCCGCGCTCAACCTTCTTCTCCAGCGGCGCGCGCTCCTCAATCCTATACTCCTTACGCGGCCGCATCATATCAGCCTCGTACAAGCTGCCACGCTTGGGCCGCTCCGGCAGCCGCACGGGGCCGCCCTGCTCGTACTTGTAGGACCTCTCGTTGCCGATGGAAGCAGGCTTCACTTCGACGGTGGCGTAATGCTGGGTTTTGGCCTTGGGCTTCGAAGCCGAGGAGCGCTTCTCCTCATGCGACGAGCGCGAGGGCTCGACCGTCACTTTCTCACGATAATGCTCGCGATCCTTCCTGCGCGGCGATAATGAAGACCTGCGCCCGGCCTCCTCGTAGCTGATGACGGGCGCGCTCTTCTTGGCCTTCTTGCCCTTGGGCGCCGCGCCCAGCAGGGTCCGGACCTTATTGTAGCCGTGGGGGATCTCGACGCGGACCCACTTGCCGTCGTCGTCCGGGCGGGTGCTGCAGAGCTCGCCGGCGCGCAAGCGCACGTGGACGGCGACGTCCTGCGCGAGATGGTAGCCGGTGTCGCAGAGGAGGCTGCGGCGCGCCTTGTGGCAGGCTGCGCAGCCGTGGGCGTGGTTCTCGAAGTGGTAGAGGGACCAGGCTTCTTGGGAGGTGGCGGGGCGGGAGGGGAGTTCGTCGGAGCGCGGGGCGAAGCGGACGGTTTTGGGCGAGGGCGGGGTGGAGGGTGAGAGGGTTGGAGTGTTGTGGGTGGTTGTAGTGGAGGGAGCGGCGGCGATGATGATGGGTTTGGTGCCGCGAGTGGGCATGGTGGGCGGTGATGTGCTGTGCCTGGGCGGCAAGCTGGGCCAGTGGGGTTGCGACGGGATTGGGTGGTTGGTGGTTGGTTGTTGCTTGGGCAGTGATGCTTTGGAAGGCAGACCGGAAGGCGTCGAGTGGTATATGTGTTGTGGTATGATTGGGGGAAGGAAAAATAGGGCGCAGACATGGGGCGGGAGGAGGAGATATATAGATGGGACCTACCTGCGGCAGCTCTGGCTGCTGGCCAGAGGGTGTGGTGGTGTAATGCACGGGAGGGTGTGAGAAGGGTCAGTGCCTTGGGGGCTTAGGCATGCACAGGATCAGGCAACCGCGGTGCCTCGAGCGCGCGCGCAGAACGCAGGGTAGCGGCAGGACCAGACTCGATTGCGACGCCGCGGCCGGGAGGGCATGGCGAGCATGGGAAAGACTGGGCCGGTGACGATGGGTGAAGGATGGTGGCGATGCTTGGTTCGAGGGTGGAGCTAACGTCGCCAGGCTGCCTGGCCGTGAAGCCCGCGCAAACTGGTGGGGGCGACGTTGGCTGCGGGCGCGCGGCCGGCTGTCTCCATCAGCTGCAGAACAGCGGCTGGCGAGGGCTCGAGGCAACCCTCTGGCCGTCCGCAGCTCGCTCGCCCGCCGCCCGCATGGCTGCCTCTTGACAAACCTACAAACCTACACCTTGCCCTCCGTCTGACGGCCACCTGTCAATGGCGTGAGAGCGTAGCATCTGGTGATGGCAGACGAGCACGGGCGGGCGAACGCTCTCGTCCATCCGAGGCAGGCCGCAACTCGTTCGACACGGCCGGTCGCGGCTCGAGTGACAATGATTTGACGGACGAGATGACGGATCTCCAGGGGCCTGGCAGCGGTGGTACACCGTACACGACAGGGTGACGCCGTCCTGTCGAATCAGCGGCGGCGACACGGGCGAGCACCTGGTGGGAAGGGCGATTCTGCACGTCACCGCCGTAGCCTGCGTGGACGTTCGTCATCGCCGCCCGCGTGCCATTCTTGGTCCGTCTCGCACGCCGCTCCTCACACGCCGTGTCGTATCGCCGTTGGTCCCGGCCAGCCCTTCTTCACCTGGCGCCTTGGCCAGGCAGAGCCCAGGCGGGCGTGCCGGTGAGCCATTGCGTGCCTGCAATTGGCGTGCCTGGGGGTCTTGCGCGATAGCGTCAAGCGAGCGAACGACGCCGAACACCATGGCTCATGGCTCATGGCTCATCGAAGGCTCATCATGCACTCGCCTTCTAGCTCGTCCCGGTCCCACACGCTCGCAGCACCGGCTCGCTCAGGCGGCCCTGCTCCTTGCACGGCGACTCGTGATCATGCGCTGGTGCAGACCTCGTGATAGGCCAGGGCGCCGCGCCCGTTGCGTCTCAACCCTAACACTGCCCTACCAGCTGAAAAGGCGTGGAGGCGCACGCAAGACTCCGTGGCGGCAGTGCTAGGCGCGCGCTGACAGCCCAGCTGGCATCCCGTCTCTGCTCCCCGAGAGCTGCGCGCCGCCGTCGTGCTGTGCGCAGCCGTGGCAGTCCAGCGATACTTCGCTCGAGCCTTGCGATCGCGTGAGAGTGGATGGCACAGCCGTCTGGGCGCAGCACAAGGCTGAGCCCGCGCTCGTGCCAGCAGCGGTGCAGCTGCAGCGCGGAAGAGTCATGCGTGGGGCCAGCCATCCATGCCATCCATGCCATCCCATGCCATCCACGCCGTCCATTCCATCCTCACCTTCTTCGATACCGCAAACGTCGGTGCCGAACTCTACAGACACCGGTGGGAGGCTTGGAGCTGGCAGCTTGGCTTCGAGTCACATCGGCTGTGTGCACGGCCTACCTACTTCTGTTGGCTTTTGTGTGGCCATTGACTTTGGTGTGTGGAATTATGAGTCAAAGAGCTGCAGTGTTCCTTGTGCATGTATTGATTTAAGACCAAGCTTTTGGTAGGTTGTACAGCGGCAGACTCGCTCAAGTCTGAGCGCTCGCAATCACGCCGCGCCGCACACTCCGGCCACGTCGCCCTGCCCGTGATGAAGGTCGTTCATAGTCTGGTCCAGAGCAAATCACACGGGTCTCGAGATCGGATACAGCATCGTTCGCATGTTGCTCTCATGTCGTTCTCGACGGCAGCTTGCCGACGGCATCCGCGCACTCCTTGTGTCTCGCTGCTGGTGTCAGGGTGCGCGCATCGTCATCATCATCACGCCCAGTCTCATATCGTTGTGCGATCTGGGTCACGTCTTAATGTACATCAAAGCATGTCATGCTATCGTGCAGTTGACAACAAAAAGTCAAGCAAGAAGACGCGACAACCTGCGCATGGGTACACGTCAAATCTGAAACCTGAGGCACAAACGGGAGGCCTCAGTCAGCATTTGCACAGACTGACTTGGTCAACCCGCGACATGTATACATCCCATGCTTGAGGCTGACCGCTTTTGCCGCCTTACGATCGCCAAGAGGTAGATAGGCCTGAACGATCCATGGAACGGTCTGCCGCTGCACACCATTGTCATCGCCCCAAATGAGTAAGCCCTACCAGATGTCAATCACATGCTGCCGGCGTTTATGAGAGTACTTCGGCTACACTTCTGATCTGTCCAGGCCACTTGCCAGCATGCATAAAATACCGCTCGCCTCCTCTTACAAAAATACCTATAGCCAGCTCTTGTAAAGCTAGGCTGGAAGAAGTCCTCACAAGCTGCAGCGCGTATACGTGCAGCTGCTGCCTGTGCAGTCTGTGTAACAAGCTAAGATGACTGGCTCCGCCTCAAGAGCTCACGGCATGTAGTGACCTTTCGATAACTCTCTTCCATCCCGCAGTCCAGCATGGACTTTGCGCTCTCTATGATTCCACGGCCAGGGGCGTGGCTTCGGCTTTCGCTATGCACTCGGAGCTGGCAGACTGCCTTTGCAACCTAATCTGCATCCACTTCGACCTTTACATGGCTTGAGTATGTCAACAAAAGAGAGGTTATCCGCTTGTTGGAAAGGTCTTGCCGTCTTCCTCCACGGTCCCATCAACGAACGGACCGGCGTCGAACGTCCCGAGCAAGACTCACCTGATGATTGCGAGGGAGCCTGTCAACCTCAAAACTCCCACACCCCGATTAGCTGACACAGAGTCTCGCGCTTCTTTGAAATCTGCGCCAATACAGAATCCGGGCGGGCAATGCTGGAAGCTCGGAAGTGGAGCCTCTCTGATCACGGGACGGTCTGTAGAGGGACGAAGATTCAACTTGCTGCTCGTACGCCGCTGTCTCTTGTAGACCTTTTGACATATGATGAAGGCATAACTGCAAGTCTAGCTGAAACATAGAGTTCCCCAACCTCTCGTATCGGATAAGCTAGTCGGCGCGATGGCGACCATACAGCGCCACCATCGAGAAAAGCCGACCGAAAACGAAGAAGGGAAAAGGTCGTTAGTCATATACAATAACAGGGAATACAAGGTAATAGGAACAAAAGAGAGAAAAACCAGGCTTTACCCCCGCACTGTCCATCTCACTTTCCCTCCCGACTCATCGTCTTGGGCATGTTGAACAAGCTCTCCACATCCTCCTCTCCGCTCGCAGTCGAATACGCCGGCGCCGTCTCAACCTTGACGTCCGTGCGCGTCGTCGCCTTGATATCCGAAAGCGGCAAGACGCTGTCCCTGCTATTCTTGCGGCCCTTCTTCGCGGCGCCGCCGGTGATGACGACGGTGTTGCCGAGGCCGGGGAGGTGGATGCCGAGGGCGTGCGAGAGGTTCTTCTGCAGCTCGGAGGTCTCGGAGGCGGAGTCGTGGCGGCTGGTGCTGGCGGTGCTGTTGGAGAGGACGACGCTGCCGTGCTTACTGGCGGAGAAGGTCGTGGAGGTCTTGTGGCGGATGTGGCGGGCGATGGGGCCGAGGGTGGGGATCGAGGCGGTGATCATGATGATGCTTTGCTCGAAGGAGGAGGCGTAGAAGTAGGGGACGGCGTTGACTGGAGGGGTTGTGAGTTGGGAAGTTGCGAGAAATGGGGGATTGGGGAGGATGCTTACAGGTGAAGTCCCAGTCTGCGTCGAAGATCTTGTCGATCTCGATTGTGCGCCAAATGGCGGCGACGCTGGCGAGACTGCTTAGGCATAGCAGACAGCAGGCTGCCAATTTCGCGCGAGTGGTTGTTCGCAGACCGGAGATGACGAAACCAGGAGCAAGCGAGAGGGCTCCATCGGTCAAGGCGTTGAAAGCTGGATGATGTTAGGCTTGATGAACGCAAGCGCAGAAGCTGACTGGGATTGGCATACCTCCAATGAACTGAGCAAAGCGAGACCAGGGAGATTGTCTGTAACAGGTGGTGGCGGGGCTGTTCAGGACATAGTCAGCATCTGATGATGGATAGAATTGCGATAGAGGGTCTGCAGAAGCAACGTACTTTGCAATGATAGTCATGTCAGTACCGCAGGCACTCAACAGAGTTATAGCGATGGCGATGTTGAAGATCACCTGTAGCCAAAGCAATGACCACAGGAAGTATCGCAGATATGCCTTGGTCCTCCCAAGTAACGAGAGCGTGTAAAGAGTGACAGCGATGCGACCGAACATAGGCGTGAGTACGCAGAACATCTGGCAGATGTACGCATACTTCAGCAGCTTCAAAGCATGGGGGATTTCCAGATATACTGTGATATCAAGTCGGTCAGCTGTTGTTCGTCCTTGATCCAAAGTGAGCATCGAGGAAGACATACGTGAATGTCGACCGAATCCATGATGGTACGCAAGTTGTATGAGTACAGAGTATCCGATAGATGTGGCCTGGGAACTCGTCAGACACCTGCATTCTTCAAGCCAGCATTTGAAACGAGGCGATCTTACCCAAGTCAATAACAGGAAGACGTCGTCCCACCGGAATCGCCGTAGCACCAAAGTCTTGGACATCATACGACCGCCGACCAACACAGTCGAGACTCCCAGGAGGACCCATGTCATAACACACAGCCCGTCGCCAATATTCCTGTTGACCGGCATGTCCTCAGGCGCCGGCGTGGGCGGAAGCTGAATGTTCTCCGCCATGGTGAATGAAACAGAACGCCTTTGCCACCTCTTCCTCGCAAAGACAGAGCAAAAGAGCGAGAAGCAAAAGCCACAGCTGGCTTAGAAGAAAGCGCAACGGTGCATGGCCACGAGGCCTTGTACTTGCATGTGTGAGACACGTTCGCGCAGGTCAGGGGATGGACGATGGCCCGAAAAGCTTGGTCTAGCTCTTGTTATGGCGCACGCATCTTACTACCAGGCTGGGGAGCATCGGATGCCGCAAGTCAGAGTCGAACCCCATGCACCCCGGAAGTGTCTTGAACGCGGTGTGGGTAGGCCTGCCAGCGCCGTCTGCGCGCCGGCTTCTTAGGCCTGCTAGATTAAAGGCTCCAGGGTCCGAAGCCGTGGTGCAACCCTAGGCGTTTCCTTGCCGTTGATCGAAGCCGCGCCTACGATCCGCCGGAGTCAAGACTGCATGAAGAAATCGTGCAAGGGTAGGAGCGGCTGCTTGATTGCCTGTACACCGACACTCCTGTCACTGACGTCTTGACTGAACGAAATGGACGATGGCTGCTGCTAAGCGAACAGAGATACCGGACCCGCTGACTCGTGCTTTCAGGAACCGGGTGGTGATGGCATCGCCTGCATCCTAATGTAGCTCCTGTGGATTCTATAGCCAGTCGAGCATTATGTCGGTACCGGGAGCCAGGTAAACTTTCGCGATCCGCATCAAAAGGTAGCGTGTGAGATGCCGGGAGAGTAGGAGGACGGCATGGACGGGTTGAGCCCGCACGAAGGAAGGATTGGACGGCAGCCCCTTTGACAGATCCGGGAGCTAAGGTGGTGGGGCACAAGAGGGCCCGCCGCGGAGCAGACTCCTGCAGCGATAGGTCTTGTCGCTGATATAGGATGTTTTCATTGGCCGACACTATCAAAAAGTAGCCCGGCGTCTAGGGCATAGTAGATGTCAGTTGTGAGCCCTCACACCGACGCCGGCTAAGCGAGGACAAAGGCCTATCGAGCCCTCACATCACCCCCAGTTGTGTCATCAATGCTGCCCAGCTAGAACAGCTGATCCTCGCTTTTTTGTCGTCTGGAAGCCAGCGCGGAGGCCTTGGCAGTTTCGCCTGACTCTGCCAGCGGACGAAAGCAGCATCTGTCCCGACGCTGTCTCTCCGCGAATTCATCGGCAAACAGCGTCCGGCCGTTTGTGGAGCCCGCTCCAGATGGTGTCGCTGTTTCAGTGATCATCCGCCGATAGCGCCCGCAGTGACATACCCTCGTACCTTATATCAGCGGCGAAATATCGCAACGTTTCGGGGCTGGTGTGCGCGCCACGTTCCTCCGCATGCAGGTCCAACGCGTGCGAGCTGCGCGTTTTGAGCCTCTGCTATGGGCGCGTCGCCTATACTCGCCTGCACGCCATTTGCGGGTAAGCTTATGCATTAAGGTGGCTACTGATATGCACTTATGCGTCGCGGCATCCTATCCATCGCGTCTGTTGGGAATGTCCAGCTGCGGGGAAGACTCGATATGTCATCCCTCTAGTTATAGCAGAGACAATGAAGGCTACGATCGGCGCAAGGATGAGAAACTTGGAGAGGTACGTGAAGCTTGCGTCTCGTGAACTGATTGCAGCTGCAGACTATCATTGGCCATTCCAAATCGTCGCTCGTCGTGCATCTCTTCTCCGCTCGCGAGCAACTCTCGCCTCGCTCGCCCCAACCACCTTCTGTCGAGGCCACGGAACTCTCGCCCTCGCTTACAGGCACTGGGAGTACCAGTCGTTGATCTTGGTGCAAGTGGTGCCGCTGACGCAGGCGTAGGGGCCAGGCCAACTGTTGCCCTGGAAGAAAGTCAGTACACGTGAAATGGTGGATGAGACTTGTCGGCGGATGAAGTACTTACGCCGCACTGTCCCCACTTCTGTGCAACGCCGCCAGACGCCGTAGTGGTGGTCGCCCTGGAGGTAGTCGTGGTGGTGGCAGTGGTTGTGACCCTCGTGGTGGTGATCGACGAGCTCGACCTGGAGGTGGCGCTCGTGCTTGAAGTCCTCGAGGAGGACGAAGAGCTGGAAGATCCGCTGCCTCCACCGGGCTGGAGGGTGCCAGAGTACGTCGAACCAATGGGCCCGGTCTTGATGTTGGAGAACTTAACGGTGGCACCAGGGTACTTCGACTCGACGTCCGCAGGCTTGCCGGAGTCCTTGGCGCAGTTGCCACGAGCGACACCGGGCCTGTCCTCGGGGGCATCGAGAGGGTACGGGGAGTTGAGCCAGTGCATGTTGACCTCGTAGTCGTCCCACAGAGACATAACGAGCACCATGCCCTTGGCGAAAGCATCGCCCATGGCCTTCATGCCGCCCTTGGTTCTGAAGTGGTTGTTATCACCGAAGACGGACTTTTGAGCAGCGCAGAAGCTGTCGGTGATAGAGTTGCCAGTGACACCAGCGGTGTTGGAGGTAGGCTGGGCGAAGACCTTGCCGTTCTGGACGTAGAGGCGGCGGATCTCTACAAGGTCGCCGTTGGCGGTGTTGTCGGAAGTGATGAATTGGGTCTGGACACACGGTCAACAAGCTGCGAAATAAACCCACCGCAAACAATTTGCTTACCACGACGGTCATGGGCTTGGTGGTGTCGACGATCTTGCTAGGGCCGTAGAAGCTCTGGTTACCCATGCGGACTACCCCATATTGTCAGCCAAGAGAGGTACGAGGTATGCTGACAAGGCTTACATGGGTTGAAATCGCAGCCATCCCTGTCACAGAAGCCCTTGTAGCGGTTGCCATCGCCGGCACCACAGTCGACGTCGGTGGTGCAAGGAGCATTGCCTGGCGAGCAGACGTGAGGAGTCAAGGCGTTGGAGATCTTGTTGGCCTCCCAGATGTCCATTTCGTGGCAGCAAGAACCTGCCAACGGTCAGATCGTACTTATTAGTGTCCGGGATACTTTACTTACCAGTGCCACCAGTTCCAGTATTCTGGTTGTTGGAGGATCCGCCCCAGCCCTCAACGTTGGCCTTGCCCTCGATGAACTTGATGTCCCTGGGGCATTGTCTGCCTCACCGTTAGCATGCCATCCCAAGACAACAACATCTTGACTAAGAATACTCACGAGTCGCAGTAGCCAATGCCGAACTTCGTACCAGCCTTGTTGGTAGCAGAGATACCACCATCGGCCGGCATGGAAACAAAGTACAGCGCACCGTTCAGACCACCTGAGCACAATTATTAGCAACTTCTGGATCTCCCCGTCGAAGACCCGGGCACTTACATTCGAGCTGGCTGACATCAACGTCAAAGGTGAACTCCTGGTTCTTCAGGTTGAACATCTGGTAGTTCTTGTCCTGATCATCCATGAGATAGACACGAGAGCCGACGTTCGTGCCTGTCTTGAGCTGCAGGCTCAATTGGTTGCCAGAAGTCTTGATACCATAAGTGCCGGAGTAGTCAGCGCCATCCATAGCACAGTTAGCCGCGCAGGTGACTCCATTGGGGCAGAGGGTGGGGTCCCAGGCGTTGCCGGTGTAGCAGTTGGTCGACCCCGACGTGGAGTGGAGCCAGCGCCAGTTGCCGTCAAGAACGACACTCTGCGTTTTAGCGGTACAGCCGCTGGAAGTGCAGGTCGACACGGAGAGAGCAGGGTGCCTCTCAGGAGTAAGCGTGCCAGCTTGCTGGGCGTGGACTGCCGAACCCAGGGAAAGGGCGGCGATGGCGAGAGACAAGGCAGACATGCTTGCAGATTGGGTTGGGAATCTACTGATGGATGTGCTGGCGATGGACGACTGTTTCGCGGCGACCAAGAACTTTTATACGATCCACTTGCCCAGAGAACACGCTCAAGGCAAGCGACTTACAGCAGGGTTCGCCGCATTGTGGTGTCTGCCCTAGTTCTTAGGACGATAGGCCCACAAGTTGCTGTCTTCGTGCGGTCCGTCGGAGGAGAGGTCCTACGGAGCCTGTTCCACAACAGGCCATGACTTGCCATTCCTTGAAGTAGGGCACAGACAACGGAGAGGTGAGCCCGACCTTACATGGCCAGTCGTAGTCTCTGCCAGCCATGGCTAAAGCATCGTAGCATCCGAACAAAGGCCAGGTCTGGATCGCTAAATGACCAGCTGACATGCAGGTACCCACTCGCCACACTATTCACGAAGGTTATTCATACGATGTTAGGAAGGCCCGAGCCATCTTGGAATTAGGTGTGCAATGTAGCAGAATGTAGTCCGGAGCGGAGAGTGTTGTGGTCCGAATGGGTTAGGCCTCCGGGTAAGAAGGGCAAGGCGGCGCCAAGGGTGTCTCCGCGCAGCTTGAGCTGCATTTAATCTATGCAGCCATACAAGAAACGGCCCTCCCGAAGTCTGTCTCCATGTGCTTGTGACACCGCGATAGAAGTTTATCCATGGTTCGGCTGGGGCGAAGCTTGTTGTGGTGGCTCTAAGAAAGCTGTACAATCACAGCGTGGTTGACCATCTGCTCCAGTCAACCGCGTTACTTGTCGCGGACTCGGCGCTGGAAAATATTCTCCATTGAATCGTCAAGAT
Source organism: Septoriella neoarundinis (assembly GCA_022813125.1). Lineage (NCBI taxonomy): Eukaryota > Fungi > Ascomycota > Dothideomycetes > Pleosporales > Phaeosphaeriaceae > Septoriella > Septoriella neoarundinis. The sequence goes on from JAKLND010000035.1 coordinate 60,177, forward strand.
CATATGTAAAACAATAGCTCAAGGCCAGTATTGCAGTAATTATCGTAAGAGACACGTTTAGCCGGGTGAGTTTGTTGTCGACTCCGTGGCGCCACACCGCTCCTAGCGACGCGATCGGCCCGCTCTGTCGACGCATTCTTTCGCGCTCATGTCATCGCAAGCCAATTGTGGCTGAGCTGCACCTTCACTTCCAGCAGACGGACGTGGCTGGTATCTTGTGTTTCATCGGCGGAAATTGACGAACCTTGGTGTGGAGTTCAGATCCTATTAAGAAGCCTTCAATGACGCACGCTCACGCATACTTGGATGTAGGGTGTTCAAGAATATCTTGCAATCCACCTTAAATTCTGGAATAAACATTGTCATTAATCTAGTCTAACTTAGTCAAGAGTTTGAGGTACGAGCAGGGACCAAGTGTGCTTCAACCCTCAGTCCTTCCCAGGCACAGGAACGCCCGATAGATCACTACAGATCTTCAGAAGCTCCTCCTGCTTGTCGACCTTGCCGGCACCCGGATGGGCGGAGTCCTCGCCACTAGTTGTAAAGAAGGCACCGGACTTCAGCTTCGCCGCAAAACCCTCGCCGGCCGCCCATTCTGTCAGCACCTTGGCCGGCTTGTCCGTCGTGCCGGGAGCAGAGCCGCCCATCTTCGTCCGCACCCATCCGGGATGCATGCTGACGCTTTGCACATCCGACCAGCGTCGCGCGAAAGCGTTCGCGAGCATCGTGTCGTGCAGCTTGCTGTTGCCGTAGGAGGACGACGTTGTGCAGTCTTTGAGGGACTCGTCGCCACCGTAGTGGCTGTCAGAGCTCATGAAGAGAATGCGGGCTTTGGGCTTGTTCATGAGGCATGTGAGGATGTAAGGTGCCAGGGTGTTGCAGGCGAATACGGCAGAGATGCCATCGGATGTCATCTCGCGAGTTGAAGTGCCACCGTACCCGATGCCAGCATTTTGAATGATCGCGTCGAAGGTGCCAGTCTTGTTTGCATCCTCGGCTAGCTTCTTTGTTTCGCTGATTGATGTCAAGTCGCCGATGAGTATCTCTTCGGCATTGGGAACAGCCTCGCGAGTTTGCTTAGCTCGATCGGCGTTGCGAGCGTGGAGGGTGACCTTGTGGCCTCTCTCGATGAGCGACTTAGCCGCTGCAAGGCCGATGCCGTCGCTTGAACCTGTGATAAAGACGCGAACCATTATTGTTGATTGACTTGTTTTTGCAAAGTTATTTGTGGATGTGGATGAGATGAAGAGGTTTACACGACAGAGGAGAGCAATATATCCCAGGGATCGAGGTGCAGGCATATGTCATTACCCACCTTTCACAAGGTGTCGTACCGGTACCATCTCCGCGTCCATCATTCGAGCTTTGGCAGTATAGACCACAAATTTACTGGTTTTATATGAGATGAGAAGCTGTGCGAATATATACAACCTTCACTTCGTGATTCGAATGCAATCGATGAGCCGAAGTAACCAAGTCGTTACCACAAGACAACAAGTATCGACCGAGCAGTGGCGATAGCAATGACGTCATCTGTTGATCGGGTCGTTACATCGGACCGGGAGACTAGACGATCACAGTGTTCATTACAAGCCCACTGCGACTGAGAGCATAAAGCATCAGGGCCTGAGAACGAACGATAGTTTCACGGTAACTTTACTTTCTAATGCCTTCAATCCGCTCATACAAAACCAGCGCAATCATTGACAGGCCACAGTTACTGCTCTCGCGCTAGTGCACAGTGAACCCTCCATCGAGTTTGATGTCCGCACCGTTGATATTGCGTGCCGAATCCTGGACAAGGAACGACACAGCGTGTGCGACCTCCTCTGGCTCGGCGAAATCGCCAGTCGGGATTGATCTCTGATATCTGCACACTCGGGTCAGATTTAAAATACACATCCAGGAGATTATTCAGATTACTTACGCTTCTCTCACCTTGACATCGGCCCAGGCCTTCCGTCCCAAAGCGGTCCAGACTGGACCGGGGCAAATGGAATTCGTGGTGATGCCTTTCGGAGCCCACTCTAGGGCGCAGCTGCGAGTAAGGCCGAGAAGTCCAGCCTTACTTGCGCAGTATGCTGCATGTTGGTCCAGGGCAATGTGGGCAGCTTGGCTGGCAATATTGACAATGCGTCCAGGTGGTGCTGGCGCGCTGTTCCGGCTATCAGCACGGGCTTGCTTCGCTGCGAAGAATGCCCGCGCGAAAGCCTGGCTGGTAAGTGTGGGCCCGTAAAGGTTGACGAGATAGTGCTTCAGGCTGTCCTCCGGTGGTGTGGTTTCAAATGGACTATCCGGCCGAAAGCGTTAGCCTACAGACTTCGAGGAGAGAGTCTGGACAAGCTTGCACTCACCTCAGGGCAACGTAACCGGCAGCATTGACAAGGATGGATGGGAAAGCAGCCCTATCGCCAATGATTTCTTGAAAGGCATCGTCCACGGATTTTGGGTTGGTCACATCGCATGCGTACGCTTTCACGTCATTGATCTCGGCTGCACTCATGGACCCATACACGCCATCCAATGTAGACTTGACCTTGTCTGCCTCAAATGGTGCATACAAAAGAGCTAGCTTGGCACCTTGCGAGCGAAGAAGAGTGCCGACTGATGAGCCAATGCCGCCTGCAAGAACGATTTCATGAGCGATGATCTTTCGGCAACACGCCATGTGCTTTCGGCAACTGCCTGTCTACGTACCGATACCGCCTGTGATGATGGCGAGGCGAGAGGAGAGGGCGCGGTTCATGACCAAGCGATATCGCAGAAGAATAACTCGCTTGCGAAAAGAATAGCTCGTGTCATAAGACTTGTTCAAAAATCGAGTGCTTGTTGTCGTTGTTGCACAATTGGAGATGGCTGACTATCCGAGCCTGTGCCCCACTTCGTGCTCGGCGGCGACATCATTCCAGCTTCTCCGCCGACGTCGCGCTGTCTTTGGTTGGACCCTCTCGCCACACTTCGCAACCCGAAATTCACACTTCACTTGAACATTGGATATAATCACCGCGATTGTGTATTCTTGTTGAAAACGACATGTTGAGCCATCCAAGTCGCCAAACCGGCCAACAAGCTGATCTGCGGCTTCGATACTGCCACGGTCCGCACGTGTTTCTACAGGTCATGACCCCGTGTCACGCCGCCCGACGCGTGACATGCACGCGGCGACGCAGAATAACCAACGTAACTAAGACTTGACAGCCATATTGAGTGCGCATAGAGCAATTTGGCGAGGAAGAACATGGGTGTAGACGCCCGAGTCTCACAAGCGCAAGAGCCGACGGACCTTGGAGCTCCGTATCGGAAAACGAGGCGGTATGGGCTTTGAGCCGCGTGCACCTGTGCGACCCTGCCTCGCCTACAACGGAATGGCACTTTCTGTCTTTGTAGGGCTAGAGAGACTAATATCAAGCCATCGCCTTCACCCGAGATCTACTCTCCAGGGCTCCGGAGACCTCACCTCCGCTGAGGTCGTCCGGAACGATGCCGGACTACCAGAACAAAGAAGGCCAATGGTTTCAAGTGTTGAGGTTTGATGGTAGGCATTCCCCTTGGCATACTATATATCCTTTCGTTATTCCCTTCTCTGTCAATTGCGATAATCGCAAAGCAGTCAGCTCCCTCTCTCATCTCATCTCCCACCTTTGCTCCCTCATCATGCACTTCGTCTCTCTTCTCGCCGCGGCGAGCACGCTGGGGCTCGTCCTTTCAGCTCCCAACAGCTTGGCCAAACGCGCCGGCAAGATGCAATGGGTGGGCGTCAACGAGAGCGGCCCTGAGTTCGGCGATGGCATCTTCCCGGGCCTCTACGGCAAGGACTACATCTGGCCCACCCTGTCTACGTACGACACTTTCATCGCGCGTGGCTTCAACACGTTTCGCATCAACTTTTACATGGAGCGTTTGATCCCTAACAGTATGACCGGCTCCCTTGATCCGGCATACCTGAGCAATCTCACGGAGCAGGTCAACTACGTGACTAGCAGGGGCGCATATGCAATGATCCAGCCGCACAACTATGGGCGCTACTATAAGGAGGTCATCACTGACACGGCGGCCTTCGGAAAGTGGTGGCAGACTGTCGCGTCTGTCTACAAGGACAACCCCAGGGTCATCTGGGACACGAACAATGAGTGTGTCGTTCCACTTGGTTCTGGTTGTTGCCTCACGATTGCTGATTTCTAACCTTCAGGTATAACACCATGTCTACTGCACTCGTTGTCCAGCTCAACCAGGCTGCGATCAACGGTATTCGCGCTGCTGGTGCCAAGCAAACGATCAATGTGGAAGGAAACGGTGTGTCACCTTCACTGCCCAATATGCGCAACGGACAGCATACTAATGCCCCAAACAGCATGGACTGGTGCTTGGACGTGGACTACATCTAAAGGCACTGACGGCAAGACCAATGCGTAAGTAATGGACCGCGGCGTCATGTACCGGCAAGCTGAATGGTTCTAACCTCTTCGTCAGTGATTTGATGGGCTCGCTCACCGACCCTGAGAACAAGCTGGTCTACCAGATGCACCAGTACCTTGACAGCGATGGATCCGGTACTTCCCCCAATTGTGTGTCCTCCACCGTCGGTGCCGAACGCTTGGTGGCTGCTACCAACTGGCTTCGCGCCAATAAGAAGATCGGCCTCATCGGGGAGTTCGCAGGAGGTGTCAACGCTCAGTGCCAGACTGCCATCGCAGGCATGCTCCAGTATATGAACGATAACTCTGGTAAGTTGAAGCTCCCAAGGTCCATCTTTCCATTGCTGACCCGTGCAAAGATGTGTGGCAGGGCGCTCTCTGGTGGGCTGCCGGACCATGGTGGGGAACCTACATGTACGGCCTTGAGCCTACCAACGGCGCCGCATACAGCGCGTACATGCCCATCCTGCAGTCTGCTTTCGCTGGCTCTGGGTCCGGCGGCACCACCACTGCCACATCGACTACTTCCAGCAGAACAACGTCGACGACGACCAGGACCACTTCAACCGCGACGACAACAAGGACAACCTCGTCTCCGTCTCCAACTGGAAACTGTGCGTCCAAGTGGGGCCAGTGTGGTGTGAGTATCTCATGCAAATCATGAAAGCGGCCTCAAAATGCTGACGAGTCGGCAGGGCAACGGATGGAGTGGGCCGTTCTGCTGCGTGAGCGGCAGCACTTGCCAGAAGTCGAACGATTGGTACTCGCAGTGCTTGTAAGCGGACCGAAAAATTGGAAAACCTGTTGGAAAGACGTATTGCAGGTCATCTCGAACCGTATCTGTTGTGCCTGAAATGGCATTCCATTTCTGCAACGCAAAACTCCCATTTTCCTCAAGCTCATAAACTTGACCGCTTCTCGCGAAGCAATGATCTCCACGTGTGCGTGAACCTTCGAATACGTCCACGTGGATGACAGTCTTGGTGTCTGTACGGTAGATCCGAAAAGAGTAAGTGATGACCGCTGACGCTTAGCATATCGCTCTGACCGGAAGAACGTCGGCGACTAGGCGACGGTATCTCAATATGCCTCCAGCAATGTTTGCCGCCCCGAGACGATGGGACCTCGGCGGCGCAATTGGTAGCGGTATCCGGGGTAAAGAAGACCGGTAGGCGCGCCACCCCTTTGCTGGGCACTTGGCGGGCAGGGGGTGGATGTCTCGTTCTGGGCTTCCGGCCTAAGCCTCTTCAAGCCACACAGTCAGAAGCACCAAGCCAAAGCTCGGTCCGAAAGTCAAGACCGGAGTTGGTTCTGATGTGCGATTGCTACGCATGTTGTCCCACCATTCGGAATACCTGCTTCCCGTAGCAATAAACCGGGAACGATATCACGTCTCTGAGGCCGAGGAACCTGTCGGTGGGCGTCCGATATGCGGTCTTCAGCCCCGGAACTGGCAATGCTTGCGAGAGACAAGACGTAGGATGAAAGTGACCCCGCGGTTTCCCCGCATCATCACCAAACTCTGATGGGCACTCCTTCGCTGCAGCAAGCTGCCGCCCGGCAGACGCGCGATACTATTGGCACGAGTCATTCTCTATACCAGGATGCATACAGCCGGCCCAATATCCGATATGGCTCCAAGATGAACATTTGATCAGAACGGATTCCGCGTGGGGCATGTCAATCAGAAAGCCATGGTTGATGGCATTTTTCCATCTAATTAGTGGCTACCAGCAACGTTCTCCGAGTGAGACATGGAGGCTCGTGTTCAGGAAAGTAAGACGAGCGCTTCAGGCATACCGGTAATAAAAGTCTAAAGCCACCCTCACGTGCTACCGAGCCGCCGGCAGTGCAGATCTGGTAAGCCCATGTGCGTGCGCGTATACACAATGGGAAGGATTGGCGGCTCTTGGAAGATGGAGACCGCCGACGCCGTTGACCCAATGGTATATGAACATGCTGGCCGCCCGATACTCCTGCTTCCCCAGATTCAGTGACCCCAGTCTCTCCAGGCTTACCCCACAGAGTGCCATACAGATCCTAGTCCGCCATGAGGTCGTGTTATGGGAGAGGTGCGCCGCTGCGCTGGGCAGTCTATGCTTGTTGTCTGTCTGCTTTCTTGTTCTTCGGGTATATCGCTCCACTGTCTGCTAAATCCCCTTCGACAATTAGCTGACCTCCTTCATAGTTATGACCAAGGTGTCCTGTCCGGCTTGCTCGAGAACCCACACTTCCGCGAACAGTTCGGCGATCCTTCAGACGTCATTACAGGCGTCATCGTCTCCAGCTACTGCTTGGGCGCTCTTATCGGATGTGTGATTAACTTCGCTGTCGGAGATTTGTTGGGCCGCAGATACATGATCTGGATTGCCATGGGCCTGATTGTAGTCGGCGCGAGTCTGCAGACCTCGGCCTACAGCGTCGCCCACTTGATCGTTGGTCGCATAATTACTGGATTCGGAACCGGTATCGATTCGAGCACCGTTCCGATGTACCAGAGTGAGCTGTCCAAGCGAGAATGGCGCGGCAGATTGGTCTCATGGGAGATCCTCTTCATTGGTATCGGCATCGTCTTGGTAAGCTCATCAGCAAGCACTTTGTCTTTCGAGTCGTGCTAATATTTTGTAGGCTTACTGGATCGATTATGGATTCTCCTTCCTGGACGGACCAGCTTCTTGGCGCACACCGATCGCTATCCAGCTCACTTTCGCCATCGCCGTGATCTTCATCGTCTGGGGTCTCCCCGAATCACCACGTTGGCTCGCAAAGCGAGGTCGTGTTGAAGAGGCTCTCGAGGTCATCTGTGCTATCAATGATCTTTCGCCTGACGACGAGTACGTCGTAACCGAAATGGAATCCATCCGGAAGGTCATCGCGCTCGAACAGCACGAGGGAGCCCAGAGCTGGACTTCGGTATTCAAGAAAGATGCTCTTCAAACCAGGAAGCGTGTCGGTCTCGCGTGGTTTGGTCTATTCATGAATCAATTGTCCGGCATCAATCTTGGTAAGTAGGATGTCCGTGGAATCACGGTGAACTATCAACACTGACTGTGGATGCTAGTTGTGTATTACCTGCCGTCTGCCTTGGGCGAGTTTGTCCAGCTGCCACGCCCAACTGTCTTGTTGATTGCCGGCTTCATCCAACTGTTAGTTCACATGAAACAGATCATGAATGACAAGAAGACGACGCTGACAAGTGACCTCGTAGCATGTTCCCAATCGGCAATCTTCTTCCCGCCCTTGCTCTGGACCGCATCGGACGCCGTTGGACGATGATCTGGGGCTGCGCCGGCCTTTCTATCTGCATGATGATGTTAGCCGCCCTTTTGGCCACGGCCTCGAAAGCGGCCACCGACGCTGGCCAGAGAGGACCGGCCTCGGGTGCTGTGGCTTTCTTTTTCCTTTACATGTTGATCTTCGGAGGAACCATCAACGTCGTGCCGTGGGTTTACGGCCCTGAGATCCTGCCGCTCGAGGCCCGCACACGCGGAACGGCCATCGTGAGTTCCAACCATCATTCACGCTGTGACTTTATAGCCGCTGACACCCTTTCCAGTCTGTCTCCGCTCACTGGCTTTGGAACTTCTTCATCGTCATGATCGTGAGTATCTGCAAGCTTGGCTGCACCCGAACTATCCGCTGACTGAACATCCAGTCTCCCGTCCTGATTAACCGCATCTCATGGGGAACGTACCTGATCTTCATGGTGCTCCTGGTAAGTCTACAAGGCGACACTCGTCAACCTTCGAAATGCACCTCGCTAACCGCTATGTCCACTACAGGCTTTGTTCATCCCTGTGATCTATTTCTTCTATCCTGAAACTTCCAACCTCAGCCTTGAGGACATCGACCTCATCTTCCTTCCAAAGGAGATGGGCGGCCTCAACGGCAATCCTAGGATCCGGATGACGCCGGAGATGGCTGCTGAGCGTGTTGCCGAGAGGGGCTTGAGCAAGGAGGATGTTGCCGAGCAGGTCGAGAAGGTCAAGGAGAGTGACATGTAGAATAGCAGACGTCGCTAGTGTCTGTGGTCGCAGGGGCCTGATTGCATATTACGTGCTCAGCTCTGAGGAATGCCTTGACGTTTGATGATCTCGGTTTTCAGTCGTCTAGCTACCTTACGTTCTCACTGAACCAGCTACGTATCCACCTTATCCCATGGAGAGCAAACGTCCCTCAGAATTTGACAGTAAGTAACGGTCCGATCTGGAACAAAGCTAGTTGAAGGGAGAGGAAAAAGCTATTAAGGGATCCCTTCCGCCATGTATTGTCTGAGTGCGGTGGAGGATCATCGTCGAGTCAACGCAGCTCTTCACGGAAGCGGGCACTGTAAGACTGCTCTATCGCACGATGTCAGCATTTGCGCTTCGAAAAGACGGTCTAGACAATTACCTTTGTGGCCTCTCGACTGGCGTGTCACGGCACGCCTAGGTCCTCCGGAGCTTCGCATGCGCGAAGACTGAGATTGCCTAGTGACTCGTGCGGAAGCGATAGGGTCGACCCCGGGAAGCTCGTTGACGGATTGAGAAGAGCGTGCAAAGAAGCCCTCATCCGCAGTGGGCGGTCTGCTGGCTTGGTTGGTGGTTAATGGGAGGCTTTTCTTCTTATTCGCTGCATGTCGGCGAACGGGTTCATCGTCAGGAGCACGCTTCCTACCACCCGATTTGGCCAGGAGACGAGGGTCCATGGAAGGTGTAATTGGACGATGCTCGGCAAGCAATGGAATTTTGGGTCCCGAGTACCTTCTCTGAATGCCGCCGACGGTCAGTCTCATGAAAGCTGGAGAGCTTTCAAAAGCGTCCTGCGCAGCATCCGGGGTTTTCTGACCACACGCGGCATGGTTCATGCCAGTACCTCTCAGCTCACTCGAACTTCCCTGAGATGAAAGGCGACCTTCAAAAGACTTCTCGGACACCGCTCGCATGAGTCGCTTCGACGAGCTGTTGGGCTGCGGGACAGATTTAGTGGACGTGTGACCAGCAAGAATCGGGCTTTCTGCAATAAGTTCAAGATTCGAGGTGTCCTGCGGATCTTCGAAAATGGTGAAGTCTTGGTCATCCAGAATTTGCGAAGAGGCAAGCAATGATGGTTCATCTAAGGCCGCCTTGCCTGTGCCGAACCTTGGCTTTCCTGAGAAGTCAAGCAAAGGGGTATGGCTTTGCAGCTGCTGTTGCAAGTCTTTCCGCTGCTTGCGCAACTCTTCCGAAGTCCTCTCAAGGTCTGCGATGATTGCTTCCTTTATCGCCGTCTTTGACTGAAGATCTTCACATTTTTGCTTCCATGAAGTCGTGTCCCCGTCGAATGCCTGTTCAAGTGAGTTCCGGATGTCATCTGCTTCCTTTTGTTTGGCCTGAAGCTCAGTCTGGAACTCGGCTAATCGGAGCTGGAAAATTTCATGTTGCTTTCGGCTTTTCTCTTGTTCGTCGGATATCGCTTTCTGGGAACTGGAAACGACTTGAGCATTCAGACTGTCTGCGTGCTTGATTCTTTCATGTGCCTGCTGGAGCTCAAGCTGTAGCGTTTCCAGACCGTCCTGCTGTTTCCTGCTTACGGCAATCCTCTCTGCATCAGCTTCGCGGGCAGCAGAGCGAACTTGAAGAAGCTCAGCCTTGCGCTCTTCAAGTTGTTGCCTCAATGTCGAGATCGTCGATTCGTTTTCCGTGCAAATTAGGGACCATGAACCTTTCTCAGCGACAAGCTCATCATATTGCAATTTTACGGAGGCGTTATCGTCGGAAGCGTGTCTGAGTGCCTCGTGTTGTTGTTGAAGAGTGCGAAAGCGGTCAGTGAGCTCTGATAGCTTGCGTGCCGCCTCTGAATCCCTCGACAGTGGCTCCGCATGAAGCTCGTGAAATTTGACTTTCAGCTGGTCAAGTTCTTCTGTTCGCACCTTCAACGCCTTCGTCTCCTTGCGCCGTTGGCCTTCGACCTGCTTCAATTGGTTTTCATATCGGGACTTCTCCTGGGCGATGAAGGTGTTCGCGCTCTGTGAGAATTGTTTCTGCGCTGCGCTGACAGCTTCCTTGATCTGTGTTTAAGTTAGCGTTTTCGCAAAGAGCAGCAAAGGTTCGTCAGGCTCACCCTTGCCTCGATGTCAGCCTCGTCAGTCCGAGACTTCTGGTCATTCATTGCACGTAGAAGATTAGCTTCGAGCTCTGCGACACGAGCTGAAGACAGCTCTAGAGCCTGGGCTTGCTCCGCTTCCTTTTCTCTAGCAAGCCGCATCTCAGTGTGGAGATGCACCATACGGTCAGTGACGCTTTTGAGATCAGCACTGAAGCTGATGTGGGCCTCATTCCACACTTCTGCCTGCGTTTTGGCTGATTCTAGATGGCCCAGCTTTGCCGAAACAGGGCGGATTGCATGATCTATTACTCTCTCAACGATTTGAGCAAGCTCCACCACCCGGGTTTCTGCTTCAGGTCCAATCTGCAAGCTTTGTGTGACCCTCGACTCGGAGTCACAAACCTGACGGCGGATCTCTTCGCAGTCCTGAGGTGTGGCTAAACCTCGCGCGGTGAGATCACGCAGTATTCCGTGCAGGTAAGTGACGTTAAGAAGAAGCTGGACCCCCTTTCGTCGAGAGATGTTAATCGTGGTAGAAGCGACTGCACACATTGCTCAATAGAAGCGGCCAGAGATGTTGTGTCACTAGAGCGAAATGTACCGATGATTTCCTCGAGTTTTGAGCGATGATCGCGCTCTTCGACAAGCTGTCCGATTTTCTCATCAAGCTGTGTTCTCAGTAAATCACGGTGCATAATCACAGATTGAAGATCAGATTCCCTCGCAACCAAGAGCTTTTCCAGAGAAATCTTTGCATTGACCTGCGCCGTTTCGTAATCGTCTCTGCTGGCTAGTGCGGTCTGCAAACGAGAGATCTCAGCTTGGCTTTCCTCGATTTGAGTCGTGAAAGAGGATTTCTCAGCATGATGTGAGCGTTTGAGGCTTTGCATGTCATGACCGAGACCCTCAAGAAACTTCTGTAAGCCCTTTGCCTTCGCGATCTGACGTCTGTACTTGTCTATCGAGACTTCACTGTGATCCAGTTGCTCCTCCAAGTTTGCAACTTTAGCACGGAGTGCATTATTGTTCCCTTGAGCGCGTTGAAGCTGTGACCGCATGGCATAGTGGTCTGCGGAGAAAGCTGTCTTCAGATTCATCTCTTGCTGTCTGAACTTGTAGGCAACGACTTCAAGAAGCTCATTCGTGTCCGTTGCATCGCAGTAGTTGGTTGGATTTGCGTCTGCATGAAACTCGCTGCGGAGCTCCTTTGGCAAGGAATCTTTCCCCACATCAGATCGGCCAACCATTACATGGCCTCTGTCTCCTGCGGCGGAACAAGGTTGATGCGAAGCCCGGCGGCCTGTATTTCCGTTGCCCATGTACATTTCGCCGTCACTGATGGACCACGCACTGTCATCACATTGGCTATCCTGACTTGTTGAGGTCTCGGGCTGGGGCTGGGCATCGATCTGAGATTGCACGGCGCCTTCACGCAGAGATTGAGTACAGCCATCAGACTGACCGGACAACTGGTATGTCTGGGACATGGTTGTCGTAGGAACAGAGCTTGGTGCTTTGCATTCTGGAACGGTAAGCAAGGCCGCAGAGAAAACAGTGAGCCGCGTATTACCATTTGAGACAGCAGTAAGGCTGGTCTCGCTTCCAAGCTGCTCATCATCAAGGGCAGGACGAACGGCCGGCGACGAATCGCTTGTATCTGCAGGGCCCTGGTCCGGCGTATCAGGTTTTATCAGGAACTTGTTGGCCGTGAAAGCCTCTTCGTAATAGCTTGACCCAGTCACAGGTTGAGTGTCGTCCGACATGGTGTATTGCTCGATGCAATCGCGAAAGCCACGGAGGAAAATCAGTGTACCTTATGCAAGGCTTTGGAAGGTCATCCTGTCGCCTATGGCACGGTTCGGCTCTCGTGAGATGATGAAGAGCGCGGGCTTGGTGAGCGGCGCCGGCCACAGGTGAGGTTAGAACAAAGTTGCGGCATGCTGGGAAGGCACGCCTCATGCTTCCGCGCCATACCATAGAACGAGCATTTGCGCTCCTGCCACCAGAGGGTATTTTCACAAAACACTGGGTTCACAGAACCTTGCCGCGACTGGGCCTAGTGCTTGTCGATTCGATGAAGTTGAAGTGGCATAGCCATGCACTCATTACTGCTATATTCCGTCCATTGCGCTCCTGAGTTCCCATCACAAGTCAGAACCATAGGTCAGAACCAGTAAGCAAATCATGGCATAAGTATTTCATTCAGAAAAGTAGCATCTTCTCGTAGACCCCGAATGAAGCCCACCGAGGGTCCGAAACTGCACTGAGGAGCCGTTCGTCCGAACCTCTTGCAGACTCTCGCCTATTGACTCATTCTGAAGAGATCCAAGGAAAACATCTCGGCGACTTTTTCCGGGATAGAAAGAGTGCATTGTTGACAGATGCAGTGAGCAGGGGCAAAGAGCACGACGCCTTTTTCGGCCACACGCACGGACCCTGGCGTCTGCGCAACCTGAAAACCAATCAGCCTCACGAGTCGACTTCAATCACTCCTACCACCCAGCTTTCTAGCCGCCCATTGACGCCAAGCGCGCATCAACGGCCCTATGGTACTCAAGCTGCATATAAATGGTGCAAATGGCATCGTAGGCTGGTCTCTGCAATCGCCCATGCGTCTGACCGGGCGCTTCGACGCCCGGCATCTGGAGATGACCTGAAGGAACGGGTACTTTGTAAGGGCCTTCACCTCTCATCCTTCTTCGTGCCATCGTGTTTATCTCGTCCGGAATTTCTTCGTGTGTCCGAGCTGGGTCTCAAACTGCGAAATGCGTTCTCTACTCCTTTCTCTCGTCGCCATTACTGCGACACTGCCATTCTCTCACGCCCGATTTGCTACCACAGTCGTAGTCTACGTGACCGTCCCGCCGTCTGGCTCGCCCACGGCTGCGGCAATCTCTGCACAAGCAGAGACCGCTGAGTCTACGGATTCTAGCCCCCAATCCACATTCCTATCGACTGGCGGTTCAAGAGCGCCCTCCGCCGTCTCGGAAACGGCGATATCGAGTTCGCAATCCATCCACGAGGCGACTTCCTCGCAGATCTCACCAACAGCGAGTGCAACGCCCACAATCAGCCCTGAAATCTCTGAGCCCGGAGCATCGAGCCTAGGCAGTGGCGAGGTTGACACAGAGGGCGGTGCTTCTGGGTCCAGCTCCGGTGCCTTCCATCTCAGCAAGGGAGGTTTAGCGGCCATCCTCATCGTGGTGATACTGGTCGTCTTGTTTGGCAGTAAGTCAAGTCCAATCCATGCGGCTTACCTCAAGCTAATTCGATCGCCCAGTCGCAAGCACCGTCTTGTTCATCATCGCAAAGCGCCGGCAATGGACCATGCGCCAGACCCTCAAGCGTGCATCTCGCCGCTTGACGGGACGCGGCGGCTCTTCTAAGACACCGCAGACTTCAGCTCCTGCAAATCGCCGATCTCGACGTGATGGCATTCGGATGGGCAGCCCACCGCGCCCCGCCGTCAGAGCCGTATATCCCCCAGGCCACAAGCGAGGTCTCGTTGTAGACACCAAGGATCCGGAGAAAGGCCCTCAGCCGCTTGATGGCAGAGCGCCCAAGAATACCAAGCCAAGAGAGAATACTTGGATTCAGCGACTTTGGGGATATGGGTGGAAATAATTGAGTTGCAATTGGTTGCCTATGCAAGATCGAACGCAGCTTCGCATTTTTCGGTGGATGTATAGATCTCAGCACGTACATATTCTTGCGGCGTACGTTTGTTTACTTCAGGTAGACCAAGCAATACTGATGGCAAGGCGCGATGATTGTCTCCAAGGTGAAATCCAGTCTCGCAATGACACCCATGGAAAGGTCCGTAAAAGCGCGGTATTGAATTGATCGGTATGACATACGAGAGCATGAAAAGTTGAAGCTATTCTAATCGAACGACTCCTTGGTGTGATCTGGAAGTGACCTGATGGCTCATACTCTCTTATCACCTTTGTCATAGAGCATATTCGGTGTCGGAAAGAATAACGGCAATCAATCATAGCGACCCCATCATGAATACGACGAGGTTAGTTCTTCGTGGGCTTAGGCTTGGGCGGAGTCGGCTTGACAGGTCCCGGGACGCCTTTTGGGAGCGTCGATCCGATATCACCCCAGCGGACGTTGCTCCAAGTGACGTGGGTGTCGGGCTGGTTGGCGAGGATAAGCTTGGGGTCGCCCTCAGTGGCATTGCAAGGCCCGGAGTTGCCGCTGTCCATCCAGTTCATGAAGTCGCCGTCGCTATTCCAGATGGAGAAGATCAGGACCATGCCGCGCTCAAGTGCACCGCCCATTGTGGCCAAGCCACCGAGGCGCTTGCCTTCAGTGCTTGCGGCGTCGCAGTATTCCTGAAAGATGTCAGATTGGCTGTATTTGATCAGGTAGGGAGAACATACGTCGGTGATACTTGTCAGTCCCTCACGTCCTGATGCGCTGGTTGCATTGGCATTTGCAATCACCTTTCCGTCCTGCATGTACGTGCGGCGGACGTCGATGAGAGTGCCAGAGGTGGTGCCATCGTCGGTGATGAATTGAGTCTTTGGGCGGTAGTCAGCAAGTGTCTGAGCGGCTTTAAAGAAGTTCCCTAGCTCACCAAGACCGTGAACTTCTTCGACGTGTTGATAGTAAAGGACTTGTTGTAACCATAGTACTGCTGGCGGCCCATTGCGTAAGGGTTGAAGCCGCATCCCCACTTGTCGCAGACTCCGTTGAACTCGCAGTCAGCGCCGGTGCACCCGCCAATACTCTCGACACTGCAAGGGTGCGGCGTGTATCCTGTGGCGCGGCCATTCGCCTCCCAAATGTCCATCTCGTTACAACACGCACCAAGCGATCCAGTGTTCACAGTGCCATTGAACCAGCTCAACTTCGGGCACTGAGCGTCACAGTAACCAGAGCCATAGGCGGCACCAGGGTTGGTCTTGCTTCGTCCTCCAGACATGTCCATTTCGGACAGGTACAGGGCACCATTCATGCCACAGGGAAGAGTTGAGACGTCAACGTCGAACACCAATTCCTGGCCCGTGAGCTTGACACTTTCGTATTTATCTCCCTTTTGGTCAAGCAGGTAAACTCTTGGCGAAGCGTGGTTGTATCCACCATTGCCATTTGGCGTGTACTGATTAAGAGTCACTGAGTCTCCTGAAGTCCGGACACCGGCCTTAACATAGTCCACGCCCTGGACAACACAATTTTTGTTGCAAGTGGCATCGTCCGAGCAGGCTGCAGAGCCAACGGCGCAAGAGGAGCCATCCTTCTGCTGAAGCTGATGGTTGTTCCAGTCAATGACGAGCGAAGATTTTTGAGCAACGCAGCCACGAGCCTTGGTACATTTGTACGTGGTCAACTTGGGGTGCTTCTCAGCAATCTTGCCAGGCTGCTGAGCGAAGACCGATTGAATGGCCAGCGCTGAAGACAAAACGGAAGCCAGCTTGTAGGCCATGGCGCTTGTTAGAAGAGCGGGGTTCAGTGTGATTGGGTTGATGAGTATCTCAGATCATGGAGAGCGACAGTCCTATATAGCTCGCCCGGCAGCGGCCATCCATCGCAGCAACACTACAGGAAAAAGCGCAGATCTGTGTCATGTTTGGGGATGGTCAAGAGTAGACACGGTCCGAGATTGCGAGGGCTGCTCTAGATTGCGGTTTCAGACGCCGTGTATTGGCAACGGTCACGAGGTCTGCACATCAGCACGCTCAGCCTCTGAAGACACCTCGGTAAGTCTTGTTAGGCCCTGGCAAAGGTCCTACATTGCATTGAAGCCGTCACATGGAGTCCAATGGCAACTCGCTTAGATGTCGGCTCACTCAATTGCCACCGCATGTATCCATCATAATCGCCTGGAGAGGAAAGTGTGGATGCGGCTCAGAGACCGGCTAGGCGTCAAGATGGACGCCCAGACACGGGGCGACAGATTCCCTCTCCTGGCCATATTTCAGCCGGGTTTTGATGTGCCTGCTCCGTGCCTGCAGCGGAAAGGTGGCGGCGGCATGTTGATGAAGTGGAGAAAATGGACAGATGACTTCTCCGCAAATTCACAGAACCCCGCGCCTTTGGGCTGCGCTTGGGCTCGGCGGACACATTTTTCTTCGTCAGTGATAATAACCGGAAGCGGTTTTGGCATTGAGTTTTGCATTACGGAAAAACGGGCCGTGAGCCCTGTCGAGGCCAATGTTCGCGACAGAGGCCGCTGCTGAGAATCCAATTCACCGGGTCATCGTCTCGCAGGACGACGGAATGTACCACGGCTCGTGGACGGGTTCGAACGGCACCTCGAAGCAGGACTTACATTTCTGCGAGAGGACAAGTGACAAGAATCCGCCACAGCAATTGGTAAGCCTCCATGATGGCTGCGGTAGTATACTAGCAACATCCCGTCGGATCTTCCTTCCTGGTCAGTATCACCCTGCCTGTCGGTGTAAGGCAGGATGGCCTTCGCCCTCCCTTGATTCGCCCACGGAACCACAACGCACACAGCCTCGTGAGATCCCATATTTTGAGCCAGATGGCGCCGATATCCGCGCTCCTTGGGACGCTACTGAGCGGTGAAGCCGCCATCGACCATCAATGTATGGCCAGTGATCCAGGCCCTGTAAGAAAGACGTTAGCCATGATCAAGGGAGCTACATGACTCACTCACGCTTCATCGCTTGCAAGGAACAAAGCCGCATTAGCAATATCCTCCGGCTGTCCCAGAGCCTTCCATGGATGTTGTTCGGCCAGTCTTTGCTCGCCTCCGTAGACGGAGACGGCGCCTGCAATCATGGGAGTGTTGACGAAGCCAGGATTGACGCAATTGACATGTATGCGATCTTGAGCATAGTCGAGAGCCATCTGCTTGGTCATGCCGACGACCTGATAAGGTCAGTCTGGATCTGAGATCTTTGTCCGCGATTGGGTGTCTTACTGCATGTTTGCTCGTGCTATAAGCCGGCGCGTTCCCATGGCCGACCACTCTATGCCATGGTCAGTAAGGATCAATGCGAGCCATCTGATGCACGTCTTACCCTGCGATACTAGCTGCATTGACGATCCATCCTCTGGTTCTGTCGCCCCGAGCATTCGGCTCGCGGGGCATTTGTTCCATCATCTGCTTAATGGCGTACTTGCAGCACAGCCAGGTTCCGCGGCAGTTGATGTCCATCGTGCGATCAAAGTCCTCGGTCTCCATCGTATGGCATCGGACCGGAAAGTCGTAAGCCAACTCGGCGGCGATACCAGCATAGTTGCAGATGACGTCCAGGCGTCCGGCCCATTGGACCGTCTTTTCGATCAAATGCTGGATGTCAGTCTCCTTTGAGACATCACAGGTGATGAAGATCGCCGACTCTGTGCCGTGGACCTTTTGTATCTGCTCTTCCACTCTGCTAGATTTTAAATCTGCGATGACAACTCTCGCTCCTGAGTTTGCAAACTTGATGGCGGTAGCTTTGCCGATGCCAGAGCTGCCTCCGGTGATGACGGCGATGCGATCTTTCAAGCGGCTGTCAATGGTCATTGTGAAGGCAGGCGCGGAAGAAGGAATAGTAGCGAAAATGACTATGAGTATTTCCAAGTTGACGATCAATGTGGAAATATGTTCATGAGCCGATTGAACTACCACAGCTGGCTTGGTACGTCTGGATCCACCTAAGACGCCTCGGCTCTTCACGCGAAGTCCGACGACATGCATGTCATATAGGTGGAGATCTTATTATGCAGCCCAAGGCTGAAGCAATTCCTCCAAGCACGAAGAGCACTCCGAAACGTTTTGAGGTTCTCAAAGGAATCACACGATCGGGCTTGGCACCCTCGTCGTTCTTGACTGCTGGCGCAAGAGACGACGACCAGCGGGGCCAGCCCCCACAATTGTTGACCTACAGATCACCCCACCTGTGGAGCCTGACAATGGAATGCCTTACAACTATTTATACTCACGGTCGGCATTATCTGATATCTGAATACAGGTGGCATCAGATCGAGCTTATCATCATATTGAACATGTGTCGAACCATGGATGTTCCTTGTCACTCCAACATCGAGAGCCTATCAGGCGCCCATCCACTGGACAATCACCAATTACCACCATGAAGCACCACTCCATTCCTCTGCTCCTTGCAGGGATTGCCTATACACAGAAATGCCCGCCAGCAATCCAAATTGTCGTGCGGAAGCGGGGTGTTAGAGCTGAAAGTGCAGGCTGGGGAGGAGGTGAGGTTAGACGGGAGTGGGACGTGGGATCCGGATGCGAATGTGACGGGGTACGGGTAATTGCGGATCAAATGGCGACAGTATCGGAACATTAATCCGATGCGGGGGATTTTGGAACGGGTGGCGGAGCTGAAATTTATGTTGGGCGGAGGTGCGAGAGGGGACGTGGTGACGACGAGGTTGCCGGAGGCGGAAGTGGCGTGCGCGGCGGAGCTGAGGCTGTGGGCGCCGGAGGGTGTGCAAAATGTTTGTGAGCAGTATCATGTTATCTTAGAGGTTACGGAGAGCGAAACGCCGCCGGTCATGAGGTATAAGAGGGTGATCTTGGAGGTTCAGGCGCCACCTGAGGTCGCGGAGGCAAGGAAGAGAGAGGAGCTCTGAGAGAGTGCCGGCATCGAGGTATCTGAGCACTGGCGCGAATATGATCCTAGAAACCAAAGTCTATCGCATGTATACTTCTCTATTGTGTGTACGTATCGGTTCTACCGACTAGGCCCACTCGCCATATGCCTCCACTGCCCGTCAGCCTCCCAGACGCCAGCTTTGGTGAAGTCCGCAGCACGGCTACCAGCCATGTATCCAAAGCGGAAGAATTCCGGGTATTGAGCCTTGAGCGCATCGACAGCCCTCTTATCATCGCCCTCTTCCTCAGAAACCAAGTCAGTAACTTCCCGCCCCAACCTGTGGCGAGTCCAGGTCCATGTGTAGTGGTCATTGAGCGTGCCGTACGCGCCATCCCAATACGAAGTGTCATCTCCATACCCGCGGAAGCGCTCGACATCATTCACGAGAACGGAGACGCCATCGTACGATTTCTTCTTCTTTGGATCATATACAGGGAGCGGGCCGAGGTCGAAGGTGATGTTGTTCTGGCCGACGTTAAGGACATCAATACTCGGGAGGAGAGACTTCTGCTGAGCATCTTTGAGCAGCTCGCCGGGCGTTTGGATGATGCTGTCGAAGCCCCAACGGGCGATGCCGTTGATGAAGAGCCCGACTAGGAGACCTTGGTAGAGGAGGGAAGGCCGGTTTTGGAAGCATGTTCCGGGCAGGAGAAGAAGGGCGAGGATATAGTGATGTATCCGAAGATTCTCGCCTGGGATTGCCAGAAGCAGCAGCAAGCCGAGGACGAAGAGAGAGTAGATCAGCAGATAGCGTGGCATCCGACCTTCGACGCGGAAGGACCACGCCTGACCAAGGGCGATGAAGAAGATTGACAGCACGATGATGATCAATGCTGGAATCGCGCCTGGCTGGGCTTGTATATCATGAGGCGTCAGACGCTGGATTGGAATGCGATCGAATGTGTAGTTGTTCAAAGCGCCGACCCAAGCAGGACCCAGCCAGAGGACGGTTTTCTCGAACTGGGCGGTGAGGCCAGTAAGTGACCGCTTCACCGTATATTTGTACGTGATTGCCGCGCAGAAGCAGGCTGGTAAGAAGCGCCCGAAAGCCAGAGAGAGCAGCGAATAGTAATTCGTGAGGTTTGGCGGATCGGATACTAGGCCAACATGGAAGAACAAGGCAACGAAGTTCGACCAGAAAAATACCCCAGGGCTTGTCGTAAATATCGAAAGCATGGAGGTGAAGAATACAGTGATCGCCAGTGTGGGCCATCGAAGGTCTTTGCATTGCGATCGGGTACCCGACAGGAATCCAAAGGTTTGCGGAAAGTAACTGGGGAACGGAGTTGACTCGATGCTGTGCTGCTTGCGACCGGGGAAAGAGGGCTGCTCGCCGGTAAGTGTCAAGACACCGCATCCACCCTCAAGGTCATTGATGAAGCCGGCGTGAACGGCAGAAGCGCAGATGAAGCTGTCCCCGCGGTAAACAGCGTTGTCCACAATGTCGTCCGAGAAGCCAGTTTGGTAATCGACCGATCCGCCGATGACTTGAGGCTTGTATACGATCTCTCTATCGCCCACGGCATGCGGGTCTAGCGCAAGGATCCTGTCGCAGTTGGCGGGACACCTGAAAGCCATGGATTGGTTTGAGAAGGGTCGACACTGATCTCCGTTGAGACCGCAACGGTTGAAATCAGACCAGTATCTCGCGGAGCAGCCTAGTCGCGTCGGACTGCCATACCCGGGGATCTTTGCCGCGAAGCTGCTCCGCCATAATGCCAGACTGAAAACAAGCAGCCAGGCCAGGTACCAGAAACCAAGCAGAAATATACGATGGGTCTTTCTCGGCGCATAGCGATCTAATAAAGACAGAGGCGCATGTTGTACTTTCGGGGAGAATGGTGTGATTGTGTATATGCGAGGCGGCTGGGGGCCCTTCACCCAATCCTTCGTGGCAACCCATGCTCTGTGGACGCCTGGCGGTATATGATTCGCAATCCTCTCTTGCCACGATGGGTTGAACTGGCCGCGCAAGCCTTCGAGATCTATAGTCGGCGTTTGGCGCAGAGGCGAGTCTGCGCCGATGCTGTCTGAATCCTCGGGGTCGTCGTGGTATGGGCGGATGGGCTGCGATTCGTCGTCGGCATCAGCAGCCTCCTCTTCGTCGTTCCTGTGCGGGCCCATGTTTTGTGTGCTTCCAACCTTCTCGGGGGTTTGTCTGGGTTGAATGTGGCGCCTGCGCTGAGTCTATCAATGCATCATTAGGATTCGCGAGCCACCACAAGGAAAGCTCAAGAGCAGCAAACACGACGACCTTGTACAAGATGGTGTCGCAACGAAGGCAGCACTTCCGATCCAGGCATCTTCAAGGGTCGCAGATCTTACGCGTGCCGCTGGCGAAGCACGCTGTTGGAGCTCCGCTCGGCATTGGGCGGGATGTCATCTTGGCGGGACATCCTCGGATTTTCTCGCGCGTGACAGGCGTGCCTGACAGCAGCAATCCGGCGATATTTGGCCTGCAGTGGTGCGAGGGATGGTAGCACCGTCAACAAAAACATTCGATATAGCAAGACGATATACTCCGACGCCACGCAGAACTCTTTGCTGCTGCAGACGGCCATCGGAGACGCGCAGGGTGCAGACGCCGAGTGCCGACGCCGAAGGGCGCGTTTCTGCATCATCGATTGCTGCCCGCCTGCCGGATTTGTAAGACGCGAGTTGCGCCCGCGATAGCAACATCATTCGCCCCAATTGAAGCCCTGCCGCTCTGGGAAGCTCCAGTCGTCTCTCCCACCGCGACAGCCTACGGTAGGTCACTGCAGTTCGTCTCTTTGGCTTCCCCATATCATTAAATCCCCTCTATTGGCAACGGCCATGCCGCCTTCACCAACCCAGCAGTCCACCGATAGCGGCAATGATACTCGTCCGCCGCCCAAGGACCTGAGCCACCACCTCAGCAGGAGCACCAAGACTCGCGCCGCGAGCTCAATCAAGGCTTTCTACAAGTACTTCGCTATTCCTGGTATTGGCCAGCTCGCCGGTGGTCTTCCCAACAACTACTACTTTCCGTTCGATACGCTCGAGGCCAAAATCGCCGAGCCGCAGCGATGGCAGCCTACGCCGAACAAGCCCATTGACCCGCCGTCCGAGGAGGACGCCCTGGCTGCATTGGACTTGAACGACAAGAGCAAGGTTCAGAGTAGCCCTCTGCACCAGCCCCAGAACACCCTCGAGGTCCCGCACACCTCATCTCAGAAGAACCCGCTCAAGAAGATCGATCTGTCAACTGCCCTCCAATACGGCACTGCTCAGGGATACCCGCCGCTCTACTATTTCATCCGACAATTCACACAAGAGAACCTACACCCCAATTGCCCGTACAAAGGCGGCCCTGAGGTCATTCTGACTTGCGGTAACACCGATGGCTTCAGCAAGGTCCTGCAGGCTTTCACCAATGAATGGAGCGAGGAGAAGGACTGGGTCAGGGACAGAGAGGGCTTGCTGGTCGAGCAATTTGAGTACATGAACGCCGTGCAGAGCGCTTCACCAAGAGGTCTCAACATTGCCCCCGTGGCGCTGGACGACGAGGGTATGCGTGCCGACGGCCCAGGCGGTCTCAAGGACGTCTTGGAGAATTGGGACTTCAAGAAGGGCAAAAGGCCGCACTTGATGTACACAGTCACGTAAGCTTCCCCTGTCAGACTTCACCCTTCAATTTAATTAACACCTCACAGCATGGGCCAGAACCCGACTTCCGGCGTGCAGTCCCTTGAACGCCGCCGCGAGATCTACGCCCTCTGCCAGAAATATGACGTGCTGATCGTCGAAGACGACCCCTACTGGTACCTGCAATTTCCCACCGCCACCGCAGTGAACACAACAACCACCTTCGACGTCGCCAACACCTCCTTCAACCACACAATCCCCCTCCTCACAACCGGCGAGCCGCGCCCGGCCCACTGGAAATCCTCCGGCTTCGACTTCCTCGACAGCCTCGTGCCATCCTACATCAACATCGACACGGACGGACGCGTGCTGCGCCTCGACACCTTCTCCAAGACCGTCGCGCCCGGCTGCCGCCTGGGCTGGATCACCGCACAGCCGGCCTTCGTCGAGCGCATCCTGCGCATTACCGAGACGACCACGCAGCAGCCATCGGGCTTCGTGCAGAGCATGATCGCCGAGCTCCTGCTTGGGCCCGACCACAGCGGGATCGCCGCGAGCATCAAAAAATCCGGCAAGCCCGGCCTCCCCGCAGGCGACGGGTGGAAAATCGCCGGCTGGGTGCGCTGGCTCGAGGGCCTGCGAGGCAATTACGAGCGGCGGATGAACCGGATGTCCCGCATCCTCGACGCCGGGAAATACGCCGTGAAGACCGGGCGGCGGAACAGCTTCGCCTCGCTGCTGGCCGAAGACTCCGACGGCGACGCGGACGAGTGGAGCGTGGTCGAGAAGCAGCAGCTGTACAGCTTCGATTGGCCCGTGGGCGGGATGTTCGTGTGGCTGCGCGTGCACTTCGAGGGACACCCTCTGTACTCGCACTACGCGAAGAAAGAGGCGCTGCCGCGGCTGTCGAAAGCGCTGTGGATCTGGTGGACACGCAAGCCGGCGCTGGTGCTGGTGGCGCCGGGGACTATGTTCAGTCCCACGGCAGAGATTCGGGACGCGGAGGGGTGGAAATATTTCAGGCTGTGTTTTGCGGCCATCGATGAGGAGGAGCTAGGGAATGTTTCCGAGAGGTTGGCGGAGGGTGTCAAGAGCTTCTTTGGGGTGAGAGATGCGAAGGTCATTGAGGATTTGTTGGATGAGGATGAGAAGGGTGAGGAGGTCAGGGAGGATGTTGTGGCGTTGACACATATGATGGGCCCTTGCTAGGTGCGGGATCTCCTTTGTTTTATGTGGATGAAGGTTTTTTGATTAAGGTTGGGAACTTATATTGACTGTCCTAAGGACGAAAAGGACGACTCCATACACGACTTTGTATACACTACGCGGAAAGGAAATCTACTCTGGGCCGGGTGAATGTTTGCAGTAAAGTGTGGCTAGTGAACGGCGACATTGAATAAGGTAAGCATACGCACAGCCCACCTTGTGCGGCGCTTGTCACATGACCAAATCCACACCTCGCGACTTCCTTGCGGCCCATTCAATGATCGCTCGCTCCCAAAAGGCTTGCTTTTCAGAAAGAGCAGACTTCTCTACGAACCCTTTTACAAGCTAGACGTTTCCACGAATGTACCTGGCCACCATGCTGAGCCTCGGTCAAGTGCTGAAAGGGAAGATAGGCACGTACAAGCTCACTTCTAAGCTGGAAAGATGTGTTTGGCTTGCGACGTGAGTATATTGCTGTCTCCCAGCCTCGAACACCAATGCTGATAGACAATCTCTCTCAGTGCCCAATCGACCGGGCAAAGCGTCGTCGTCAAGCACGCGGATCACTCCTCCATCGGCAAGGAGCGGGACATGCTCCGTCATTTTCAAAGCCAAACGCCCCATATCCGCCCGCTTCTCGACGAAGTCGATCTCGCAAACGGATCCAAATGGCCAGCGCTTGTCTTGCGATACCTTGAGAGTGATCTCCTCAGCTCTTCCAACAGAAGGATTTTGACGCGGAAGGAGCTCAAGCTCGTCTCGAGGGGGATTTTGGAGGCGTTGCAAGTGCTTCACAAGGATGGCCTTGTACATACGGGTAACTCACAGACGCCAACTAAGTGCCCATGTTGATACTAACAGCTGTAGACATCAAACCCAGCAATGTCCTGGTAAATTACGATTCACCTGACGGTCACATCACGGAGGTTCAGATCGCAGATCTCGAAGGCGTCAGGCATCAAGACTCGGAGTATGCCAAAAGCGGTGGCGTGATCGGCACTGGCATGTTTCGCAGCACAGAAGCGTTCTTGGAGTTGCCGTGGGGGACTTCTACTGATATCTGGAGTTTCGGCGCGACGGTATGGAACCTCTCCATTCGAACTCTTTCGCTAAGCACGTTGCTAACAGACCCCCAAAGCTCATCAGCCTCATCTACGGCGAGTATTTCCACATTTTCGAGCCCGACGTCGAGTTTAGGCATGAAGACTACGATATCAAGATCCTCCTGAAGCACACCCGTCATTTCGGACCGTTCCCACCATCCTACTCGGAAATTGCCGACGACGCTCGGCTCGAGATCTGCACGTGGCTGATGAAAAACAGCCCGCAGGAGACTATGATGCCGTTTGAGAGGACCTCCAACAAAGAGGTATCGGAGGTCGACAAGCAGTTTGTGCTTAAAATGATGAAGCTAGATCCGAGGGCGAGGGCAACGGTGACGGAGTTGCTCGAGGATGAGTGGTTTGAAAACGACTGATGAGCATCTGAATACATCAAAAGCAGAATAGCTGTCCGTGGAAGCTGCTGGATCATGAACTCTCAATTCACTGATCAAAAGTTCTATCACTGTTTCTATCACCAATGCTCGAGCACATTGCTCGTAGCATCACCCGAAAAGAAATGCAAACTCCATTTTCAGCCTTCCATGGGTATCACTAAACTCTCATAGTACTTTCAGTCAAGGTTGCAAACTCCGAATCAAGTCATCCGTAGTATCATTATTGTAAATTCATCGTGATCGCGACCCTCAACCCAATCACTTCTTCTTGTCATTTTTCTTGACCGGGAAGTGCGTGATCTTCCCATCCTTCGGAATATCATCGTCCGGCGCGACCTCCTTGAGCTCAAGAGCGGACCAATGCTTGCGGGGATCCTTGCTAGGATGGACAGTGTCCCTAGAATCGAACAATCTCAATCAGCGATTCTTCAGACCTGTCAGAGAATCAACGCCTTACCTAGAGCAAATCTCCCTCGTGTCAGAAGACACCTGATTGATCTTGTCCTCGATCACAGCAAGAAACTCCGAGCCCTGCTCCTTGGCTACTTCTTCGGTTCTAGTCCAGGCCTGAGTTTTCGTGGCGACGGATAGAACAATCTCTTTGCCGTCTTTGACAACCTTGCCAACGCGAATCTTCTTGAAGATGTAGTTGATGCCCGACATGCCAGCAGATCTGTGGATGGTCGATCGATGGGTGTGCTGTACTTTGCCTGTGAAGTTGTAGTTGTTCTACCGATCGACTGTTTCCCGGTCTGTGGGTGTAGGTATGAGGTTGGCTACAGTATGTAGGGTAGCCATGGTGCGGGTTTTGAAGATTTGGTCGTCAATCACATCACTGGTGAATGCATGGTGTTTGCTTTTGTTCAACAACGGGAGGACCTCATGAATTGTGCGCTGCGCTATTGACCGACCGCACGGTCTCCCAGCCCATCATAAGTCACCGCACCCATGAAAGCGCACAGGAAGACTGTTCGATACCTGATGATTTTCGAATACAGTCTCACGAGGGACTTTTGGACCTCTGAGGTGCTATTGATGCATTCACAAGCCCGGGTTGCGACTTCTACGATATCACAAGGGCCATCCAGAGCAAAACAACAATGGTATCATCTGGCCGACAGCTGCATATGCGAGCAAACGCATTCATGAACTGAAATCGCAACTAGGGTGTCTTGGGTGCAGCAGCTCTGTACATTCGATGGGCTTACTCCGAGTTGCTCTCATTTACCAGCTTGAATCCGCGAAAGACTTACGAACGGGATCTGTTGAGCGAAAGGCATCAAGTAGAGTAGGAAAAAGCTCTTACTTCGCATTTCCTCGTCATTCTAATACCTAGCTATTTTCATCCATTCCAAAGTCATTCCGATCGCCTCTTCCTTGGGCTCTTTTCGCCTCGTTCTCCCGCCTGATACTTCCCACATACTTGTGGAATTTGTCAGCCATGCCCAAGACTTTCTTGAAATGCCCTTCCTCAATGATGACAAATTCCTTGTTCTCGCCCACATTGTCGTATTCTGCCAAAGTGAGCGCAGTCTGTAGAGCATTGCGGATCTCACGGCCATTCAAATCGATCTTCCGTACTTCTTCGCTATCGAGTACATATTCTTGGGCATTCTTGCCAATGTACACTTTGTCTCCTTTCTCTTTCTTGAGCTTTTTGAAGAAGCCAGACCATATCTTTCGCCGTGCTTCTGGCGTGAGACCCTCATAACCGATGGCCACGTGCACCCTGGACATGAATGCATCGTCAATCTGTCCAACGCGGTTTGTCGTGAGGAACAGCAGACCGCTGAAGTATTCCATGCGTCGCAGGAAAGCTGGCAAAACATCAGCGTGATCACCAAGATCGGGCGGATAGTGTCTCATACCTGATACCAAGCCGTTTCTGGCCAGGTCTCGGGTCTTTCGTTGTTCGAGGAATATATCGGCCTCGTCAACGAGCAGCACAGCGTTCCAGGACTCGGCAGTGTCGAACCACTTCAGCAACTCCTGTTCGACTTTGACCTCTTTCGTACCGATGTCGGCGACTGTGAGCGCCAGAAGAGGTCTTTGGAGCCAAGCAGCAATACTCTCTACATAGTCGTGTAAGCTCAAACGATGTTTGGTTTGCGTAAGGAGACTCACCAACAGTGTAGGTCTTCCCGACTCCGGGTGGGCCTATGGGCAATTAGAACCATTCTTCGGGCATCCCGAACCTGGGAAGCTTACCATGCAACAAGATGATCTGCCCAGTGCCTTTGCCTTCAATGAAATCGGCTGACCATGAACGGGACGCAGAAATCTGCTTCATGGAGAGAGCTTGGATGGTTTCAAGAGCGTGCGGGTCGACGAGGACAAGGTTGTCAATGCTGTCGGGAGATGGTTGCAGCAGGCGAACGTAGTCCATGCTTATGTACACTTCGGATTCGTCAGTCAAGGTCTGCATTGGGCAAGAACGCTACTCACTCCAATCTTTTGCACTGAGGGCAAAGGCTCGGGCTTCCGGTTGAAGCAGAAACAACTGATGATCGGTCAAAGTGTTAGAGTGATTGTCTTCATCTACATCTTCCCATGTTTCCATGGGGTCACCGGTAGCGATAGTCGCAGATGCCCCTGCAGTTGCGGCGGAGCTCCACAAATCCGCCGTTTTTGTAGCGGATGGTAGTTTTCCCGGCTTGGTGGGTCTTTTTGCGTTGTCGTTGTCTATGAAAATGCGGTCGTATGCAGTAAACTTATTGCTAAGATCCTGAACTTGATCAAAAATTGGGGTATGAGCGCTGATGTCGCCGTCTGAATTCCATGCTCGGGAATGATCAATGACGACTTTGCCGGAGTACTATTCTCATCAGCGAAATTCAATTCGATTACCTCCTTCACGGCGGCGTTACTCACGTGGCGGCCGTCACTCAGGTCGGGACCATCATACTGCACATGCAAGCTGCCTTTTCGAAGTGCTTCCAGTGAGATCTTGTTCCTCTGCATGATCTTTGCTCGTCGCGAGCCGCTGTCGTGAGCATCCCAAATACCGGTGGGACAAACTGGCAAGGATGTGACTTCTCGACAGCCGTCGTACCTGGCGATGACACCAATGCACGTGACCCGAGCGACTCGAGAGCCATTCGAAGCCATCCTCCAGCATTTTATGTACCATCGACGATACGGTCTGTCTATAGTGATGATGTCGCGTTCCACCTTGTATACGACTGCAGCAGAGACACCCTCTGACGTTTGCAGGTATACGTCAATCCCAGGTCTGAACAAGAACCAAAGCATCTCAAAACTGATCGTCGGTGTCGTTTCTGTTAGTAACGCAAGCGTTGGGAGTACCTTATCCTGGTAGTCATCGCGCAGGAAGCCATTCAAGACGCGCATGTGCTTCAGTTGCGCAGCTCTTTCCTCTGCATTATCTTCTTGCTGGGCGGACTGTTCCTCGTTGGCTTCGATCCAGGATTGTATCTCCGAGTAGTGGTGCATCAGGACATGAAACGGCTCTTCGATCTCAACAGGAGGCGTTGATTGCCAGTACGCCGCTTCGGGGTAATACTCAACGAGACTCCCGAGTATCTCTTTTAGATAGTCTGAGTGTATCAGAACCAGGCGTCGCGCGATGCGTGATAGGCGCAAGTCGCTGATCGGAGGTGGAGGCGAATGCTTCAGACGACGGATCTTTGACATTTCTCTTGAGCTATAGCGGGAATCCAAGACCTTTGTGAGGACTTCGAGGATCTTGGATGATCTGCGGGACCGTGGCGGAAGGGTTGCGCGACTATTGAAGTCACTCTGTGGTTTCTCCAGGGGTTCAACGCAGAATGGTATGTCAAACGGGACATCTTGTCTCATTTGCTCGTCGACAACAACTCTTCTGGGAGACCTTTCATCGAATCTTCTGCGGATGGCAAGCGTGTACACGATATCAGCCTCCTTTTGAGGTTCTTCTGGCTCATCCTTGGACCATTCACTGGCAGAGGACGATGCACTGAGACTCCGGGATCGCGATAGACGCGATCTTGGTGGAATATCATAGACTCTGCGATCTTCTTGCCGCCGAATTGGGATCTCATCATTTATCGTCACTTCTTCAAATGAACGTCGGCGTTCAGAGCTTGGCCAAGGATCTGGACCCGCTGCACTCATGGTTAGTAAATTCTTAGAGTGCCCTGCGTCTTTTTGCTGACCTGTCTGAGCTTGCATGCTGTCAAGGTAAGGCACAACACGATCCATGCTGCTATTGCGGTGGGTTCTTAACTACAAGCAAGAGGTAACGTCGAGTGTTCTCTCATGATACTTTCGGGAGAATGAGCTGCGGGAGTATCAGACTATAAGCCCGAGATTGTGGACTCGACATAAGCGATGGTCGTTCAGCCGCTTACCCCAATGCAAGTGCGAAGGTCGTGATCAGCACACACCATGGCTGCATGTTGCAGCTGTTAGCGAGTCGCTGAGAAACGCTCCCGCTCACATGGCGAACTAGATGCGTGGTCAGCCGCAGCCCAAAACAGACAACAGCAGGCTATCAGACGATGTCAGTAATATCAACTGTCCACGCTGCAATGAAACCAACAAGCATGTTGAGATCAGATCTACCACGCCCGAGGACCAATGTTGGGCCGTCGCAAAGATACCATGGTGCCACTGGCGGTTTTTGGTACGATCTCATTGGTGGATACCAGCCACACACGGCAGAGCGACGGTTGCAGAGCGACGAGCTGAAGAAGGCATGTTTACATGCGTTGCCTGTGCATTAGCACGCTGCATGTGAGCTCGTTAAGCGAGTATACACAGCATCTGATGTCGCTCACCGGTCGTCCCAAATGTATGTCTCCATGTCCGCACAATCACTGAAGCTTCGGCCCCAAAGCATCGCAGGACAACGCAGGACAACCAGCGGCGGAGCAAAGTAGTCATTATAAGCGGCCGCTGGCGATTTGGCTTTCCCGGCATGCACACGTGAGTAGTTTGGCGAAAAGCACTAATGTCTAGAGCGTTGGTCCGCAACTTCAGCGACAGTCTGCAAAGGGAGGCTGATACAAACGGTCCAAATCGGACCCTGGTAGAGAGCCTGAGCTGGAAGATTCGACATGATCGAGAAAAAGAGGAGAAGTCTGCGCGACTAGGTCTCGAATGGCCGTTGCTCTTCGCTGACGTGGATCATCTGTCGCAAATGTGAGAAGACCCCAGATATCTCTTCGCTGTTGACGTCAAATTACTGACACGCTCATAGCGTCTCTGAACCGGGAGAAGAGCAGCTGTTAAGATGTAGCGCTCAGCTTGCCAGAGCCTGGAAACGGTTCCAGCTCTCCTTGCCAGCAGGCCAGAGTGCTCTTCTGCACGATACGCCACCCCAGATGACGGTGTTATTCGATGTCATCAAATCGGCCTCCGCCAACTGGCAGACGCAACGGGAGGAAAGTAGGTGGGGAAGGATGAAAGTCTTCTTTGCCAAGATGAGCAGATCAGCAAACGACCACAGCGACCTGCTGGCAATCATACCTTCGAATGACAAGTACACTTCGCTGGTTGCAGGATCTATGTCAGCCATCGTGCAGGTGAGTGAACGGCCTTTTCTCAATTTGGCGAAATGCTCTGACACTCGGTAGGCATTTGTTCGACACGAAGATACTGCTATAGCACTCTCGGAATGCTTCGAGCAGCTGTGCGAGGACATTGCCCATTGGAAGAAGAGGGTACTGAAGCATCTCGATCTTCCACTGGTGAGGGACAAGGTCCGCGAGCTGTACACGATCGTCTTTCAATTCCTGACCGACATTTTCACGGAATGGTACGCGTCCAAGGGGAAGCGATTTATGAAAAGCTTCGACAGAAACTCCCTGAGCAAGCTGTTTCAGCCTCATAAGGACAAGCTGGCCCGGTTGACCTCAAAGCTCGACGATGTCATCCGAGACCATGAACACGAGACAACGCAGAACGACATTTCCCAGCTGAAACAGCTTTTGGAAGGGAACTCGAAAGAGGTCAAAGACATGCTGTATGTGCTCGGTCGGAACCTTCAAGTCCAGTTCGAAGAGTATGCGGTTGACACCCAGAGGTATCAGCGGCGGATGATCGTCGAGCCTCTTTCCAACCAAAGTCTACTCCCATCTGCCGATGAAAAGGACTTGAAAAGTATCACTGAAGAGTCCTTGCGGACATTCGAACCGCAGGAGATCTTATCCCAAATACTCGACTTGAACGAGCGCAAGCAAAAGCATGGCGAACTTGAGAGGCTGCTTGAACGAGCTGCACATCTACAGGTGGATCGACGTGTGATGAAGGCATTGCAACAATGGATTTCCCAGCCGAAGACACTCAATCAGTGGATTGAAGGGCCGGCTGCAGTGTCGACGCCCTCACAGAACACCCTCACCTCCGCTGCTTTAAGCGCGTTACTGCAGCAGCGTCACTGTGTTGCATATATTTCCTGCACCTCCCAGAAAGCGCGGAGCCATGATCAGGCTTTGCGAGAAGTCATCAGAAGCCTGATTGTGCAACTGGTCTCTTCCCTACCGCCACGTCTGTCCACCACGGTCGACTTATCCCCGGAGCGATTTGAGATGGCAATGGGCAATGGCACAACCATCTCTAACAGCCTCTCCTTGATGAGCGATCTTCAAAATCTTCTCACCAGATCGGTACTGTATGTGATCGATGGGCTTCAAGTGCTCGAGGACCGCTCTGATCGTGAGCACACTCGCAATTTGAACGACTTCACGAAGCGCATGTGCGAAGCAACGCTCAACTCACAAGCCCCCGGCAAGCTTTGCTTCTTCACCGATGGCTACGTGGATGCTTTGGCGCGAGCAGTGGAAAGTCATAGCTTGAAAGCTGTCAGATTTGAACTGGAGTCTGACGAGCGGATGGCGGATGATACGGAGCTGTTTTCAGCTGCAGAAGGAGCTTCCTCCCCATGAATAGAAGCGGTGTAATTAATCATGCAGACACTAAGAGTAACGCAGTCCCAATAGCCCAACATGCGGTGGCGATTGACCGAGCTTCCATCCTGGAAGTTTCTCCAGTGTACGGAACCACGTCGTCGTCTGCAGTAGGACTCCCAGTTGAATTCGAGTCCGAAATATCATTCGGCAAGAGAGAAGATGATTTGCCGTTCGCAGCAACGAGCACTCCCCCAGACGTTAGGGCCGAGTATGTCGTGCCCGAGATTGCCGTAGCTGAACCACCTGCATAAATTGTAGCGACATTACCGATGACATAAGCGCTTGCGGATTTGGTGGGTACTGTCTGCGAGGAATCTGCATTGGTCCAAATCGTTGAAGCTCCATCCGCGAGCACGAGTAGACCAGATCCCGAAGGTAGAGCTGAGTAGGTTGTGCCAGAAACGGAAGCGGCTGGTCCTCCTGCAGAGATCGTGGCGGTACCTCCGATCGCAAAAGCATTGAGAGAGCCCTCAACACTCGCGACTAGAGGCGATGATTTTGAAGCCACGGCTGCCTCGTCGAGGGCATCAATAGTCGTGGATCTTCCGTTGGCGACTGCAAGAACTCCACCGCGCGATGGGAGAACACTGAGGGTCGTTCCCGAAAGGGTCGCCGCTTGCTGCCCTTTTGCAAGGGTAGCAAGGGCCTCCGATACAACCCGATATGAACCTACATCGTCGACCTCGGGTGAGAACTGCTCGCCAGAAATACCAAGATTGATGTACGAAGCGAAGGCGTCTGTAGGACCGTCTTCGGCGGCGATGACACTAGAGCCTGACGGCAAAGCAGAATAGACCGTGCCAGCTATCGTTACCGGCGGACCATTTGCGCTGATCGTTATTCTGCTGCCGACAACATATGCGTTCGACCCGTGTCCCTCAGAATCAATGACGCTCACGCCCTGGATGCTGGATCCTCCTCCAGCGGCAATTGTGCGGCTTGGAGGGCGAGCGGTGTCGGCCGGATTGATCGCCACGATCTGGATAGACGAGGTAACCTCTCCTGGAGACTTGGCGGGAGAAAGAGGTGCTTCGGCTGGGGACGCAGTGTCCGGGGAGCCTTCGATGTGATCGTTCGAAGATGGGATTTGATCGCCGCCGCTCTGTGCTTCGGGCGTTGGCTCCGAGGCTGGGGCTTCTTCACCTGATGTTGGGCGAGCATTACTTGATGGTCTTGCGTCGGAATCAGGGCCATCAATCGTCGAGCTGGGAACCACTGCCGGAGTACTTGCGGGGAGGACAATTTCACCGCTTGAGCCAGGCTGTGCTATCGTGGCGGTCGACAAG
This sequence comes from Septoriella neoarundinis, assembly GCA_022813125.1. Classification (NCBI taxonomy): domain Eukaryota; kingdom Fungi; phylum Ascomycota; class Dothideomycetes; order Pleosporales; family Phaeosphaeriaceae; genus Septoriella; species Septoriella neoarundinis. The sequence goes on from JAKLND010000035.1 coordinate 93,750, forward strand.
CTCTGCTTCGCAGAAGTGGGCGATGCCAACGGAAGCGTCTTTGCCGGTAGTTCGATCTGGTTCATAGGCGTCAACGCAAGTGGAGGCGCCGCCGAAAAGATGTATGAGCATTGTTGGAATGCCGCAAGTGTCGGCATGTTCTTCGATAACTCGGGCACGTAATACACGTCCCTCATACCAGTGTAGACCTCTGAGGACGAAGTGTAGTGCACCTGCACGGTCGTTGCAAACACTGGACCATAATAGACCCCCAGGCCACCAGGATTTGCCGTCGACCAGTTCTCGATACAAGTGGGTGACCCATCACTGTCTGTGGTCGATAGCTGTCCCTGAACTCCGAGACTGCCCCCGAAGTCGACTATCGCCCGAGTAGAATCCGTCAACGTGCTGTATCTCGTGAGCATGACATTCTCTCCAAAACTACTCTGACGCGGTTACTAACTGAGTTATCCATGAGTAGACACCCGCAGGATTGATCGTCGTCATGACTGACCCGCTCACTGTTCTATTACATGTGAGTATGATTGGAAATCTCCATGTCTTGGTCGAGCTGACCTACGTGGTCTCAAACCCCCACTCTCTAGCCTGCACGCTCACCACCGGTGTACAGTTCGCATCCAGACCATATTCCAAGATCCCGGACCGTTGGTATTCAGTAAGCGGCGACGAGTTACAGAGAGTCGAGGTGATTGTGGTATTTCGGTTCGGGTCCACCGTGACTTGGACAGTCTGCACAGGCGCGATTGACGAGTCCGCCGGACCCCAAGTCAGAATCGCAGGATAGATGCTCATGAAAAGGCAAGGTTCACATCCCGTGAACGATGAAGTGGTATTCGTGATGGGATAGCCTCCAGTCGGGGTCGGTGTCAAGCCTGTCATGGCGAGCGACAATCTGCCGTGGAAAAGTTCAGCCGCCCTGCTATTGCGTTGACAGAAATGCAAGGACACATATAATGCAAGGACACATATAAAGCAAATCTGAGATGATCCGTATTCGAGGATAGCTGAGTGGTATAGCGAAAAGACACGCGGGCTTCTGGCAGTGCACATATAATCCACCCATGGCTTAGACGAAGAATGACTAGTCTCAGGTCCGTGGTCAGAGACTCGCCGGAATGGAGTACCTGTTGGCTAGGCCGCTGGCACGATTGCTAGGATTCGGATCCTGGCAACACAGCGCAATATATGTGCCGAAAGTTTCATTGGCTCCAACAAGCGAGTTGCTTGGCGTGCTGGGGGGGCCCGCTGCGAAAGGCAAGGTTCAGCTGTTTCAATTCGTGCTTTGATTGGAAGGTCTTTTGCGATGGTCGCTGAAATTAGAAGCGGGGAGCTGCGCAGTATTTTACAAGGATCGTTCGTCTAGTATATCTTGCGGGCGGCTGAGCTGCAGATACAAGCCATGGGCCGTGAGCTGGCAACTTGGCGGCTTGGTAGATGGACGACCAGTATTGACAACGCATCTTCTCCTCGGTCTGAAAATATGTCAATTCACAATTATCGCGGATCCACTCTACGATGGGGCAAAGATTTTTCGTGATTGGAAAGGCGACGTGGGAGTCTTCTGTTTGGGCGGGCTTATTGCCAAGTCCCGTATCACGTCTCGCAGATCCATTTTAAGCTGGCGGCTCAGAAATGCCTGGGGAAGATGCAGCCTGAAGTCGGTCATCTCGGCGGATCGACTGTAAATGCGGCCTCAGGAGCGAGAGATCTGTGAAAAATCAATGCATCCTCGGATATCTCGACATCTCATATGAATTACGATTGCTTCCGAAATCGGGCTGAAACAAGCGTCGAGCCTGCGGACTTGCTCTTCTAAGTATGTGGTCTTCCCTTTGAATCTAGCAGCACTTTCTGTGGTGATGGTGTGCACAGTCGGTCATGCAGCGACCTGCAGCGCCCTGATGACCAGGCTCAGCTTTCGTCTTCGGATTGCAGGGTATCGAGTTCGGCATCCAGCTAGCCGACTTTGCTCTCCAAAGCACGCTGGCCCGGCAGAAACGCCGACTTGTCACAATCCAACATCGTCCTTCCTTAGATCGTTCCTCGCGAGGCATCCAGGCACAAAGACCAGCGTCCCCCTGCTCCCGAATACCCTTCAGCCAAGAATCCTCCCCGCTACACTTCAGCTCGTATCGCCCATACTCATCTTCACATCCCCACTCCCGCCCTCGCCCGCGTCTTCCTCGACCTGCATATCCCTCATATCCTCCTCGCTCGCCCCACCCTCCGCACCCGCCCTCTCGACCTCCTTCCCGCCCGCCTCGAGCAAGAACTGCACGACGTCGTTCTTGTCCGCGCGCTCGGCCTCGAACATCGCCAGGTGGCCCGCCTCGTTCTTGACCCACATGTCGGCGCCGGCGGCCACGAGCTGCTTCACGACGGGCAGGTGGCCGTTGAGAGCCGCCCAGTGCAGGGGCGTGCTGCCTTGGGCGTTGGGGCGGTTGATGAGAGTGGCGGGGGAGGGAGAGTAGGATGTGAGGAGGGGGAAGAGGTCTGCGGTAGAGATGTCTGTTAGCTCGGTGTTTCGTACTGCGTGCGGTAGAGTCCGAGACGAACCTGCCAGGCCGTTCGCGGCGCAGTAGTGAAGCGTGGAGTTTCTGGTCTCGGGGTCCACGGCGGCCTCTATGATGTCCTTAGGTTCGCATTGGTACTTCTGCGCGAGCTCGGCGACGGTCGTCTTGAGGTCTTCAGTCTCGTTGACGCGGGTGAAGTAGAGGACGTCGTCGATCTCGTCGGCGGTGAGCGCGGGGGGATTTGTGGAGGCCATGTTGGATTCGGGCGGAGGTTGAGATTCCGCGAGGTAGGTTTGTATGTACGTGATGTCTATACGAATATGCTTGCAGTCGAAAGGAACCTTGCTCGGCGTTTGAAGTTTTGAGAGAGAGCCCTGGCGTCACTTTTTCAGGCGGGGCTCCGGCTGCCGATCGCCAGCGGCGGGCCGTTGGTATGCTTAAATGGGTTAAGGTACTTGAAAATGATGGCCGCGTTTAATAAGACGACCTTTACTTATCATCATCGATCAAATTTGGAAGGGGATGACTCTCTATGCAAATGGTTCGGAATCTGATCTTGTCCCAATCGGTGGTAGCCGTAACTCGGGCGCCGATGCCATCAGCTAGATCGACTTCTCCGAGCAGCTCTCGTTCAAGGTCAGGAGATCGATGAGCCAGCAGAAAAGTTGAGAGCTGCTCGGAGATCGTCGAAGCGCAATCGACAGTACCTTTGTCACTGGGAACATCAATTGGAAGTGGGCCGGAAAATTACATGCACTCTTCACAGCTTTCATTGCATGCATGCTACATCGTACTATTGCTCATTAAACTCAAATGCCTTTCCTCTTCTTAGTCCATCATCCATAATCAGGTAGCAGCACGTCTTTTGTCTGCAGGATATGCTTCCGTCTTGCATTCTTTCCCTTCAATTTCGTATAGTTTCTTCTCTTCCCTTCCGCGCTGATAGCGTCTCTAGATAACAACGACAAGAGAAAGGGGAAAGAAAGGAAACTAGCCGGCCGTGAAAGAACCTCCGTCTCCAACGCCAATCCAAAAAAATATAAATAAAAAAGATCCAGATTCCATGGGTATCGACCCAAACGCCCCCTCTCCCATCCCATGCCGATCCCCAAACCCACTCCAAAAAAAATCAAAGCAACATAACATCATCAGCCGAAACGCTCCTCTGCCGCCTATGCAGCCTCCTACCCGCGCCCACGCCAGGCGCTCCAGTCGGCGCATAGCTCCTCGGAGGCAGCGCCCTCCTGCCCGTCGTCCCAATATCCTCATCGCTATCGTCCGGACAAGGCGGCAGGACGACGGGGGGCGCGCGCTCGTTAGCGCCGCGGGGGACCATTTTGCTCGACGACGGCGCGGTGAGCGGTGCGGGCGGGGGGCGCAGGCTCGAGCCGCGTGTCGGGATGTACGTCGCGGGCTGGGCGGGGAGGGTCTGGCGGTTTGTGCGCGCGGCGGGGCGCACGGGCAGCGTGAGGGATTCGTCGGCGCTGCTGGTGGGGGTGTCGGGGAGGAAGTCCTTTCGCTTGCTGAAAGGGCTGGAGTTTGAGCTGGTGGAGATGGGGGAGAAGCGGCCGAGGGAGAATGAGGAGGAGAATTTGCGGAGTTTGCGGCGGCCGGGGGTCGCGAGGTGGGCGGGCGTTGTGGGGATGGGTGTTGAGGTTGAAGGCGAGGAGGCGAGGAACTCGCGCAGGGTCTGGGAGTCGGGCATTGGGTGGGAGAAATCACGTTTTGGAGGGGCGGCGGCGCCGCGCATGCCGGCTACGGCGGACTTCCGGCGGAGGATTTTGGTGTCGTTTGATGAGACCGGGGAGCGTTCGTCGACGGACGTCGGGGGAGTAGAAGGCGTGGAGGCGTTGGAGCTATGGTCTGAGGATGTTCGGGGAGTCGAGCTTATGGTCACGCTGCGTTGGTGGCGGGTTGCTTGTGCCGTGTCGAGTTTCTGCAGTCTCGAAGTTGGCGGTTTGAAGTAGCTGCTGGGTCGCTGCAATCGAGGACTGGGCGGGATGTCGACGAGTTTGGGTGAAAGAGCGACGTCTCCATGGTTGATGGGCTTCAGAGTGACCATCTGAGCGCGGAAGAAGGGCTTTTCGATCGCACTGCAGCTCCGGGCCAAGTCGTCTGCAGAGACGATTGACAGCCTGGTTGGGACCATGTCGAGGATTTCACCGCTGGAAGTCGACATGATGCTCATGGCGTCGCTGTCGGCGGATGACAGGTCCTCTTCGTCGGAAGTGTAGCCACCGCAATACAAATGCTCAGCGAGAGGGTCGGAAAAAGATTGTCTAGGAGAGCGGGTCTTATCCTCGTCGGCGGGCACGGGACGACCAGAGCTTTGGGGATGCAAAGTGGAGGTGGACGACTCAAGATGCCGGTCGTTCATCTTGGAGGTAGGGTTGAGGAGGAAATCCTCCATGTCACGTAGAGTCAGCACGTCAGCCATGCTTGCGACAATCGAGGGTCATCCGGGTGGCATTCCAGGGCGGCGAGGCTCGTGTGTCGAGCGGGCGTCGGGCGGACGTCGCACGACAGGCTGAGAATAGCAGAGGCGAGGAGGATAGAGAGCTGAGACGCGCGATGTCACAGGGAGGCGGACGTGCGTTGCAGATGTAGTGCACGCTCTGAGCTACGGACGCACCCTGAGTGCTATTCTTCTGGCGAGGGCCGGCGGCTAGCGTGAAGAAGACTGCAGACCGATTGGAAGCAGGGTAGGGTGGTTTCAGAGCGCAGGCGGGCTGCCGTTGGCCAGTGGCTGCTTTGCAAGTGTGGGCTGCAAGCCCTCCGGCCGATCAAACCCCACCATGGCGGCCGCAGAGCCTTCGAGGCGTGCGCTAGCTGGGTGAGAATGGGCCGGCGTGGCCTTGTCTGGATCTTGCGAGCCTGCCTATCTGCCGTCCCAGGCCGGCCGTCTAACTCGTGCGTCGCAGAGGCTTTGGCTGTACATGCTGGAGGTATCGCGCAGCTACACGGGAGCGATGGTCTCGTCCGCAACCGATGCAGCACTCTCATGCACCGCGGCGTTGGAGCATGCGCTCCGTCGGCTGCCCACCGCCCGCTGCCTGAAGCACTTGGAAGGGTGCAGGCGTGCTGCGCGCAATAATGGGTAGACGAGAACCAGAGGCGCAGGGTGGCTCCGAGGTTGGACCTGCTGGGCGAGTGCCAGTGCCGGGCGGCGACAGGCCAGACACGTGCAGCAATTGGCTATGGCGGGCTGCGCCAGCGACAGACGGGTGGACGGCGTGGGTTTGGAAGGTTTGAACGCCGGTGTTACGCTGTCCGCCGCCCGTCCTGACGTTTCTCGTGGGCAGGCCAATCGCAGCGCCGCATCGCCTGTCCGATCGAGCGTTGGGCGAAGAGGGCTGGTGTGGCACTCACTCGGGTCACGACTCACTGCGACGCTTGTCTGTTGCGTGAAGGTGGTTAGCAGACAACCGCGCAAACTCGCAGCCTCCTGCTTCGGTTACTGCAGAGTCAGGCACACTATCGCTTGAAAGTCAGGCACACCATCACTTGAAATTCAGGCACACCCACGCGGACCTAGCTCGCCCGAGCCTCCGTACTGCTGCCTCTGTGTGTCTGGTTCGAAGGGCACCGCAGCACCTTCACATGCAAACCCACCACTGCACCACCCTTTCACCTGACAGCTGACACCACGCGTTTTGACAAGCGAACCTCATCCGTCGCGGAGACCAGCAGTTTCACCGCCTGTCCTAACCTTTCCGCCATCCCGCGGCGTGCGCCAAGCGCAGCAGATAGAGTGCTTACAAGCCTCGTCGCGGCCGGCGGCGCTCGAAGCCGTGGCTTGAGATTAGCCGGCTTGCCGACCGCCGGTACTGCCGACAAGCCTGTTCTCGCCCACGCTGCGCCTCGCGTGCCATGTCCTGCCTGACCAGCGTAAATTCTACTCTAATACTACTATCCTACCCGACCCAGCGCATGCGATCATCTGAAACCCTCACGTCGTTGCGTGGCCTTAGGGCTGTGCCGACGGGAGCGATCACGCACGCCCGAAGAGGCTTTGCCCAGGCGCAACGGCACGGTTCGCACTCGTCAGGTCCTGCTCCCCGGTGACATGTACCTCAGGCATTATCTACTTCCTGCTATGAAGCCGCTACCGCTTGCTGCTTGGAGGGGTGTAACTTCATCACTGCCTCTCAGGCCCGATCTGGACTCATGCATTGTACGCCTCTCGTCCCATCAACCCATCATCACCAGTAGATGTTCCTCGGAAACCGACAGATTACGAGGACGCGAATCCTTGTGCCGCCATCCTGTCCTCCCACACGACAAACCGCGTGTTCCAGAGGACGCGGGCGTAAAATCTCCGTGACACTGCGACGCGGTCTCCAACCCCGACGCTCTCCCGTCCACCACGTGACGAGCACGCTTCCAGGCCTGACACTATTCCTGTAATGTCCCTTTCATCGAGGAAAAAGAGCCGAAATAGCGACGCAAGACAGCGTGGCACCTACGCAGCGATGACCCCCGTCATGAAAGTCGACCAGAAACCCCATCCATGCGTCTGTACCCCGGATCCCGGATCCTCTCCCAGCCAGACCCAGCACGCCGTTTCCGCGCGAGAATCGCCGTTTCAGCCTTCCCATGCTCATGCCCGACTGGAATTTTCATCTTGAAATCAACTCATGCTCAACCTTCTCATGGACAGACGTGCTCGAAATCTCCATCTACTTTTCCCTCTCATCGGATTCCCCGTCAAGGTAACTGTATTTTGCTCTCACCTCGCCTAATCCAGTACGTAGAACACACGTGATTCCCGCCCAATCAGCTTCCCACGCGGACGAAATTGCCCTGCCGTGCGACCGCACATTCTTCTCAGCCGCGCGTGTGCGACTGCACGATCGGACTTTGCCCGCGTGTCGGATGTTTGACTGGGCGCTGCGCCATGTCGGGCTTGGTTGGAGCGTCCGATCGGGCTTTGAGGTGTTACGGTGGGTGGGAGATCATTGGATGCATGATCGCAGACTTGTCGGTCGATGATTTGGGTGGGTTTGTGGGTGGATAGGATAGGGATTTGGTGCGAGTTATGTCCGTCTCTAACGTCCCGAGACGTGATTCCCTGTATCACGGTGTTGTGAAGTTTGCATGGTTGTAAGTCAGGGTTGTTTGATTTGGAGTGCAGAGCCAGCCCTGCCATTCTGCCGCCCGGGTACGGACAATACGCGGTGATGAGCACCAACATGACCTGAGCAAAAATCGATACACGGGAAGAGCAGTAAGAATGCTAAAGGGTATCAAGCTAGTCTCTTCAAGCAACGCTTCGCTATGCCCTGCGAGCCACAGTCGGCGGGAAAGAGAGATGCGAACCATCGCCAGCACGCATCCACAAAGAAAAAGCAAATCGACCAACTGCTCGATCATCCACTACCACCCTCCTCCCTCCCTCCCTTTTTTTCCTCCCCTCATTCACCCCAACGGCGAAGACCTCAGACTCCCCCCATCCCCCCTCGGCAACAAATCCCCAAACGGCCTCAAAACCAGCACCTCCCCCTCCCGCTTCCCACCCCGCCCCTCCTCCGCCCTACGTCCAACATACCCCTCCCCCCTCCTCTTAACCGGACTCTCATCATACGGATCGAAGCCCACCCTCCCGACCGCCTCGTGCCGCAGCCTCCTCCTGCGCACCTTATCTGCGCCGTCGCCGCCGGCCGCCGCGCTGTCCTCGAGGAAGAAGTTGAGCAGCTCGTCTTCGATGGACAGGTGCGAGGCCTGGCGGAACTGCTGCAGGGCGGCGAGCTTGGTGAGCATCTCGAGGAGGGAGAGGGTGCTTTTTATTGTTGGATGGTTGGTGGGGTCTTGGCGGGTGTGGGGTCTGGGGGAAGTCGGGGAGAGGGTCAGGTGGGAGAGGGCGGTTGAGGGGTCTGAGGAGCGGGTGGGGCGGGAGGCGGTGGGGGAGTCGGGGTCGGAGGAGTCGGGGTCGGAGTCGGGGGCTTCGGTGTAGACTTCGAAGGCGAGCCATTCGGGGTCGAGGTCGGAGGGGAGGCGCCAGTGGCGAGGAGTGGATGGAGGGGGAGCGGGTTGTTGGGCGGGAGAGGGTGAGGGTGAGGTTGTGGGCCTTGCGCTGGATGGGGTCTTGAAGCTGGTTTCTGAAGTGTCCGCAAAGCTGTCGTCATCGTCGTCGTCGTCTGAAAAGTGGAATTTCTCGACGCTGCGGGATCTTTGCAGCATGCGGCGGGGAGGTTCGGCGTGTATATCACGCTTGAGCAGAAGCACCGGGCTGTTCGTCTCGCCGTCTCCGCCGATGTTGAGGATCTTGCCGGTGTCTGCGTAGAAGACCTTGGCAATCTCGTGCACGGGAATAACTTCACGGATGCCGGCGGTGGCGACTTCGTCGAATGGTCCAGGCTGTGGTTCATCCTCTTCGAACGAATGCACACGGTCGTCGTCGAGGTCCTCGACGATAAGCAATTGGTACGCAAACTCCGCTGACATTGTGCTTTCTCTGAACGAAGCAGTCGTTGCTTCTGACTCTTCTCCCGGCAAACTATACAGCTGATCAAGTGGCACTCGGACGAGCTTTACTTTGGCCTTGTGGATGACCTCCTTCCAGGTGGTAGCGCGGATGCCGTCCTCACCGGTCGGCCTCGATGCATGGCCAGCGAAGAGCATGTACATGCTGAGCACATACGTGGGACCAACTTGCTGTCGACAGCCAGGTGAAGTCGCGTAGTTACGATCAGCAGCGGTCAAAAAGGTGCTGGCTTGGAGCAAGCGAGACGGTGAAATGGTTCCGGAGAGCTTTGTCGAGAGGTTGACACCAGAAGTAGTGATAGCAAGATTGATGAGAGGCACGGCATCCTCGATACGATCGAGTAGGAGTCTGATCTCAGATATGATCAGCCTCATCTGCTGCTCGGTTTCCTCGCGGCTTTTGGCTCGCTTGCTGTTGCGACGCAAGAGCTGCTCATCGTTTGCAGCGTCGTCCAGCCTGACACCGAGACTCTGGATCTCATATCGGATGTCCTTGGTAAGGCTGACAGCCGATTCCAGAGTGGTGTTCCCGCGGGCGGCAATAAGCTCGATCATATCGATTGCGGGTGAGATTATGCGGATTTTGCTTTCGAGTCGGACCTGTAGTCTCGCGAGTTCCTCTCGCTCCTCGCCTCTGGGCGCTTCCTTGATCAGACGACCGCATTGTTTGAGTGCGTAGCCCGTGGTGATGGTGATACCAGATCGAATCGCATAGTTCATCGCTTGCTGCGTCACTTTACTCAATAGCACGTCCATTTTAGCCGTATCGACGTGCGATCAGTCCGACACCGAGTAAGAGTTGCAAGTGGTGGAGCTCCGAGACCTTCGCATGTCCGTGGCAACAAGCGGTGCTCGTAGCTTTGACGCAGTGGCATTGTTTGTGCTTGCAGGGATGCCTGAGCCGCGGACCGCGATTCACGCGTGTGCAGGCATTAATGTAAGTGAGCGCTCAGAGCGCTGGCAGGCAAGCGCAGGCCGGTCAATCAGCGCCCGGCCGCGTGGTTGAAGCTTCAGGAGCCGGGGCCAGCCACAGCGCGACTGAGCCACAGGGCGCCACTCGCCGACTTTCAAGAATTCTTTCGGCGCTCCATCTCCACCTGCGCGTGCAGGTCGTCCTAAATAATTCTTGCACCAACGCACACCTATTACGATGGCTGCAGAAGGCAAAAGAGCACTGCCGCCTAAGGTGGCGGCCATGAAGGCCCGCAAAAGGCAAAAGACCGAGCAGCCCTCGACTGTGGAGCGCCCTACGAAAAAGGCAAAGACGGGCAATGGTCGACAGCCCGTAAGACTGGACAAATTGCCTTGGAAAGATGTCTCAATGCCGGACCGCATGGACGACTACGAGGGATTCTTTGGCCTTGAGGAGATTGACGACGTGGATGTCCTGCGCGACGACGCCACCGGGAAAGTCTCTTATGTGACCCGCCATGAACCAACGGCAGAGGAATCTGACGAATATGACTCCGACGGAGAGGAGTTCACTGGCTTTGATGACGACGAACCGGATGTCCCTGAGCCAGCTGCCGTTCCGGCTGACGAAGTTGAGGTGAAGAAGAACGGCAAAGAAGCAGACGTTCCTGAACCAGCATCTGTTCCTGCGGACGAGGTGAAAGCGAAGAAGGAGAAGAAATCCAAGCCTGAGCCCAAGCCAAAGGAGGATCTCAAATCGAAAACTCAGAAGCCCGCGAACGAAAACGCAGCACCTTCAGCCAAAGGGGCATTCCAGGGCCTGGATGCAGACAATGACGATGTGGAGACCGATATATCGGAATGGCTGCCTCTAAAGCTTTCCCCTGATACCATGTCTGCCCTAGCCAAGCTCAAGTTCGCAAAGCCTTCAACGATCCAAAGTGCAGCGATCCCGGAGATTTTGGATGGCCACGACGTGATCGGCAAGGCCTCAACAGGATCTGGTAAAACTCTTGCATTTGGCATCCCTATTCTGGAGCGATTTTTAGAGCAGCGAGGCGTTCGCCAAAAGAGCGAGCGCAAGTCACCACTTGCTCTTATCCTTTCACCAACCAGAGAGCTTGCGCATCAGCTCAGCGATCACTTGCAAGCGCTGTGCTCTAACAATCTTTTCGAAGGCCCGCTGATCGCTACTATCACTGGAGGTCTCTCCGTCCAGAAGCAGCAGCGTCAGTTGAAGGACGCCGACATCGTCGTTGGAACTCCCGGTCGATTGTGGGAAGTCATCAGCGACGGGCACGGCTTTATGGACGCTCTCAAGGACCTGCAATTTCTCGTTGTGGACGAGGCGGACCGTCTGCTGAGCGAAGGGCACTTCAAGGAAGTCGAGGAGATCCTGAACGTACTGGACCGTCAAGTGACCGAGAACGAAGACCCGGAGCCCACAAACAATGTTCCTCAAAAGAAGAAGGCCAAGAACGCGAAGACCGCCAAAAATGCAGTCCAAGGCCAGAGACAGACTCTCGTCTTCTCGGCGACCTTTGACAGAGGCTTGCAAAAGAAGCTTGCAGGCAAAGCTCAGCCTGGTGGCGGTGATCTGATGAGCAACAAAGAGTCAATGGAGTACCTGCTCAAGAAACTCAATTTCAGAGAGGAGACACCTAAGTTCGTCGACGTCAACCCCATCACGCAAATGGCCACCGGCCTCAAGGAAGGCATGATCGAATGCGGCGGCACAGAGAAAGATCTCTACCTGTACACCCTGCTGCTTCACTACCGCAACGCGAGAACTCTCGTCTTCTGCAACTCAATCAGTGCCGTAAAGCGCATCACGCCTTTCCTGCAGAACCTCGAGCTTCCTGCCCTGGCCCTGCACTCTTGCATGATTCAAAAAGCCCGTCTCCGCTCCGTCGAGCGCTTCAAAGACACCAAAGAAAACAAATCCGCTCCGATTCTCGTCGCCACCGATGTCGCAGCACGAGGTCTCGACATCCCCAACGTCCAGCTCGTAGTCCACTACCACCTGCCCCGAGCCGCCGACATGTACGTGCACCGCTCCGGCCGCACGGCCAGAGCCGGCCAGCAAGGCTCCAGCATCCTCATCTGCGGGCCGGAAGAAGTGAACGGCACGCGCCGGCTGATCGCCAAAGTGCACGCGAAATCCGCCCTAGGCCACGAAGACGACGCCTCGGTCGCCGCCAAGCAGGGCTACTACATTCGGTCGCTGGACATGGACCGCAGGATCGTGTCGCGGCTGCGGCCTCGCGCGCAGCTGGCGAAGAAGCTTGCTGACATGGCTACGGCGAAGACGAAGAAGAGCAAGGAGGACGACTTCATGCGCGCTGCGGCCGAGGAGCTGGGCGTGGAGTACGATTCGGAGGAGTTCGAGAAGCAGGCGCCTGGCAGGCAGGGGCGCGGCGCGAACAGGAAGAAGAAGGAGAGGGAGGCGGCGGAGATGACGAAGGGCGAGGCGGCGGCTATGAGGGCGGAGCTGAAGGATTTGCTGAAACAGAGGGTGAATGTGGGTGTTAGTGAGAAGTACCTTACGTCGGGCAGAGTGGACATCGACGAGTTATTGAGGCAGCAGGAGCTGGGCCAAGGGAAGACGGGGGAGTTCTTGGGAAGTGCTAGTTTGGGATTGGAGGACTTGTAGGCTTGCCGCATTTTGTACTGTATACTACCCTATTAATGTCGGGATCAAAACTGAGAATATATCTTGACCGATCGTCATTGTCATGGGACGCGGCAGTACAAGTATTGGGACCTCGAGAGTATGGTTCTTCAAAAATTTGGCTGCATTCTTCGAAGGGCGTTTGTTTCTCTACAGAATCGATTAATCGGCCTCCATTCCCCCGTCGTCCCTCGGCCCGCGGTGCGTGCGCGCCATGTGCTCGCTCCAGCTCTGCTGCGAGTCGGAGGACCCGCAACGTCATAATTCCATCGTGAGTGAGGTCATTGCCTAGCAACTTCACGCGTTCTGCACGGCCATTGCGCCGATTGATTATCCCTTGTGTTTTCCATTTGCTCTGACGCTTTCCTGTACATTTACACAACTTCAAAGTTTTCAAGACTCAAGATATTCCTAAAGCAATAATCTACCCCACCGAGTACGTCCAAACCCTCTCGAGACGACAAAACTCCAAACTAACAAGCAACCCAACCAGCTCCCAACCCACCAACCCAACAACAACAACAATGCTCTCCCCCACCCTCCGCCTCGCCCGCCCCACCGCCCTCCGCGCCCTCGCAACTCCCACCGCCGCCCGCCCTTTCTCCTCCGCCCCGCTCCTCCGCCTGAAAGAAGACAGCGCCAAGAGCCCCGAGGAAGCGGACCGGATCAAGCACGAGCAGCTGCAGAAGCAGAAGGAGGGCAAGGGCCACTGGCACGAGGAGCTGGCGTCGCAGTCGGAGTCGCACGTCGCGGCCGACAGGCAGAACGTCGGTGACCACAAGCAGCACATGGAGGATCTGCAGAAGCAGACGGCGCAGGGGGCGCAGGAGGAGAAGGAGGGGAAGAAATAGATGGTCGGTTTGGAGCGACGATGTTATTGTTGTTTTTTGTAATTTAGTCCCTGTCCTGAAGGGGAGTAACCTAGAGGCATTTCGACCCTTGTTGGCTTCACTTTCCTACTTCTCCCGTGGTGGTTATGTCCAGCTTCTGCGGGCAATTGCAGGCGCTGCGAGGTGTCCCTTGAAGCTTATAACATCTTTTGCTTGCGTGGCTACGTAGCGACTTCCTTCCCGTAAGACCTTGTGGCCTCTCAGCGATTTACATTGTATCGCTCCGCGAGACGTCGGACCGAAGTCCGACGGGCTTGGATATCCAGCCTCGCGGTCCGGATTCAAATTCGGAGGTCCGGCTTGGCAGCTGTACTTAGTGATCACCATTATATTCAATCTATCTCATCTGCACTAATTGGCCCTTAGAGTTAATATAATCCCTCAATCTTTGAGGGATTAAATTAACCAATCTATTAAGCCAATCCTGTAGTATTTAATCCTATACCTCCTACACTAATTTAGCTATAATCTCAGAGTCCTAATAAGGCCTCTTTTTTATATAGATCTTAGGATAGGACTAGGTATCCTTAATAGGAATAAGGTTAGGGCTCTAAGGGTGATTAAAATAGCTCATATAAAGATCACTTCTTTCTCTTATTATCCCTAAGTGTCTTTTAAACTTCTTAACCTGGTTAGAAGGGTCCTTAGTTCTATAGCCTGAATTATTATCTTCCTCTAAAGTCCATTTGATAAGTTCTTTATACTAATTAGCCACTTCTTTTCTAAGGATCTTATTAATATAGACCTTCTAAGTTATCTTACTATTTAAATTATTAGGTACTTTATATTAAATTAACTTTTTGACCTTAAAGTTATACTTAATAGCTCCCTAAAAGTGGACTCTTTTATAAGGGTTTTTCTTATCCCTCACTTTAGATCTTTGAATATTAGATAGCTTCCTCTTTTCTCTATTACCTCTTCTTTATATAATTCGAATTTTACCCTTAGGGCCCTAACTAAAGTATACCTTATTACTGAATCTAATATGCCTCTAATCCTTAGGATTAGGGTATAGACTCAGTATATAAATATACTATTCAACTCTGGATTTTTATCGCTTTACTTTAATTTAGGGTTTTTTATAGGTAATAAATAAATAGAATAGCCTAGTATTTATCCTAACCTTAAGGGTCTCACCCCTAATAGAGAGGCTAAATTCAGAGACTAATTCATCCTAATTTAAGGTATGAATATTAAAGTCACTACTATCTATCTAGGCCTTAATTCGATCTAGGTTACGCTTTAAGAGCTTCTTAGTATTCTCGGATTTAATAATAGATAATTTTAAGGTCCTTCCAGAGTCTGATTTAAGGGTATAATCCACTTAGTGTAAAGTGGCTTTAAATTGGAGAGATAGCTCTTCTCTGGTAAATAAAATGCCCTTTAAACGGGTAAATTAGGCAGCCCTAATAATCCTATTCTTCTTAGGGGTCTGAAGTTGAGGATAGCCCCTTTTTTGAATTGAATTTGAAGGCATGGTAGTGAGAATCTGTGTGTTGAATACAAAGGTGTCTATATTATAGGGGCTGCCAAGCCGGACCTCCGAATTTGAATCCGGACCGCGAGCCAGCATACATCACCCACTCACAGTTGGCCCTTTCGAGAAGTCATCTTTTCAGTGATGCAACTTGGCCGTCGATGAAGGATTTGAAGATAGTTCATATATTCGTGATAGCTCAGGCCGTATTCTCGCATGCAACGGATCGCTAACCAGAAAATGCATCAAAGAAACGCCCGCAGCGGACGAAACGAGCTAGAACGCTGAAAGCCCACAGGAACATGACACACTCGAACGACAGCGCTAGACCTCGAAAATGAACCTGTCAGAAGAATCGCTCAGAAAGCGAACGCTAGATATTGCCAATGACAACCATGAATCTCAACCGCCCATCCCCTACCTTCTCCGCCCCAGCCCCCGCCTCCTCGTGCCCGGGCACATCCAGCACGCCAACCTGCTGTTCGCCCTCGTCGCCGGCCAACATACCATCATCAAGCATGAGCGTGCTGCTCTTCCAGCCCCAGCTCTGCGAGAAATTAAACCGGTCGGGCGCCGACTCGTAGACGGACAGCATGCGGCCGCCGCGCGAGGGCGAGTAGATTTTGAAATACGTTTTGATGGTCGGGCGGGCGTCAACGTAGGGCGGGAGAGCGGGTTTGGACGCCGAGCGGGCGAGGGAGGAGGAGGAGGGGTTGCGCGGGGGCCGGTCGAGGTCGGAGTCGGAGTCGGAGTCGGAGGCAGGGGCATTGGCGAAAGAGGCCGTTGTGGGGGAGGAGGAGGCGAGGACGTCGGTCTGGCCGGTTTTGCGGTGGTGGTGGGCGGAGACTTGGTGGGAGAGGAGGCTGTAGCGGGAAGGGGTGGTGCTGGGCCCGGCGGTGGCGGGATCGCGGTTTGGGTCGGCTTCGCCAGCGGAGCCGCTGCTATCTTCACCCTCGAGGCGGATGTCTTCGCCGATGGAGTCGCGCTGGCGGTGCCTGCGGAGTGGGTCGCTACTGGCGACCATTTCACGTTCGAGTCTGCCGATACGGCCCTCAACGTGGCCACTGCTTAGGTTGGTTGCACGGGTGGCGCCGCTTCCAGTGCCAAAGACTGCTTCTTCTGTTTCGCGCTCTTTAGCTCTGTGGAGGTAGACGCCGAGCTGCTTGTTGCTCCGGGCTGAGGCAACCTTTTGAATGTAGATGTTCCAGAGCGAGCCAGCGTAGAAGACAGTGCGCGAGTAGACACGCTTGCGCTCCTTTAGCAATCGAGGGGCCGGAAAATCGGCACTGAAGCGGAATGGCGGCAGGTGGGTGTAGGTGACAGCGGGGGGAGGCATGTCGGTACTGCCACTATCCGACGTGCTTGGCCTTGGCTGTGCCGCCGTGGTTGAGGTCGCAAAGTCCGACGCCCATGTCAGATCTTCTGGCTGGATTGTAGCAGATAAGCGAGCGGCACGTTGAATCGGGTTGATTCCGGATGTAGCAATGAACGGTTCCGCATTGCCTCCCATGACAATGTTGCAATCGCTGCTTGGTATCCAGAACTTACGTGGCCTACCGGTGCCATCCCACGACTGAGAGTCCAAATCATCTTCGCCTTGGTCGAAGTCATGACCGAAATCGGACGAGCTCGCAGCTCTGTGTTTGCCCTTAGTGCTGTTGGCAGCGCTTTGAGAGTCGAAAGTAGATTCATCCTCAGTAGCCTGGATCGACAAGCCAAGCTCCAAGTCGGTATCTCGTGCATTCATGACACGCTGGCGAAGTTCCATTTGTTGCCACAGTGCATTGCTGACGACCTTGTCAGGCATGACTGGAAGGCCCATGGCGTCCTTCGTTCGGCGAAGGTATTGAAGTTGCTCGAAGTCCAGATGGATGTAGTGAATACCCTCGTCCAGTAAGACCAGGAGTGGCTCTACCGTCGGGTGTGTGTATAGGCTGATATACTTCGTCATGCTGTCAGGAATGCCGTGGCTGAACGCGGCGGGTGCCGCGCGACGAGCAACAGCGTCAAACCTTACAGCCATCATGCCCATGATCGGTGGGGCCTTCGCCACCTTCCTACGAGTGCCAGGTTGGATCAAACCAGCCTCAAGAGCACGGGCCTTGAGTCTGCGGTCGAGGATCCGTTTGGCCAGGATCCATCTCTCCCATTCACCTTCTACGAAGAAGCCGTCTCCACCGACGATTTCGCGGACGACATCAGCAGGGATACCATCCCAACACCTGAGAGGCATCCGCCAACCGTATCTGCACAACATCGCCTTGGCACTAGCGAGGATCTTGTCACCAGATTTGCCGTAGTAATTCTTAGTGACTAGGTTGATCAGCGGTGCAAGCGTCTCGGTGTTCATCTGCCGCAGCATGCTCTCAACGCTAGAGTCGATCACGTCGAGCATCTCAAGCCAGCAGCCTGTGGCAAACAGGCCGATAGCGTGCGAATTCTCTTCGGCTACGGATGGACAGCCATACAACCGTCTAAGAGCGAGCTCGAACGAGTGCTGGGTGATACTTGCGTCGATCTCCTCTGGTCGGACGGTCATCTCTTTCGAGTTTGCCTCCAGCCATGGCTCGCTCAAAGCCGTAGCGAAGAAGGGTGATCGATCCAGAACGAGGCGGTGAAGCTTGTATTCTTTGCCAAATGCATGTACGGTAATGTCGCTATGCTTCCCTTGCAGCAGGCCTCTTGTGTACAAATGTTCGGGCAGAGCAGCAGTCCCTCCATGCATCTGCCTCGTGTAACCAGTCTGCTTCCCATGGTGTAGGAACGAAGACTCACGGCTGGCTTCTGGACTTGTCGCAGCCTGAACGGCAAACAATCTGCTCAGCGTTGTGAGAGTCGAGCTTCGCTGTCTCTCGTGCCCTACCGACGCACTCGGAGCCGCACTGGGATCGTCTGCATCTTTCTCCACGGTAGGTATGCGTCGACGGTCGACGGTAGCCCTGATCTCGTCCTCGTATCTTCGCTCCCGCCTCGCTGCACTGTTCGCGGGAGGCAGGCTCGCTCCAGCAGAGTGCGGTGCGGGATCCAGTATGGCGTCTGCACTAGGTGCTCGTACGTTCAGCGTAGGTCGTTGAGGCAGGTTGCTGCTGCCTGAGCCGAAGATCGAGCCGTTATCAGGCGTGTATATTGACCGCGGCAAGCTGTACTGCCTGGTATTGTCCGGGCGATCTTGAGGATCTGAAGATTCGGAAGGAATGCTACCTGGAGTCCAGTACGACGACGTTGGCCGTTCGCGTATGGGAGTGTGTTCGTCGTCGTCTTCGTCGGCGGCAAACAGGCGCCCGTCCATGGTGGCAAAGCGGATAAAGGAATGTTGATCACAGGGTGCTGAGTGGTGGGCTGGTGGGGGGATGACCGGCCGGCTCGGCGTCAAGAGCGAGCGACCATCTGGTGCGACAGAACAGCAAGAAAGTCGCGAAGACAATCAGAGGTCTGACACCCTGTGCGGTGTTGTGTAGCGTGTTGGAGCGCCCTCGACCAGCGAAGCAAAACGCATTCTCCGCACGCTGACGGGTGTGCCCTTCTGCTCGCAGAGAGCTCCGGGGCCTTTCTCTCCAGCTGCGATGTCAGGGTTCGCTGGCACGCGCGTGCCCTGCCCCGGATGACGACGGTGGGCGGTAGCGTCCCGTCACGAGGGGAGGGACAGCGGGACAGCCGTTGCACCAAGTGGAGTCCGCATATCGCCGCATCCGCCGCCGCTGGAAACGCCAGGCGAGCGAGACCCTTTGGTCAGCTTTGCGTCTACGATCCTTCGATCTCGAGCTGCAGCAAATCCCGAATCCCTGTGCTGTCATTGACAACGCGGCAAGCAGCAGCCATGGCGGCCTCGATGGCTATATCGCCCTTGCGGGCTCGACTCATGGTGAGGGCGAGCGGAATGTTCGAGGATGCGTTCATCTGCAAGAGATGCATTCACCAGCAGCGCCCGCAGCCCTACAAGTCCTCCCGCCAGACACCATTCCTGGAGGCCTTCCGCAGGCCAGGCCATTACCGCATCCCGCCTGCAGCAAGGCACAACTCTTCCTCCGCCGCCGCTCCTTCGAACGCAGGTGCATCGCCTCTCGGTGCGCTGAGCCAGACCATTGGACAATTTCCGAAGCAGGAGGCGAACCGGGCCAAGTCCTCTTTCCCTGAGATCAGCAGCAAGAGCGTGGCGTATTGGTTACTGGGCTCCGCAGCCAGCGTCTTCGGTATTGTCATCTTCGGCGGTCTCACACGACTCACGGAATCCGGCCTCAGTATCACAGAATGGCGGCCTGTCACTGGATCGTTTCCTCCGATGAATCAGGAGCATTGGGAATATGAATACACACGGTATAAGCTGAGCCCGGAGTTCAAGATGCTGAACTCTCACATGGACCTCGAAGACTTCAAGCAAATCTATTGGATGGAATGGGGACACAGGCTCTGGGGCAGAGTCGTCGGCATTACTTTCTTGCTGCCCACGATCTATTTCGTTGCGCGCAGGAGGGTCAGCAAGCCGATGGCCTACCGCCTTGCGGGCATTTGCTCCCTTATCGGCTTTCAAGGTGTTATCGGTTGGTGGATGGTCAAGTCTGGCCTCAAGGATGAGCTCCTTGAGACCGGCAGCCACCCTCGCGTCTCTCAGTACCGCCTGGCTGCCCATCTTGGGACCGCCTTCATCGCATACCTCTATATGCTCTGGAACGGTCTTGCAATTCTTCGCCAGCACCGTCTTCTTGCCAACCCGCAGGAGGGTCTCAAGGCTCTTGAGATCCTTCAATCACCGCAGCTTCGTCCATTCCGCCGCATGACCGCCGCACTGAGTGCCCTTGTCTTCACGACCGCCATGTCCGGCGCGCTTGTCGCTGGTCTCGATGCTGGTATGATCTACAACGACTTCCCTTGGATGGGCCAGAACGTTTTGCCGCCCAAGCGAGAGTTGCTCGATCCGTTCTATAGCCACGTGCCGGACCAGTCGGACCTGTGGTGGAGGAACATGCTCGAGAACCCCGTGCTCGTTCAGCTCGACCACCGAGCGCTCGCCATCACGACCTTCAGTGCCATCATCGCGCTTTGGGGCTACACCCGCTTTTCGCCACGCGTCCGCGCAACATTGCCGAACGATGCAAAGAAGGGCATGCTTGGCGTTGTTCACCTTGTCTCCCTGCAAGTCACGCTCGGCATCACCACCCTCTGGTACCTCGTACCCACACCTCTCGCCGCTGCTCACCAAGCCGGCGCCCTGGCCCTGCTGAGCGGCGTGTTCCTGCTCGGCAGCAGAGTCTGGATCCCTACCCGCACTCTGCAGCTGCTGAAGAAGGCCGCTGCTTCTGGCGCGTCTTCGTCCCAGATGGGCAAGCGTGGCCCGGACGCCATGCTCAACGCGAAGCTCGGGAGGTAGAATGTGTTGTCGTCAAAGTCTATGACAAATTTGTAATGTATCACCATCTGTAAATTAGCAGGCTCATTTTGGAGTATAGGCCATGAGGATCTTGGATTTAGATCGCTGAAAAGGTAGATTGACTCGCCTCACGTATCTCGTTTTTGTTCTGATTACTATACAAAGCATGTTCGGTTTTAGCGGATATGAGAGCGTCAACCCTCTCAAATCTCCAGATTTCCCCTGTCATCGCGAGTTTTATGTTAGTTGTGGTCGCTCACAAACTGGGGACAGACGAAGCTGGTGAAACAGGACATCCGTCAATGTCAGAACTGTGTAACAGCTGGTGTGCGGACAAACAAAGCTGTCTTTGTGCTGACTCTACCCTCCGACCGTACGCATGGATCATGCATGGCCGTCAGATTGCAGGAGTGAGGTCTGTCGGGTGTACCACGCCGCGCGGACTGTGGCCGTCGCGCCTGCCACATGCTGGGTTTCAAGGCCCACGGCAGGTACTACCCGGTAGGATCTGGCCACGGTCCATTCATCATTTAGGCCTTTGTTCACTTCCCTCTTAAAAGACCAACAACTCCTGTCGCTGAGAGGTAGTCCCCACGACTGGCAAACCGCCCACCATGGCCTCGCTCTGGATCTCCCTCAGCATCGTCGCGCTCGTTCATTCCCAGACCTTCAACCTGCTACAGTCATACAAGGGACTCGACTTCTTCAACCGCGCCTTCACTCTCTACGAAGGCTGGGATCCCACATTCGGCTATGTCGATTACGTGAGCTTGACTATCGCTGAACAGTACGGCCTGGTCAACATCACCGAAGTCGGCAACACCGGCGTTGCGCGCTGGGGCGTCGACACCAGCAGCATTCTGGACCCTAATGCCAACCTCGGCCGCAAGTCCCTTCGTCTGCACAGCGTCCAGACCTTCACTCATGGCTTGTTCGTGCTGGATGTTGCGCACGTGCCCGCAGATGTGTAAGTGAACCTTTGCTAATGAGTGATATGCTCGCCACATCGGCTGACGGCTTTGCAGCTGCGGCACTTGGCCTGCATTCTGGCTCCTAGGCAATGGCGTCTGGCCTACGACGGGCGAAGTCGACATCATTGAGCAGACCAACAACCAGAGGAGCAACATCATGTCCTTGCACTCTGACGCTGTGCCGAATTGCACGATTGCTGGAACTGGCCAGTCTGGTACACTGCTCACGAATGACTGTGCGGTAAGCATGTGGGATACTAGAATGAAGTAGCTTCACTAACAGACAACGAAGTACGCGAACTCATACACCGGTTGTACCGTCTCGTCCAACCAGCTGTCTGGCGCTGCTCTCAATGAGGCCGGTGGCGGTGTTTTCGTATTGCTCTGGACGTCTCAAGGCATGCAAATGTGGACGTTCCATCGCGATCAGATTCCACCTTCGATCAAGAACAAAGCCAAGACTCCCCTGTTGAGCGAGTTCGGCGTGCCTGTGGCGAACTTCCAAGGCTCGTGCGACTTTGATGCCCACTTCCACGACCAGCAGATGATCTTCAACACAGACTTCTGCGGCAGCAACGCCGGCGAGACGTTTCAGATGCATGGCTGTCCAATGGTAAGCCACCTTGATGGATCATTCCTGAGCGTACTAACATCAAGGCAATAGGCAACCAGTAAATCCTGGGAGTCTTGCAACATTTTCGTCGCAAACACCCCGCAAGCGTTTCTCGAGTCCTATTGGGAGGTCAATTATCTTGACGTCTACGAAGTCGTAGGCGCGCCTGCCGCCCCAGCTTCAGAGCCGGAGGCCCCGAGAGACCTCACCTCGTATGCTGGCGCGACATGGCCAGCCTCTTGGACGGCCCCGGCTCCCTTTTCAACGCAAGCGACTGCGCGTGCGAACAACCCAAAAATGCCAAGGCCCGTCATGGGGCAAACGGTTGTCAATCCATCGGTCGATACTCCAAGGCCTAGTATGACGAAGCGCGATATTTCATTGGGCCGTCTACCGTCGGCTTTTGGTCGTGCTTAGAGGCCGGTTTCCAACGTCAGAGAGGATCGAGCAGTAGATCCGCTCTCGATAGCCATTGATGAGCGAACTCTCATGGCAGTGGTTCAGGAGCGCAAGCTTGAGCGGAGGAAAGACGGTTGCTACCTTGATGGAAACGGGTGATCAAGTGAAAGCTTTGGAAGCAATGCTGGAGTTCCCGCGTCAAGACGGCGTAGCCAAACGCTTAGTAATGATAGTGACTCTGTATGCCTTGAGCTATTTTGAAGCCCCTGCATCTGAGTGAACGTTGTCCTGTTGCTCGATGTGCTGCTGAATTAGGTAAATCTAAGTGAATTGCACCTTTAGGTTAGGTAGTCTGCAGCGACGTCAGTCAAGCGGCGTCGGAACGATCTCCCGCCAAGCGCTGCGATTGCCGGAGGGCGCTCGCTCACGTGTAAGGCAGCGGCACCGTATCACTCCCCTACTACGTATTCACAGGCGCTCGATGCGACCTTCACATTCACCGCCGCACTTGCACCTGACACAACTCCCAGATCCGCGCCACTCACTAAAGCACAGACAATAATGAGTGATGCCAACTCCGCCTAGGTGTGTACCTCAAACTTGCCTTGCCTTGCCTTCACGCCCGCCAGACACCCACCTGCCCTGCTGCTGCACCGAGACACTCAACCACAACCGCTCAAACGCCCGCACACCACACCACCTCGCAACCACCCTCACGACTGTCACTACCACCTCCTACAACCAACACAATACCGTCCGCCCGCTGTTTTCTCGTTCATTCTCACGAATGTCGCTGAGCATCCAGCCTACTGCACCTGCTTCTTGCCCGTAGTCGTCGTCGGCGCCACCACGTCACATTCACGAGCTTCTGAACCGGCCGTCGCTTACCAATGTCCCAAAGAGTGACTCGCTCGTCCGCAGCGAGGCTCGCCGCAGATAGCCCACCCTCGAATCCGCCGCCGTCGAAGAACCCCACCGACGACGCACCGAACCCCACCGCCTCTACCCGCAAACGCAAGGCTGCCGCCGCGGAGCAGTCCCCAACTTCTCACAAGGAAACCCGCAAACCTAAACGAGCCCGAGCCGAGGAGACAACGCAAGAGTCCGCTACCACAGCACCCACCGAAGCGCCCGAGAGACGCAAGAGAAGGTCCACCGCAGCGGCTATGTCCAGTGCTGGGTACGGCAGCAGTCGCAATCAGGCCGAGGACATGGCTGACTCTAGCAGACCGTCGTCGAGCACATCTGGCGAGACCTCGCCACAGAACGCCACGAGAGACAACAGTTCGAGGCGGAAGAGCAGCCGCCGCAGCAAGGGTGGCAAGGATGCCGGTGAGTCCGCGGCGAACGCCATGGCAGGATTGCAGTTGACTGACCCCTGGATAGACCCAGCCGTCCCCTCGACGTCTGGGAGCAGCTCGAGGAAGTCAAAGAGAGGATCGAGGAAGGACCATGATACCCTGATGAAAGACGCCGATGAGAAGGCGGCTGAGGAGTCTAAGGATCACGGAGAGAATGATCAGCAACAGCAACAAGATACCCAGGAGGGCGCCGAGAGCGTCAGCGAAGCGAGGAGACGCCTTATGGAGGAAGACTTGGAGGCTCTGGAGCGTGCAGGCGGAGGCGACCCTTTCGGCACCGGCGGATTCCTCAGCCGTTTCGGAGGCCCTTCAGCGCTCTCTGGCCTCACCGGACAGCTCAGAGCTATGAGTTCGATGCTTTCGGGCACTGGTAGCCGCCTCAGAGGCATTCTAGAGCAGCTTCGAGCCAAGGAGGACTCGTCTGGGCAGCTTGTGGCTCTTAGCGAGCTTTCGGAGCTGCTCCTTGTGTCGAACGAGGACAATCTGGCTGGCCACTTCGCACCTGATCAGTTCGTCAAAGAGCTGGTGGCTTTAATGCAACCGAATGACTTCACAGGGGAAGAGAACCCCGAAATTATGCTTCTAGCATGCAGATGCATTGCCAACTTGATGGAGGCTCTGCCAGCTGCCACTGCAAGCGTCGTATATGGCGGCGCCGTACCTATCCTTTGCCAAAAGCTGCTGGAGATCCACTTTATCGACCTCGCTGAACAGGCTCTGACAACACTCGAGAAAATCAGTGTCGAGTTTCCTGCTTCCATCGTCCGTGAGGGTGGTCTCACAGCATGCTTGACGTATCTTGATTTCTTCGCTACGAGCACCCAGCGGACCGCTGTTACCACCGCCGCCAACTGCTGCCGCAACATTCCTGAGGACTCGTTCCCGACGGTCCGCGATGTGATGCCTATTCTCTTGAACACACTCTCCAGCTCAGACCAGCGCGTTGTCGAACAGGCTTCGCTCTGCGTCTCTCGCGTGATCGAGAGCTTCAAATACCACGAGTCGAAGCTCGAGGAGCTCGTCAGCGCCGATCTCCTGAAAGCCATTTTGCGCTTGCTCCTGCCTGGCTCGACAAACATGATTGGTCCGAGCATTCACACCCAGTTCTTGCGCGTGCTTTCAATCAGCGCTCGTGCCTCGCCTCGTCTCAGTGCCGAGTTGCTCAAGATGAACGTCGTCGACACCCTATATCAAATCCTCACTGGCGTGTCGCCGCCTACGGAGGCCGAGCAGGACGTTGCATCGCAAATCGACAAGAACGTCATTATGCAGTCGATTATTCGCACGCCGCGCGAGCAAATCTTTGAGACTTTGAACGTGGTCTGCGAACTTCTCCCAGCTGTATCTCACGACGGTCTTATGTTCTTGGACGATCTGCAGGATGCCGGCTACACTGGCCCAGATCGCGTCAGCATGTCCGACAGGAGCAAGAGATCACCAAATGAGAAGCGTGTGGAGCTTTTGAAAGAGTGCCCTGCGGAAGTCAGGCGCTTCGCCATCATCCTCTTCCCCACCCTGATGCACGCCTACACCTCTACCGTCAACCTCAGCGTTCGCCAGAAGGTGCTGACGGCCCAGCTCAAGATGCTTAGCAACCTCGAGACCGACATCCTGGAGGAAGCTCTCCGCGGCGTGTCCTATGCTTCGCACCTGGCTTCCATCCTCTCGCAGCAGGAGAACTCTAACCTGGTTACTTTTGCTCTGCAGGAGGCTGAGTTGATGCTTAAGAGGCTCGAGTCGGTCTACAGGCCGCAGTTCTACCGCGAGGGTGTCATGACGGAGATCGACAGGCTGGCGAATAGGCCGCTGAAATCGGAAGAGAAGCTGCAGGAGCCCACCACTTCCAAGGATGAGGGTAGCAAGGATGCTGCTCCACAGGCTGAAGCCCCCGCTGAGCCCGCGAAGCCGAGCATTGCCAACGCTGAGCCAGCGGATCCCCTTGACATGGATCTCGATCCCGAGGACCACATCGAGCCTGAAGAGGGCGAGGATGACGACCACGAGGATGATGAGAACGACCAGGACGATGAGGACGACGACGGTTCAGACTCAGAGCCGCCTTACGACGATCCGCCACCCTCTCGCATCATCGACGTCCAGGATATTATTACATTGCGCGCAAAGCGCTTCATTGAGGTACACGGCCACGAAGGCAGCGAGGAACTCAAATCTAAGGCGACTGGTGTTCTGAACGACTTGCGAAGCTTGGCTGAGGACCTGAAGATCTGCTACAATGGGGTCGGCGGCCAGAAAGGTTCCGAGCTCTTCAGGCGTCTGGCCAAGTATTTTGACGGCGATGCGCTGGAGAGCA
The DNA here is from genome assembly GCA_022813125.1 of Septoriella neoarundinis. Classification (NCBI taxonomy): domain Eukaryota; kingdom Fungi; phylum Ascomycota; class Dothideomycetes; order Pleosporales; family Phaeosphaeriaceae; genus Septoriella; species Septoriella neoarundinis. Next base: position 119,716 of record JAKLND010000035.1, read on the forward strand.
TCACGAGCTACGAGTTGATGACTTCCGGCATTGTCAGTGTTCTGCTGGACATCCTCAACGACCCTGATGATGAAGCCCAGCTGGAGGCTCGCAGTGATTTCATTGAGGCGTTCATGGCATCGAAGCCTGCTACCGCGGTCGCGACTGGATCCGCGGCATCTCCTGCGACGTCTTTCTCCGTGCTGGTTCACAAGCTCCAGGAACTGTTGAGCAGAGCGGAGCATTTCGAGGTCATCACTGTACACCACAACGCCTTCGAGTCGAACCGCAGCAGCGCTGCGTCCATGCTGGCCAAGCAACTTCGCCTCAAGCTGGTCGCTGACGAGGATTCCGGCATTCCCAAGGCTTACAGGAACATCATGGTCTCCATCCATGCGATCGCTACTTTCAAATCTCTGGATGACCATCTGCGTCCGCGCATCAGCCTGGCTGACCGTGCAAGGTCATCCCGCTCCGGCCGTGACTTCGCCGGCATGCCTGGAGCAATGGCAGCCTACGCCGCCGCCATGGCGGGCCGCGAGCGCGGTTTTGGCAGTGCTGGGTCAAGAGGAGCCCTCCCTACTCAGAATACACCTACCTCCGGGAAGGGCCCTTCTAAGAGCGAGAACGCCAAGCCGGAGGGTAATGGAGAGGCTGCCGAAAAGCCTGTGCGTAGATCGTCTAGAAGGCATTCCGCGCAGGCGTCTTCTGCCGCTGCGGAGCCCTCGTCTGAGGCGAAGGACCAGGCTCGTGCCAATGCTGACGCTGCCAATGGCGAATTGCAGGACCCTCTCGAGTGTGCGGACGAGGCCCACGTCTCTTCTGATGATGATGATGAGGATGATGAGGACGACGAAGACGTCGAGGCTGAGCTTGATGCTCTGGTTGACGATCTGGAAGACGACGGCCTGGGGCGTGACGAGCCTGATCCTGACGCTGTCAACATGGAAGTCGGGACGACTGGCAAGGTCACCGCTCACACTGACGATGGCGACCGCATCAACACGCCAACACATGGCACGCCCACGCCTGCCGCGGCCAAGGACCGTATGAGCGCTACCGCTCGTCTGGCAGCCGCCAGAGAGCTGCTGTCTACTCCCTCTGGCTCTTCTTCGAGGCCGAACAGCTACGCTGCTGCCTTGCAACAGCCTCCTCAGGACTGGCACATCGAGTTCAGTATCAACGGACAGCCCATCGACTACGAGACTACAATTTATAGGGCGTGTCACTTCAATCAGACTCAGGGACAGGAGCTCTCGGCTCGCAACATCTGGTCTACGACACATACGATATCGTACAAGAAGGTGCCGGGCCCAGCGTCGGAGTCGAAGTCACTCACTCCTACGAACGATGCTGGATTGCCGCTGGGCGACGGTGCTCTGCCACCCTCGCTTGACAAGCACCCTGCTACCGCCAGCATTCTAAGGTTGATGAGCATCTTGCACAATCTGAATGCCAACCTTGACGAGGTCATTGCCGACGGCAAATCTGGTCTGAAGCTTAACCGTGAGCCGTTGACCCAATTTGTCAACACTAAGCTTACAGCGAAGCTGAACCGTCAGCTCGAGGAGCCGCTTATTGTCGCTAGCCATTGCCTGCCAACATGGAGCGAGGACCTTGCTAGGCTTTACCCCTTCCTCTTCCCATTCGAGACTCGCCACCTCTTCTTGCAATCGACATCATTCGGTTACTCTCGCTCGATGGCGCGCTGGAACTCGCAGGAGAACGAAAGCCGTAGCGGCAGACACAGGGACCACCCACTTTTCATGGGCAGACCTCAGCGCCAGAAGGTCCGCATCTCCCGTAACCGCATCCTGGAATCCGCCATCAAAGTCATGGAGATGTATGGCTCCTCCCCGTCTATGCTAGAAGTCGAATACTTCGAGGAAGTTGGTACTGGTCTTGGCCCGACGCTCGAGTTTTATTCGACTGTCTCGAAGGAGTACTCGAGGAAGAAGACCAAGTTGTGGCGCGAGAACGAGAGCGCCAGCACGGGCGAGTATGCTTTTGGCCGTCGTGGACTTTTCCCTGCGCCGATGGACGAGGAGACCAGCAAGACTGAGAACGGTCAGCGTGTGTTGCACTTGTTCAAGGTCCTTGGCAAGTTCATCGCTCGCTCTATGCTCGACAGCCGCATCATCGACGTCAGCTTGAACCCGACCTTCTTCCGTGTGGGTGACGGTGGTCTTCCGTTAAACCTGGGCGCTGTGGCTACCGTTGATCAGGATCTGGCCAGGTCGCTGAAGATTCTGAAGAAATATGTCAGCGCCAAGCAGCGAATTGACGAGGACGCTCGACTCTCAGACGTGCAGAAGGCCGCCAAGATCGATCAAATCCGCATTAACGACGCGAAGATCGAAGATCTCGGTCTCGACTTCACTCTTCCTGGATACCCCAACATCGAGCTCGTTCCTGGCGGCGCAGAAGAGCCAGTCACCATCGACAACGTCAACAACTATATCCGCAAGGTCGTCGAAGTGACTCTTTCGTCCGGCGTGCAGCGCCAGGTCGACGCTTTCCGCGCCGGCTTCAGCCAGGTTTTCCCGTATTCCGCGCTCAAGGCCTTCACGCCGGACGAGCTGTGCATGCTCTTCGGCCGCGTCGAGGAAGACTGGACTCTGGAGACCTTGATGGATTCTATCAAGGCCGATCACGGCTACAACCTCGACAGCAAGAGCGTGCGCAACTTGCTGCAGGTCATGAGCGAGCTTTCGGAGGAGGGCAGGAGGGGCTTTTTGCAATTCATCACGGGCAGTCCTAAGTTGCCTATTGGCGGTACGTCACACCCTGATTGATTCCTTTTGCAACAATCACTAACATATATCAACAGGTTTCAAGGCTCTCACGCCTATGTTCACCGTCGTCTGCAAGCCCGCCGAGCCGCCTTACACCTCTGATGAATACCTGCCGTCCGTCATGACCTGCGTCAACTACCTGAAGATGCCGGACTACACCGACATCGACACCCTGCGCTCCAGACTCGACGTCGCGGTCCGCGAGGGCCAGGGCTCTTTCCACCTTTCTTGATTTTATGACGCACAATGCGGCACTTTTGCTTTGCGTGTTTTGGAGGAGTTTCTCAGCTGCTGCGGCGTTTGGGCAAGAGGACTTTGCCTGCGACGACGCCATCAGCACACCCATCAGATTGCTTGCACGAACGATACTCTTCAACAAATGGCGTTTGATTCAGATGGAAGGCATGCATAGACATAGGCGCAGGTGTTTTCTTTCTAGTGATTGCTTCTGCTCACAACTTTTTACCCAAGACGGAGCCGGAAGATGGGATGGATCACGGCCTGCGCTTCTTCTTCCTTTTAATGATGAGAGACTTTGAGCGTGTTTTGGTATGCAATTTTCATGAACGAATGGTAGCGTTTGGACAAACAACTCCATCATGACGGCGTTGTGTACTTTTCGTCAAACCAAGACCTGGGTTTCACCACCTCGGCCGCCTTTCACATGCCTGAAGTGGATGCCCGCTCACGCTCCCCCACAATCGTGAGACCCTGCGGCAGCTCGTCCGAAAGCTTGACCGCAGCGAACGACGACCACCCAATCTCTCCACAGCCACAGGCACTGAGAAACAGATTACGAAACATCGGAAACGTCGAGGCTACGCACGCCAATGTCTACGACCTGCTTCACCACACGGTAAACAGCCTCACGACCACTAGCCATGGACATCGCCTACGATCACATCCAGGAGGAATCCCTCCCGCCCCACCACGAGCGCGACTCCTCCAGCACCAACACACCCACGGGCGAAGGCTTGCAATCCCAGCAGCCCGCCCAAACCCTCAACACCGAGTTCCAGCAAGCCTTCCAAGCCGTCTCCGCCTCGCCCTGGGGCGCCCGCCTCGGCGGCTGGTTCGGCGAGGCCCGCAAGCAAGGCCAGACGTTCTACTCCGGGCTGCAGAAGGAGGCCGCCGAAGCGCAGCAGCAGGCCTCGAAGGGTTTCGAGGGCCTCCGAGGACAGCTCGCGCAGCGCACGGCGGGGCTGAACCTCAATGCCGAGGGCGCGCCGCTAAGCGGCGTCCCAGGCGAGGAAGCCGTGCCCGGCGCGTCGAAGGATGCAAGCAGGGAAGAAGTGCAGGAGGACCCGAACAGGCCGGAGAGCCTGACGGCGGACATCGTGAAGGAAGCCGGGTCGCTGGTCGCGAGCCTGCGGCTGACGGCGTCGTCGAAGCTGAAAGAGCTGCAGCGGGCGGAAGACGCGGCGGACGAGGCGCTGCTGAAGTTCGGAACGAACGTGCGGGACTTCCTGCGCGACGCGGTGGTGATCAGCGCGCCGACGGAGGCGGACGCGGGCAAGCCGAAGGGCACCGACGCGGCGGGGAACGAGGTACTGTTCGAGACGACGGAACAAGGTACGGGCAGGAAGGTGTTCCACTCGACGCGGCTGGACGCGCAGCTGCACGCTGTGCACACGACTGCGGCGTCATTTACTCAAGATCCGGAGGGCGAGCAGTGGGTGCAGTGGAAGGGGGAGTTTGATGTGGACAAGCAGACGGAGGCGGTGGCGAGGGATTTAGAGAAGTTCGAAGAGTTGAGGCGGGCGATGGAGAAGCTTGTGCCGGAGAAGGTCGACTACAGAACGTTTTGGATGCGCTACTATTTCATCCGAAAGGCAATTGATGAGGAGGAGAAGAAGCGGAAGGAGATTCTGAAGGGTATGTTATCTTTGCCTCGGGATCTGGTTCTTGGATCTTGACTAACCTGATTACTCAGATGCGGCGGCAGAGAATGAAGAGGATATCGCGTGGGACGACGATGATGAAGATGAAGACGACGCCAAGACGTCCACTCCCCAAGCGACTGCTCACAAGGCTTCCTCTAGCACCACTACTCTGACCCAGCCTGCTGCCACCAACGACTCGCTCAAGGCTCCATCTCCCCGAAAAAGCAACGAGGAGGAATCAAAGAGCGTTGCCGATTCCGACGCGAGCTACGACATCGTTTCCGGCGCTACGAGCCATACGCCAAGCAGTCCGAAGGAGGAGAAGAAGGAGAGCTCTAAGGATGACAGTGATGATGATTGGGAGTAGGAGCCTCCGCGGCTTGTGTTATTGGGTTCTGTCGGCGTATCATGTGGTATTCGGTGAGGGAAGCGGGAGTTCGGGATGGATTGTACTTTGGGACAGACGGCCTGATGTGATGCAGTGTGTCCGTAATCGGAGAGAAGCATCATTTTACCAAAGGCCCAAGGCCATCTTTGTGTCACCATCTCATGATTGCCATACAATGGCATGCAAGAGCACAGAGCAGGGCTGCCTTTCCCGCCTGCAAGATTTCAAGCTCTTGGCCTTCGACATGCCACTATTGGAATCTTACCCATTAGAATTACTGGAAACTTCAAGCTCAGATTCTGTACATGAACAACTGCGGGATCGCGGAACCTTAAGACCATCTTATGCCGGCCTATCGCTCTACATGCATGATCCAAACACGCCTATGACTTTGATTGGCTATCAAAACGGGCGGCGCGGGCGAACCTGGGATTCGCGCTTACCAGCTCATGCGTTGGTGTGCAGTAGCATGCCGGCATATCCATCTCGCCCCGGCGAAACAAAACCGTTCCATCTCAACGCCGAGTTCACTTTTGACAGCGCTCCATGTCCACTAAGCAACTTTCGATATGGTTCTCGAGGCAACAGCTGCACTTGGTGTGGCCTCTGGCGTCTGCCAATTGGTAGACTTTGCAAGCAAGCTCTTGTCCGAGAGCTATGCCATCTATCAGTGGTGATGGAAAGTCCGTCATACGATTACAGCTTGAGACGGCGGCAAGCACTATCGCTGAACTCAGCGCCAGCGTCGACGCATCTGTTGCTCAGACTTCGCTTGGAAGAGGGCTGTCCAGCGAAGAGAAATCACTGCAGAATATTTGCGGGAGGACGAGGGATTCGAGCTTGCGATTGCTCGAAGTGCTCGACGAGATTACACTTACTTCGGGCAACCTTGCATGGAGAGCACTTCGGACTCATATCCTTGTCGCAGCAAGTTGCATCGCTCTCTGATGATGTTCAAATTCTACTGGCGAGTAGACCAGAGCAGTCGTTCCAAAATTCCTTCCAACATGGTCCGAATATTCGCATGCAAGCCCTCACCTTCCCGGATATCACCGCCTACATTGACGCCGAGCTCTGCACACAACCTATCTTCCAACGCTTCAAACAGAATCAACAGCAGCATGCAGATCTGGTGGTCGAGTAGATTGCCCAAAAGGCCTCTGGCGTCTTTCTCTGGGTGATACTGGCCGATACGGACGTCGAATAGAGGTGGAGCAGATCCGAACGAGTGGTACGCGGACGGTACCCCGTGGGTGCGGACACTGGCTCGGATGTACAAGTTGTACGTCAGCAAGCCTCCGCAAACGGCGCGCAAGGCGAGTGACTATCAGGCGTGGTACGACGCGTACACGGCCTTCATCGGAGGCGGCGCAGATCCGCGAGCCGACCTCGACTGTCCGGGTGGCTCGTATGCCTGTGAGCTTTTTGAGAAATGGGATCGGGGCAAATTGAAACGGCTTCAGAATTTGGTGAAGACGAAGCAGAGGAAGCTACCACTGTGATAATAGGGATTGAGCTGGAGTTTCAACACCTATGGAGATCTGAGTGTACACGGCGATTCACGAACTAGGTAAAACTTAGAAGTCACTGCTAGGGCTTCTCATCGCATTGTATCCACTAAGATGCACGCAGGGACAGCTCAGCGCACATTCACTGGAGACGTACCTTATAATCCGGGCTCGCGCATGACCTCCCAAGCGTCAATCACGCCGTCACACCCAACACAAAGACCTCTTGTCACCACGACGGCACAACCTGAACCCCAACGAACCGATCTCAAGCCATGGCTTATGCAGACCCGTCGCGTCACCTACTTCGGCACTTCGCGCGCGCTCACATCCTCCAGCACTCCGGGTCGAGCATCACGGGCGATTCGACCGAACTCCCTTTCGGCCCCATCGCTGCCTGCGGAATCACTCTTCATATAACACTGGCGCTCGAGTTTGCAAGCATTCCTCGTCCCAACTTTACGTCTCGCTCTCCCACCAATCATGAGGGCATACCAGACGGAAAACCACGACTTGATGAAGCCCGCCCTCAACCAAGTCGCTCACAACGACGACTCAAGCACGCATTCACCATGGCAGCGGCTCTATAAAACTAGAGCCTGTCCATGAGCATCACTCCACCCGATACACCAACAGCTCACACCCAACCCAGAACCAAACCCCCCACGCAGCCAGCAATCCCGGCGCGAGCCCCGAGATAAACGCCAACACACCAACGACAAACACTCAAAAACGAGCATCAAATCCGAATTAAAACCCCCCAACTCAGCCCCAAAACTGAACAAAACGACCGCAAAAACCAACACGTGCACCATCGTCATCGACCCCGTGAGCCACGCCCTCTCACTCCTAGCCAAAGCCCACACCCTGCAAAACGCCACGTCCTTCGCCACCGACCTCCACTTCTCAGCGCTCCTCGGCCTCGTCGCCGCCTGCGGCATCATTCTGTACGTTGTGAAAGCGTGGGAACGGGCGGAGCACGAAGCGTGGATGGCGCTGCTGAGAGAGGGGAGGGCGTGCAGAGCGGGTATTGGAATACTTGTGTGGAGGAGGAGGCGAGGTGTTTGGTGCGGGAGGTGGTGAAGAGGCTGAAGGCAGGGAACAGGGAGGAGTGGGAGAGGGCGGAATTTGTGCTTAAGAGTGTTATGGAGGAGTGACATGGAGAGGGTAGGGGGTACAGGGGAAGTTTTTGGTTCAAAGTGGCTGGATGGGGCAATGTGGTGGACGATCTGCGATGTGGGGAGGTGCTATGGAAGGATGTTGAGAGATGTCTCGGCTTCTAGAAGGTTGTGGCATTTGTGCGTCCACACGTTCATAGGTATAGATACCTCTGGGTCTCTTATGTCGAGCAACTCTACTCAAGCGCACTATCCTCGCACCACTCCGGCGCAGAAACCGGGTTGCAACGAGCAACAGCCCTTCCAGGAAGCTGAACAGCGTAGTCCCAGTCCCACCTGCTCGACATGCCATACGCCGGGTAATCCGTGCTGACGATCTGCGCCGCGCTCTCGAAAGCCAAGTCGCGCATCGAAGTGTCGCGGCTGAGAACAGTGTCGAGCGGAACATCCGCACGCGTGCGAATGATGTAGCCCTTGCGGACCAGACGCTGAAGCTCCGCAGTATCGGTAGGGTCGTTCTTCTTGATGAACGCCGCGTCCGGCTGGCCCTCGACGCCGTTGGTGAAGACGGTTCGGTTCTGCAGCGACTCGTGGCCTGGGCCGCTGTAGAGGCCGGGAGGGCCGGAGTCGGGCTCGTTGTCGAAAAAGAACATGAACTTGCCGCGCGAGCTGGCCAAAGTGGGCCAGCCGTGCTGGAGGACGGACTCCTCGAGCGTGAGGTTTCCCTGGCGCACGTCGTCGGGGACGATGAGCTGGCTGGGAGGGAGGACGCTGCGAATCTCGGAATCGACGTTGAGGATGCGCGGCAGAGTCCAGTTCAGGGCTTCTTCTGCGCAGATGCCGCCTTTGCCGCATGCAGGAGCCTCCATTTTGAGCTCGAGGTCGATCAGGATGGGAAGGTGGTTGGGGTGGTTGTCGGACCAGCCCTTGAGCTGCCACAGGCACTCGAGGAAAGTGTGGCAGACGGAGTGAGGGTCTCCGTCAGTCACGTGGAAGACTTTGAGGCCAGGCTTGGTCATGTTCGGGTCGTGGAAGGGGATTGTCTCGTTAGTCAAGTTGGCCATGCGCCAGAGGAGAGGGTCAGCGTAGAGACCTCCGTTGACGTCCGAGTGCAGGTCCAGCTCAAGAGAGCGGACGCTTTGTTGGTCCAATTGGAGATCGAGTTTGGCATGCGAGTAGTAGAGGTTCTTCTCGTTGTCGTGAAACTCTTCGAAAGCAGCGCGCTCGGTAGTGATGTTGATCTCGCGATGGTAGCTGTTGTGGGTTCCTACGACCTGAATCTGGTTCATGCGGATCTCGCTATGGTTGCGGCCGTATTCTACCAGAGCTGCTTGGGACAGCCCGGCCATGGAGGCCATCATCTGCCGAGAGGTCAGTCTCTCGTGTATCATTTCACAGCTGCTATATCCGATGGCTGCGCATGGTCCAGTGTCGAGCAATCACTGTATGTATGGTCCGGGCTGCAAACGTCGTCTAGCAAAAAGAGCGGACTCACCATTGAGCGTTTCATGTTCAGCGTTCCCTTTGCCTCGCTTGACCAAACCCAATACTGATACACTGAGAAAACGAAGAAGATGGAAATCAAGGCGATTATCCCACGCTTAACAGGCATGGTAAGTCCAAACTCTGCGACAATTACTGCCCAACTTTCCAAGCCACGTGGGCGGCTCAAGGGATTGTAGCACTGCAAACCCTCATGCGATAGACTGAAGTTTGCTGTCGACAATCGTAGCGGTGACTTGGCGCACTCGAAGCATACCACCAAAGACGTGCTTGCGGGCACGTGGGGCGTGGACATGGTGTCATCCTGGCAAGGTGAAGTTGCCGAATTCCTCCACCCCGGCCGTCGATCTTCCACCTTCCCCAATGGCGTTGAGCCTCCGCTCGAGGCACACCTGCATATCTTCACTACTACAGCAGTAACATATGCAGCCTGCCCGGCCAAGGCTCGATACGCCTATTAGGCACTGCTGGTTGCGATACAAGAAGCTGACTCACGCCGACAGCGTATGTGAGAGAGGGAGATGCAGGTAGTGAAGAAAGCATGCGTCTCGCACATTGTAAGGAGCCGGAGTCACCAACTTCAAAGATCGCTTATCGGACGTGGCGAGAAAATCGGGGGATCCACGGCCTGCTACTGATCTCTTCGCAGGCGGAGTCTCTACACTCTGAGGTATCTCAACGAAAATGCGAGAGCGTAGGTATCCAACACACGCATCACGGCTGGCCCTCCGAAGGAGCCACTCCCTCGTGCATGCAGGTACATCCGCTGTGGTGCAACATCCCACGAGTAATGTCGCGATCCACACTCGAAGTGACGGAGCTCAACCAGGAAGTCCGACATCCGGAGCAGCTCAGGAACGATAAGCAAATATACTGATCAGCAGTCACCCGTTTGTGCCCGCAACGTCCCGTGCGCGTTGTTGATGTCTGGTGCTGCCAGCCACCACCACTTCGCGCCACGCCACGGCTTGCGTGGGGAAGTCCGGGGGTGGAAATGCTGCGTCACAACGCCTCCCACCGTCTTCGGGCACGCAGGACGAACCACGGAAACACACATTCGTTGCTGTCGCCTGCCGTCTCTCGCACCTCCAATTGCTGCATACGGCCTAGGACGACCTTCACGTGAGCATGCGAACCCGTCTCACCCGCGGCTCGGGCTTTTACCAGGATAAACGCCATCCGTCTTACCTCGCGTCGATATTAAGCACCACGCCGCTGACGATAAGAGTTTCTCATTGCTTGACCCCGTTGTCGCAGCCCAATCTGCAGTTGCCAGCGGGACGAGGCATTGTCTCTAGGCGGTCTACAAGTCACAGGACGTGTGTCCGACCGTCAGGCGTCCTCGCCAATGACCTTCGCCGTTGGTATTATACGGCCTATAGTTGACTCAGGCCTAGCAGACTAGCAAACCTCCGAATGAGCTTGGCCTCAGGAGCCAAGGCCCACGAGGCCCGATCGAGTAGCCGCGCATGCAATGATCGACAATGTCCGTAGCTTGAACCGTATAGACCTTCACCTAACGGGATGATCCTGGAGAATATCCCGCCTGTGAGTGGCCACAGTTGTTGAGCCTCTCGAAACCAGAGCCTCAGGATGCCATACTGCTTGCAGTTTCCCCGCTACCCGCCTGTGTGTTCGGCTCCTCGTTGTTGCGATGAGATGCATCTGAATCATCGGTGAGGATGCGCACACTGACCGACAGCCCGCCAGCAGGTCCGTCTTAAAGGTGCCTTGATCTCGCAGCGCTCGCTCGCGGCTTTTTGTTCGGCTCTCGAAAAGCGGTTCTTCGTTCGCGTAGAGCCTCTTCTCTTTTTTCCCTCTGCCCCTCGCACCGGCAAAATGAGTCTGTCAACAATGGCGAACGACATGAGCCACCTGCAGCTTGGCTTTGCAGCGGTGGCCTTTTTGGTTGCTACGTACGCTATCAGCTGTCTTCACACCGCTCTGACCTCACCGTTGAAATCCATTCCCGGCCCATGGATGTCCCTCTTCAGCAACCGTCAGCTCAAGTCGGCCGTGACGGGAGGCAAACGCATCTTCTACATCGATGAGCTCCACAAGAAATACGGCCCGGTCGTTCGCATCTCACCGGAAGAGGTCGCCATCTTCGACATCGAAGCCTTCCGTCAAATCCACGCCGTCTCCGGTGGCTACACCAAGGGTGACTTCTACACCAAGCTGACCAATTTCCCTGTCCACTCTGTCTTCACCCTTAGGGACTCAAAGTCTCACGGCGTCCGTCGACGTCTCTTCGCCAAGGGTTTCTCTAAGACGCACGTCAGAGAGCACTTCGAGGATGTCGTCCGTGAGAAGGTTCAGCTTGCCGTCGACAAAATCGCCGAGGACGGTGCCAGCAACGGCGGCAAGGTTGACGTCTTCAAGTGGTGGTCATTGATGGGTGCTGACATCGTTGGCTGCTTGGGCTTTGGTGAGAGCTTCGGCCTGCTTGAGCTTGGAGATGTAAGTAATGTAACATAAGATCCTGAGACCTCTCACTAACCGAACACAGCGCACCGAGTACATCAAGATCCTCGAACTCGCCCTCATCGGCAACGGCATCGGCGCCGAGCACCCCTGGATGCGTGCCTTCCTCTCCCGCCTCCCCGTCAAGAAGCTCAACCAAATGTTCAACAGCACCAACTACATCCTGGAACACGGCATGAAAGCGGTCGAGAACGCCAAGAAAGCCAAAGACTCCGGCAACACGACCAACCTCATGAGCTCCGTCCTCGACGAATCCGCCAAAGAAGGCGGCGGCAAAGCCGCCCTCTCCGACCTCGACGTGCAAGTCGAAGCGACCAGCCTCATCTTCGCCGGCTCCGGCACCACAGCCAACACCCTCTCCTTCACGCTCTGGAACATCGCCACGCGCCCCGCCCTCCGCGAGAAACTCGAGGTCGAAGCCCGCTCTCTCGCCCCGGGCTTCAAAGACGCCGACCTCGAAGCCTTGCCCCTCCTCAACGCAACCATCAACGAGACCCTGCGCCTCTACGCCGCCGTCCCGGGCTCGCTGCCGCGCGTCGTGCCCGCGCAGGGCGCAACCATGTGCGGCCACTACCTCGCCCCCGGCACCGTCGTCTCCACGCAAGCCTGGACCTACCACCGCGACGCATCCTTGTACCCGAACCCGCTCGAGTTCGACCCGAGCCGGTTCCTCGACGACCCGACGGGCAGCACTGCAAACCCGAAGGGCGCGAAAGCGACGAACAGCGCCTTCGGGGCCGGCGCGTACACCTGTCTCGGCGTGCACCTGGCGTGGATGGAGCTGCGGTACGGCGTGGCGATGTTCTTGAGGCAGTGCGAGGGCGCGAAGTTGGCGGAGAGCATGAAGCCGCTGGCGCCGAGTGAGCTGGTGAACTACTTTGGTGAGCTTCCCTTGGAGGAATGCCCTGTTGAGTTGACGCGAGTAGTGCTAATGTTGCGTTTGTAGTCATCACGCCTAAGGACAAGAAGCTGGAGCTTGTGCTCCAGGATAAGCCGACGACGCCGTCTGCCGTCGTGTAGGCGTATGAGTGGTGGTTTCTTCCAGTCATCCTGATTGGGTTGGTGATGTGTCGATACTTCTACGTCGGTAAGTCGACATCGATACACAATGTTAGATAAACGCACGTTGTTCTTGAAATCCACATTGCTTCCCACACCACGTACATTCGGCCTGGTACACGATAGCACGACAGCGTGCATGCCTCGCACGTGATCCCGTAGCAGTCTCGCGTCCATGCGCAAGCCCATTTTTGACTACTCGGTATGCGTCTTGCCCTGGGTTCTCATGACTTATTCAAGCCGCGTCCTATCGAAAAACGTCAGCGACAAGCAGCGAGAAACACCGTCTCTCCGAGTGCCGCATGCCATCATTGACCCTGCGCGAACACAACAACCTCCATCCTTGCACATCGAGGGAAGAACTTTTGCGAGGAACTATGATAAACGAGTCCCGAGCCGTAACCATCGCGAGATGGGACCCTCTGCTGCGGCACCCTTCCCATTTTCTCGAGGCCGGCGGTAGCAACGTTCCAATGCCACGGCAGAATGCCGCAACAGATGCCAAGGCGGATGTGCATCTGCGCCGAGCGAGGTCCAGACAATCCCAGATCTTGGAACGAACGGGCCTGAAGGGCCGGAGATCGGCCGTCGCGTGTAACGTTTAGCATCTCGCCGACTTGTTACTTGCCCCCAGGTGGGAAGTTGCAACGAAGCTCAATGCGCTTTCCAACGCCGCGTGGTGCCAGGGTAATCCATGCTGATGCCTTTGATCAACCATGGGGTCGGGAAGTGATGGTCGCTCGGAGCTTCGTACCTTTGCAACAGACCAAAAAAAAAAAGAAACAGCGCAAGCAGTTACTCATTCCAGACTTCGAGAAACTCGGCTTTCGCCTTCCAGTAGCGACACGTGCCATACATACCAAGTCTCAAAATCATGTATGTACAAAAGGAAGAAAAAAGAAAAACAAAAAAAGCCCAGTTTGCATTTACACCAACGATTGGTTATACACCTTTGTTCCCTTCCGCCCCCTATTCCTCCCTCCCAATCCCATCTCCCTCCTTACACAAACGCCAGCGCAAGCGAGCTGATCACACTAAGCCCCACGACCGCCCAGCCGGTCTGCTGCACCTGCTTGTTCGTGATCATGCTCGCGGTGTCCCAGACCAAATGCCTCAGGCCGTTGAAAGAGTGGTACGTGAACGGCATGGCGACGGTGAACTTGGCCAGGACCTTGAGCACGAGCGGCCAAGCGGCGAAGGAGGCCGCGAGCACGCTGCTCTCGAGGTGCCAGCCGAGCGTGGGCGCGACGAGGTAGAGGCCGCCGAAGAGGTAGAAAGCGCCGGAGAGGGCGACGCCCGTGACGCGGTTGAGCGCGGAGCCGTACCAGGTGATCTGCGGCTTGTAGATGCCGAGGTGGGGGCTGACGGGGCGATTGAGGCGCTGTTTGGCGAGGATTTGCGAGGAGGCTTCGTTGTCGGAGAGGGGCTGGGTCGCGGCGTGCCTGAAGGGGAAGGGCGGTGGGTCAGTTTGGGCGGCGGTGCTGGAGGCGAGGAAAGGCGGGTTGCGGCTTACCTGCGCGGGGCGGCGAAGGAGGTGTTGCCCATTGCGATCGCGGCGGGGGCGGCGAACTTGTACGCGGGCGTCTGGGCGGCCACTGTGAGAGGGATGGTGGTTAGCCGGGTTCACATAAGGTGCTGCCGTCGCAGTCGGCGTTGCTTGCTTGCTTGCGCGCAGGCGCAGAGAAGCAGGAGACTACTTACGCCGCCTGACGGACTGCTGAGCGATTCTCTGAGCCAACATGGTGCCGGGTGTGAACGAGCTGGAATGCGTATAGCGCAGAGGGGAGAGCGGAGAGTATAGTGAGGTCGTCGGCCCTCGAGAGTCTGTGATGCTCTCAGGACGGCATGGCCATCCGCCCGAGGTCGCCCGCCGCTCTCGCTTAGCGAGCCAATGACGGGGAAGCAGATTACGGGCCCGGGGGGGGGAAACACAAAACCGGCCGCTTCTCGCGCGCGCTCCGCGTCCTCTTCTTTTCCTACACCAAGAACATCAATTCAGCCGTCTGGAACGCAAAAAAATGAAAGCCACGGCTGGGGCGAACCGCACCGGCCAGGCGTTCTGCCTGGCCACCGCACCTCGCCCGCGCACGATTTCGAGACCGAATGCTTCACGCATTGCCCGTAGTTAATCGCACATCAGACACCAAGATCTTATGGTTCGGTGTGTTTCATATCAGGGGAACATTCTTTTCAACTCGTAGAGTCTTTGCAAACCAGTGCATCTTCGCATCTCGCTTCTTAGCCTCTTGCCATAGGGGGAGGGGCAGTTGTGATGGCGATGTGTTCTCGTCCCGTAGCCCGCAAAACCTCCCTCGGGCATCGGAATTTCAAACGGACATATGCGGACTTCCCATGGAGGAAGGGCAAGCACTGGTAACTACATGTACTTGCCGTCCCTGTCACGGCCTGACAACAGCAATGACCCAGACAGGATCGGCGGGGAGCCCTCGCGTCCCGTCAAAGCTGTCGATCGTCAGGGCTCTCAGTGCGTGCGTTTGCCCTGGCGAGGTACAGCATTGGATATTGCAGTCCCTAAAGGTAGCACACACCAATCCGACATAGGTTCCATCTCATCATGCACATCTCCCACCAGAACATCAACCGCACAACGGACCCACGGGGTAGAACAAATCAAAACATAAAGTCGCAGGGAACGAGGCGGTTTCCACACACCAAAAAGTCGCCGTTTCATCATTACCACATCCTCTCACTCATCCCGTCGTCTCGTCCCCTCTCCTTCTGTGCGCCCTTCAATATCTACATCTATACCTTGGTAGACTCCGAGCCTTTCGCGGCCTCGATACCGGATACTCCGGAAACCCCTTCTATCCCTCCGATCCATTTCCCTGGCTCAAGTCGCCTTGAGACGGCGGAGCGCCAATTCCAACTGACCTTTTCAGCTACCGGGCATCCTTTCCCTATTCCGTTGCCTTCGGAGCAAAAGTCGTCATGATGCCCTTTCTAAGTCAGGGCGCCTGAACCCTGGCACCAAAGCTTTTTGTTATGTGTGGTATGATCGCATCTACGATGCTGCCTGCCTACCTGCCTGCCCGCGCCTTTGTTTTCCGCTGTGTTTAACCGGGGTTGTGATACTGGTGAGGTTTCGCCTTGCTTCATGCAGACCGTAAGAGAGAGAAATTTGGATAAGAAACAGGTGGTTGGAGGCAAAAGGAGAAGTCGAACCGAGTCGGAAACGGAGCGAGCGCCGTCGTGAGTCTCGCTGGAAGAAAGAAGTAGAAAGGTCGGAATCAGCCGTGGGCGGTACGGGCACGCAAGCCGAAGCGAGCGTTACTCCTCCTCAGCAATGCTTCCGCCCAAGCTCGTGCCGAAAGCACTGCGGCCCTTGCGCAGTAGCGTCCTGATCGGTCTGTCAGTCACAGAAGCCGCGTGAAGGTGCCGACCGATCGGATCTGTCGCGTTTGATGGTGCTGGAACGGCGCTTGCGCCGCAGCAGTCCTCCGGATCCTTGGAGTGCTGATCTCGCGCGGTGCCGTCTAGCCCGGTGGAGGAGCGCCTGCCTTTGTGGTCGTTGTCGTCATAGAGCGAGTCAGTGGTGCTGGCGAGGGAGGCGGCGGCGGAGACGAAGGCGCTGCTGCCGGGTTCGGAGGGAGGGGAGGGCGGGTCGTGTTCCCAGCCAAGCAGCAAGCAAGATTCCTAGAATACCGTGCCGTCGGAGAGGATCATGATGGGGGGTTCTTTGGTGTTTGGCCGGGAGACTTCGGCGATTTCGCGGCCGCCCTGGTGTGTTGTTAGTCTGTTTCAATTAAGAGTTGGGAGACGGTATTGGCTTACCTTCCAAGTGCCCGCTTCGAGCATCTGGGCGAGGGAGAGCTTGTTGTCACCCTGGAGGCCGAGGAGGAGGTTGACCTCAGTCAAAAGCTCGTCCAAGAAGCCAACCGTGAGCGCACGCCATTCAACAATGACATCGTCGTCGGCAGTAAACAAAGGTACGACTTCCACACTGGGTTGTCCTTGACGCGTAGCGTTCATCTGGTATTGTTCAAGCCCCCTCTTTGCGTCTTCAGGCTTGAGCGTGAGCAGGCCAGTATCCACTAGCAATCCACCGTTGCGGTACTCTGGCAGGCCAGTCATGAGTTCAACGCCGACAAAGTGCACATTGGCCAGCTTCTGCATGGGCACCATGAGAGAGTAGGTCAGCCATTGAGTCAGCTTGTGGAAAGGCACAATATTCTCCCAAGGCTGGGTGGGGTGTGATGGCATGGAAGCGCAGGGCCATGCGTCACCCAGAGGTTTACCATCGATTTGGGTGCGAGTCGCAGGCCAAATTGTCGACAGGCCGTCCATGAGAGTCGTCCATAATGTTGGGAGCGGAATCACCGGTACTGACGAGGCGTGAGTGGAAGGATGAGACAGAAGGTAGTCGAGCATGTTTCCAGGCCTGTTGTCCGGGCCGAAGATCTCCTGGTTGAGCAGAGCGTCGGCGAGGCGGATAAGCAGGTTGGTGCGGCCTTCGAGGCCATCAATCGGGTTGTCAGCGGTGACCTGCAGGCCCTTAGCCATGCGCTCGGGAGTCAACTTCTTGAGACCCGCACTGTCGACCTGACAAGGCTGCTCAGGGTTGCTGGAGAACAGGCCGAACTTGAACATCTCCAGGCTGGCGACTGCCAGACCCTCACTGCGACGGTACACCTTGCCGCTCTCCTTCGACTTGTATTGCCATTTGGTGCCAGCACCGGCGTCGAGGAGGACGGATACGAGGAAGAGGTCCAGAAGGCGGCGGGTGCGCTCTTGCGGATCGAGGGAGGAGGGCCAGGTTGCCATAAGCTGGTCGATGCGGGGTCGGCCGCCGACCTCGAAGTGCTGCCACCTGCCGTGAGGTGGGATGCTCGAGTAGTCGTCGAAGTCGCGCTGTGGGAGTGTCAGTCAGAAATGATCGGCACGACGATGACGATCTCGCTATCATACTTTGATGATCGACACGACATAGTTGGCCGTGTCCTGGAACTTGCTCATGTCGACGTTGAAGTGACGGAGCTGGTTCTTCTTGGCCTTCTCCAGCACCAGGTGGCTGCGCTCCCTCACGGCGTAGATGCTGCTGAGGTAGCCGGCGGGGTCGAGGTTGGGGTCGGGGGCGCGCGGGATGGGGATGTGCGGCAGGCTCGCGGTGGCTGCGGGGTTCTTGGACATGTTGTATTTGCTGGGGTTGCCGTTGAGCGCGAAGGTGGAGTGGCGGTGGTCGGGCGAGGAGTCGTGGGTTGCGGCGCGGTTGTTGCTTGCGTTGCGGCGGGAGAAGAAGCCCATGGCGGGCGAGGTGGTGTTATGGGCGCCTTGGTGGGCAGCTGTTATCTCGCCGGCGGCCAGCTGCAGTGCGGGGCGGGTGGATTTGGGGGGGCTCAAGCGCGCGCGCGCGCGCGTGACTTGTGGTTATCGGGACGCTGCAGGGCGAGTGGAGCGGGCGAGGCGAGGCGAGGAGGAAAGGAGGGAGAGGCGGCGGCGGTGGTGGTGGTGGTGGTGGTGGTGGCGGAGGTGTGCGAGCGACATGAAGAGGGCGGAGGGAGGGCGAGGCGGCGGTCGTTGGGCGGCGAGCAGTGGACGAGTAAGTTAACGCTCGCACGCAGCAGGCGCAAAGGCTGGAGGGGGGCTCGGTGGGCGGTTGTGCGGGCTGCGGGCTGCGGGCTGCGGGCGGCGGGCGGCGGGTGGTGCCTGGCGCGGCGGCAGGAGGGAAGATGAGCCGGGCCCGCAGCCAGGGCTCGCCCCGGCGTGAAGACGGGAGACACGGCCAATGGCTGGGGCAGGCGTGCCTGAGGTCAGGGACTAGCCTGAGGTACTGACGGAACTAAGGTAGCCTGAGGTACTGGGGAGGACTAGCCTGAGGTGCTTGGGGGACTAAGGTAGCCTGAGGTGCTGGGAAGACTAGCCTGAGGTGCTGGAGGGACTAAGGTAGCCTGAGGAATAGTAGTTGGTGTACCTTATGCTGTATGCACTGTCTGTGCACAGCAGCTTAGGCAGGTGCCGGCCGGACTGCACCCTGGCCGGGCGTCTGGCGTGGGGTCGCCGGCTGCTACTCAGGTACTAAGGTAGGTACCTCTTCACCACTACCACCTCCCTCCTACCTAAAGCAGCACGGCATGTGCCTTAGCACCGCACAGCACCGCTCCCTCGACCTCTGCAGTGAGTCTGCCCAGCTACGCTCGTCCGCGCCCTTGCAGCTCTGCCGCCAGCGCCGTCTGCATCTGTCGCAGTCTCCGCCCGCGCGCGCCGCAACCCCCAATATGCGCCCGCGTCCTCCGCCGAACCTTCGGCTGTCATGTCTCACACCTTGACTCGCCAGCTCAGACATCGCGGCACCAATCCCAGCGTCTGGCACTTCACATAATCCAGCTCGTGCTTTTGCTCGCCTTCTTGCGCCTCGCCACGCCCGCCGCACCAGGCGTCATCTCGGTACGGCTAGTCTGGCCTGGCATGGCGCTCGCGCAATCTGCCCTGAGCTCGGCAGGCCTGAGCTCGGCAGGCCTGTGCCGGATCGTCCAAACGCGCTCGACAGACCCGCCAGGCCCAGCACCAGTGAAGAGGGCTCAGAGCTCAGAGGGCAGCCCACCACGCCCACCTAAGCAAGCTCCCCACGTCGGTGTCAAAGCTACACACACGCCGCACCTGCGTCCGCATCAGCCAAACTCAAAATACCTCCTAGCACGCCCGCCTCGGTGGAGGTTTCGCTCGCAGCATCTGCATCAACTCCGGCAAAACCTCCTCCTGCCACTCTCGTCCTGCCTTATCGCTCCGTCGCCTCGCGGATAATTGCGCGGGCTTGACGAGCGCGACGGACGAAATTCCCACCCCTGGCAGTGGACCGATTCGGCCCAGCGTTGCCCGACAACAAATCAATCCCCCCATCCCCAACAAAAACCCACTCCCACTTCACATGCTCGATCTCGCTTGCGCCCTCAACCGTCCAAAGACGTCTCCACGTCCGCTCCGCCCGTGCCTAGGGCACTCGCGAGTCCGCGGTAGTCGGTCCAGAGGTGCCGCATCCCGCCGTACCGTCCTTCATGGTCCCTGCCTGCCTGCCGTTCCCATCTCCCAGGATTTCTGTCCCGGGGGCGAACTCCGTGATGATTGTTTCTACCTCAAACCCGCCAGCGCGGAATCCTCACGCCACAGCCTTCGTAAGCGAGCCCGACTGCACGATAGGCGAGTCTACATGCTGTAGACGCCCACGCCGTTCCCCAGATGTAGGCATGCACCGCAAGCGAACCTGCGTTCAACAATTGAGAATAAGCGGCCTTGTCTTTCTACCCAGCAATGCCTACCCACGCCGTCGCCCGCCTCCGCCCGGGGCCACCGTCCGGTAAACGGCCTCTCCCGCGGACGGGCATACTGTAAAATCCACTAGACGGTAAGGCAAGGCAAGGCAGGCACCTTCACCCGTCAAACCGCAAGCCCGCCTCCTCCCTCGCACGTTTATGCTTTTTGGGCAGCAACCGCAAGGCACCGCACATGCAACGTCCAGGGTCCCAGCTACCGCTCAGACTCTGCGATTACGCTTCACGTCGACGCTCAGCGGCCTGGCGCCCTCTCGTCTGATCGACCCTGGTCGCGCCTCGCGTGGCATTTGCCGCGTGCGCGCGTCTCTGCTGTGCAGGCGTGGCTGGCTTGAAGCTTTCCCTGCAGCGTTGCATCAGGCACTACCGCAAGGCCCGCCGATCCTTTCTGCAGCCGGCCTGCAGGGAGTCGGCGATTGTAGGGAATGAAGGATTCTTCGATCCCCGCCGGAGGAATCCAATCGTTTAGAAACGGGCCTTCTTTCGTTTTCGAGGGCTGCGTGTGCGTGGGTTTTCGTGGCATGTGATGAACGCGCTTTTGGGATTTAGACTCCCCTAAGGTAGCCTGGGTCCCCCTTGATCTTGGTGCGTGGACCCTGCATTTGTGGGCTTGAAGTTCTGCAGAGCTGCTCCTGGCTGTTTGGAACGTTGGGGGGAAGCTGAGGGTTAGGGTTAGGGTTGGAGTGTTGAGTGTTGGATTGTGGATGTGTGGATGAGTCTGTGCTGTGGACGTCTGGTTGTGTATACGTACTGGAAGGGTTTGTTTTTTTTATATTGATCAAGCTCAACATTCCATGTTTCGGATTGTACTTGTTCACCACTTCCGACGAAGAGTCGATCGCTGATCATGGGATCCAAGCCGTACATTCTATTAAATGCAACGCTCTCGATAATGTCGACCGTAGATTAAGAGCAACTTTCACGAGGACCTCCAAAGTAGACCGGCTTCAAATTGCTTCCACGATGCTGATGATATTTCACAGTCCACGCCTACCTCCAATAACTGCTGCAGCTCACCGCACCCTCTCAACCTCTTCCGCTCAAAAAAAAAAAACATCAACTCCAACCCACAATCGTTCCAACCCTCTTCCCCCTCCCCTCTGCTGCATCCACGTCCACCTCCCCACCCCTCTTCGAACCCCTACCTCACTCCTCATCCCCCCGCAAAAACAAACAGGCACTGTCCTCCAATCCAAAGATACCCGTCCGGCAAAAGATTCATCGATCGATTCAAAAGAATTCCGACGCGGGGAATTGAACCCCGGCCTTGTCGGCACTGATCTTCTCAGATCTCAATGAAGAGCAACCGAAGATTGAGAGCGACAAATCCTAGCCACTAGACCACATCGGAGGTGTTCGATGAGAGATCGGAGAGACATTGTGTTCTAGTACGCTGTTTGTGGAAGGGAGAAGAAGCGAGGTAGCGGAGGGAGAGGGAGGTTTCTTCCCTCTCCTCTTTTCCTCTGTGTTGCGAATTTTTGTCTATTTATCTTCGTTCTCGGGGGGACAGTTCACTCACGTATGGACGAGTGGAAAAGGTGCGATGAGGGGCGCCTTCCGGATTGGGATGAGATGCCAGGGGAAGTGGAATGAATATATGGCGGGAATTCAGGTACGGTATTTTCAGTCGGTCTACGCACACGCTGTACAGAGGATGCACGTGCGGTCCACCCGGTCCGGTGACACACCTTTTCCTTGGATAGCTCTCGCTGCACGACTTTGACTAAGCCACTTGTGTCAGCTTCCGGTCGAAGAGAAACTGCGTCACGTTCGGCCGTACGAAAGAAGTACCACTCACTCTGGAGTGCATATCGGTTTGATTCGTCTTTCGGCCCTAACTCGAAGCAGCGAACCCGAGTGCCTTACATTGGGACAGTGGAATCGGACACCCGCATTGAAAGCGAATGTCCGATCATGAGCATAGATATACCAGCGCCAACTCCCATGGGCAGGCGACAAAAAAGAAGCAATTCATCCTAACGAGCTTATGGAACGTTCAGTGAAACCCTCGACCACTGTCGTAAACCAGACCAAACAATGACCACAGCCACCATGACGGACTTCCAACTGCACCCCGACAAGAACTTCCACTACGAGACTCTCAGATCTCTAGGCACAGCCCGCTACAGCGGCTCTGACATCCAGGAGCAACTCGCCCTCATGCCGCGTATCAAACCCGGCGACTTTGACGGCTGGTACAACGAGTGGTCGGGACTAGCCGACCGCGTCTTGTCCACAATCGACACCACCCGTCTCAGCGAATACAGCCCCGTCACGGTCAGGAACGTCTTCTTCCGCGCGAGCCACTACTTCTGGGTCTCCGAGTTCTTCCTCCACGCCAACTGGGACGACGTCCGCAGCCAGTCCGCCTTCTCATCGTGGCGGAAATGCTTCGAAATCGCCAACGCCCACCTCCCCATCCCAGGACAATCCATCGAAGTCCCCGCCTCCTTCGGCCAGATCCCCACGTACATCTTCCGCGCCCCCGACGCCTCACCCTCGCGCCCCAAACCCCTCATCATCCTCAGCGGCGGCTTCGACAACAACATGGAAGAGCTCCTGCACGTCTTCGGCTTCGACGCCCTCGAGCGCGGCTACAACGTCCTCATCTACGACGGCCCCGGCCAGCCAACCTTCCTCCACCTACCCCGCGGCCAACCCCGCCAGCCCTTCATCCCCGCTGGGAGCGCGCCGTGACGCCCATCGTCGACCACATCCTCGCGCGGCGCAGCACCTCCCTCTCCTACATCGACACGTCCCGCATCGCCCTCCTCGGCATGAGCCTCGGCGGCCTCCTCGCCGCGCGCGCCGCGGCCTTCGAGCCCCGGCTCGCCGCGCTCGTCTGCATCGACGGCGTCGCCTCCCTGCACGCCAGCCTGCTCGGCGCGATGCCCGCTCCGGCGCAGGAAGCGTGGGCGGCGGGCGACAAGGCGCGGTTCGACGCGCTCTTCGCTCAGCTGAGCCTCCCGTGCAACTCGACGGGGCAGCGCTGGATGCACGACCACGGGCTGTTCGCGTTCCAGACGGCGTCTGGGTTCGAGCTGTTGGAGCGCGCGCAGGAGTTCGATCTAGATGCGGCCGTAGCGGGGAAGATTGGCGTGCCGGCGTTCATAGGGGACGCGCAGCGGGACATCTTCTTCCAGGGCCAGCCGCGGGAGGTGGCGGAGATGATTGGGGAGAAGGCGACGTTGTTTGAGTTCAGGGAGGAGAACGGCGCGGCGGCGCATTGTGCGAGTGGGGCATTGGCGTACCAGAATCAGGTGGTTTGGGAGTGGTTTGAGAGGGCGGTTTGTCGGGAGGGGTAAGGAGGCGCGCAGGCGTTCGTGTTGGGGCTGATTCTGTTGCGTGGTGTAGGTGAGGTCTGTGTGGGGGGAAATGCTTAAGGATTGCGAATGCGTAGATTTCTATCAGTCTTCCCTCTCTATCTTTACGCCCGCAGTGGGTTCAGGTTTGCCCGTCTTGGCTAAACCCTACCACGAAGTAATCCATTCAAGCCCTCCGCACCCTGCGCCGCAGTAACAACATGCACCGGCACGAGTCCGGTAGGGTCCAGACCTTTCACCTTGCTGAGCAGGGCCAAGTTTCTGAACATGCCCATGACTTCTCTCAGCATGACCTCCGCATGCCTTGCGTGGCCCTCATCCACAATCGCCTTCTCGCCGGAGATACCCTGGCGCTCGTTCTTGGGCCTGACCCTCAGCGTCCAGATAAGGCTGGTAGCCGCGGAGGGGAACGGACGTCCGCCGCGAGAATCGTCGGACGTGTTGCTGATCTTCCCGCGCTTGATGAGCAGACCATGTGAGAGGGCCTCAGCGTATTCATGCTGCTGTAGGAGTCCCGGCGATTCGATCCATTCGCGCGTGGGCTGGATAGTCGCGGCGACGTCTCGATCAAGAAGCATGCCCCAAGTCTCGTCTTCGATCTCAATCAGGTGTGCTTCAGGATCGGATTCTACGATGCTGGACGCGGCTTCGCTAGGAGCTGGAGTTGGAGGCGCTGTAAGCGCAGCATTCCCCGTGCCATTGGTGTCGGGCGAATTGGTGGAGCCGCCTTGGCCACTAGCTGGCTGGGGAGTTGCCACGGGTGTTGGAGCGCCTGAGGCGGTGCCTTGTCCTGGTTGGACAGTTGTCTCAGGAGGTGGCACTATGCTCAAAGTCAAGCTCGTCTGGAAGTGAAGCAGTGAGACGCTCAAGAGTTGCTTGCGATCCGTGTGTTGAGCAATGATGTCTTTCCAACAATTTGCACAGCTTGTCTCGATGCCGTCTAAGCCTACGGCGACAATGAAAACGCGCCATATGACTTCTCTCGCTTTGATGAGCTGTGTGGTCCGCGCCCAAATCTCCAGTGCCACTTCCGCAAAGCTTCGGCCTCGAAGGCCAAAGCAGTTGTTCTTCGCATATCGGCCGGTGTTGTCGTGCCAAGCGACATTGACCCACTCTCCGTCTGCACTTAGGGCGTACGCAATGTGCAAGACGCTAGCTTCGTGCAGTAGATCTTTGGGCGGGTCGGAGGCCAGTTGAAAGCTGATGCGCTTGGGTAAAGGGGCGACAAGCTCCACGCTTGGTGCTGCGATATTCGCGAGTGACGACGAGTCGTCAACTTCCTTTGAGGATGGAGGGCAACGATCGTAGATCTCGCGGGCAAGAAGAGCCAGTCTTTGCGCAGTGGACACCACAAGGCTGGAAGGCGAGGCCATCAGGGAGATGGGCAAGATCTTGAAATCAACATCGCTCATGGAACCCGGTGAGATGGGAGATCCTCTCTTCTTCGCGTGCTGAGCTATTGCAGCGTGATAAGCTTTGGAGAGTCGCAAGAAACAGGCACTGAAGTTCTGCCTGGTCCGAACCCATGCTTCACCGCTTGCCAAGTCAAAAGGGTCAATGATGGAAACCACAATGGTACGACCAGGGTCATCCAGTGAGATTGAAGCAAGCTCGGTACCGAGCGCGGCAGACGCCTGTTCAAAAGCCTGAAACACCGACATCATTGACAGCTCTGAGACACTGTTCAGCGTCACTGAAGTGATGGCGTCGACGTCAGGGTTGTGAGCTGTCATGTCAGTGGACTCCGACCCAACGGCCATGGACCCAAATTTGCAGCACTCGTACATTGCTTTGAGATCTTGGAGGAAGCCAGAGATTGTCGGACCCAGTGTAGGGCTGTCTGGAGCAATGCAAAAGTGCCTGATGTCTTTTACCCCACTGACGGGAGCCAAGCCTAATGATTCCCAAAAGCTAAGTGACGTAGGGACCATTTCCCACGTACCCTCGCCGCGTCGGATTCGAACATGAGAAGGATTCAAAGGAAGAATATCTGGGCCCAATGTTGCAGTATCAGCTCGCGGTGGCGGGCGTGGCGGATGTCGAGCCTGTGACGATGTACTGACGGCCGTCTGAGGAGGCTGGGGTCGAGGGAACTGAAGCGGCTCTCTAATGAGTGCCAGCGATGGAATGTCGCAAGTGGTCGACGTTGGGAAGCCCAATTTGACGGCGTCTGCAAGCTCTTTCAATAATTGACTTTCTTGGTGGCTTTCGCTGGGTCCTAGAAAAACATCGGGTCTTCCAATGAATTTGGTGACGGTCGCAGCTTGATCAGCAGCCATCTGACTCAAGATCACTATCTCTTCCACTGAAAGCCAGGGAAATGTGAGCATCACTTCCGGGCAGTCGATGTCCGGAAATTCCTGGGCACCCGCTTGGCTTGTCGCTACTAAGGCCGGGCTGAACAAATCTATTTCCGAACCATCAGGCGGGACTTCTGCAACAGTCTGCGGAGTGGCCTGATCATGATTGGCTGTGCTGAAGACTTCTGCTGGTTCGTCTATTGCTGCTCTCTTCAAAAGAGTCGAGAGCACGGTTCGCATGTCGCCATGTTGGGTGTCATCCAATACTTTGACGTGGCTTGATATTGGCTCAGATTGGTCGGCGTTTGCATTCCCGTTGGATCGAGGGCCGCAGTAAGCAGCTGTATCTAGCGCCCGCTTCCGTTTCCTTGTGGGCAGAGCTGCATCATCTTCTGCTTTGTTTCCCTCGACGCGTGGGTAGTAAGACATCATTGACGTGGAGTCGTCTGCACCGTTGACACTTTCAAAGTCCTCTTCCAAATCTGTATCACCAAAGGAGTTTGATGAAAGAGGGGATTCAGGTGACTCTGCAAGTATCCCGAATGGGACCTTCGTAGGCGCAGGTTCATACTTTAGCATCTGATCCTCGGGTTTGAAGTCTGCATAATCCAGATTCGAAGATTGCACAGCGGAAAGACTGGCGGAATTGAAAGTGAGGGGACCAAAGCCACTCTTGCGTCTTACGTTCACGTTGCTTTGATTGTCGTGCAAAACACTCGCTGGTATAGGAGGAGGCAGCAGAGCTTCCCTGATGCCAAATGGGGACAGCGGTCTGAGCTTGTCAATTTTGGGTCCGAGCCTAGACGATGATTGCTCCTGATGATATTCGGGTACCGGCTGAATTTGTGCTTGGTGAGCTGGAGAGCTGAGCCGTGATATCTCGGATTGAACTCCATGGTCATGGTCTGTAACTTCTTTGGCTCGCGCACTGGACGTATTGATGGGCAATACGGCGTCTTTCGTGCGCTCACCCGGCAGACTCTGCTCATCTTTGGAAGCTGGCCCGATGTATTCAACAATGTTTGAGAGTGCGTCTGAGATATCCAGCCCATTGTGTTCATCGACTTTGGGTTCATGGTGATCAGGTCCATCGAAAAAGTTGAAGTCCGCGTCGTCTACTTCATCCCTGCCGTACTCGCCGTCATCCATATCTCCGAAGAGATCATCAGTCGAACCACGATTCCAGTCTTGGACCTGTGGGCCGACGGAAGAGACAATGCTGTGGTTCCGTTGCGCTGGATGAGCATCGATGTGAGCTCCATCGTCGAACAAGGATGGATTGCCTTCCACAGGTGGGTCTGACGGCGTGAAGCCAAGTTGAGGCCCTGCCTCGCCGCTAGGTGCGGAAACATTTTCCGATTGTATCTGTGCGTGTGTAGCACTTTGAACCGCCAAGCCATCAGGCGGAGTCGGATAGATGCCATGGAGAGCTTGTAGATCTGGTCTGTTCGCAATGGGCGACGTAACATCGAATGCAGCGTGGTCGTGCCCGACGTGAAGACTTCCTACATCGTCCATAGGCATGTCACCATCCTCCGGAACATCGTCTGCACGCATGTCTTGCTCTCGGCCAGAGGATGTGCTAAACCATTCCTCAGCAAATGACAGGGAATCGGAAGCGTGTTGCGCGACAACATGCTGAAACCAATTCTGCCAATGAGGAGAGTCAATCTCTACGTCAGAATTTTGCTTATCACAATCCAGCCGTGGGAGGCAGAGCAGGGCCGGCCAAGACACTGCTTGGGTAGTCCCGGAAGGAGCAACTTTCACCCACGCAACGCCGTCGGGTAGATCAAGACCTTGAGAAGCCAATTCCTCGCACACAAGTGACCGCCATTCTTCGCTCGCAAGTTCGAATGTTCCCTCGGCGGGTTGATCTTCCTGAGCGTTTCCACCACTGGGTTCTGGCTTTAGCACAGCATGCACGCCATGGGGAGCTAGGAATATTTTCAAAGGTACTGAAGCTTGCTCTGCCATTGGGAGGTTGAGATCGCGTGCATTCGT
This sequence comes from Septoriella neoarundinis, assembly GCA_022813125.1. Classification (NCBI taxonomy): domain Eukaryota; kingdom Fungi; phylum Ascomycota; class Dothideomycetes; order Pleosporales; family Phaeosphaeriaceae; genus Septoriella; species Septoriella neoarundinis. The sequence goes on from JAKLND010000035.1 coordinate 147,343, forward strand.
TACGATAGTGAGCTTCTTGCAATCCTCAGAAATGTTGTAACGTGTACGAGCCAGAAGACCCGCGGTGAACTGCTTGTTCCCAGGCAGATACCACGTCCACTCGGCGATTTTGACAGCAGCATAGGCGCATAGCAATGCATGAGAGATGTGCCCCTGCACAGCCTCCAAGAAAGCCGTAAGAATAGGCGCGTCCCCAACAGAAGACGGCTGGAGTTGCTCTCCAAGTGTGCCTTGCGTCTCCAGCCTGAAGCCAAGACTCAGGTATTCGTCGCCGTCTTTTTCATCCTCCCCGAACAACCATAGTCGTTCACCTCTGGCCACACATACCGAAGTTTGCTCGCGCAAACTTGTTATGGTGCGTGAAACGTGCTGAGCTGCAGATACGCCAGGCCGCTCGCAGACATATCGTCTGAAAGGCGTTGTTCCAATTTCATTGATCACATGCACATTGGTTGTGCATGATTTAAGTGTGTCCATTTTCGAGTAGTCTGACCATGCAATACTTCGCGACTCCGTGCTATGGGACGTAGCGATGGTGGTATATCTGGCGTTGCCGGCAGGGGAAGGTTCGGTATTGCGGCATGGGCTGCGCTTTGCAAGCGGTGCTAGAGGGCAAGAATGTGTTCTGGATCCTCGGAAAATGATATCGGACAGCGACGAATTTTGCTACCTGAAGAGGCAGGTCTGGGGCTGTTATCGCAACGACGCGTCTTGTTCCAGCGTGCGCTCACCCGTGTGAAGCCGAAGCTTGCTGCGGTGGAGCCAAGCTCACAAGGTTCGCTCGTGCAGCGGCAGCTTCCCGCCTCCGCAAAGCTTAAATGTGGCAGATCTTCAGAAAAGTTGCCGCGGCTTTTGGGTGGAAATCTCGAGTGAACATTCCAAGTTGCCTTTCCCTCATACCCGAGCAAAGCTTCACTTCGCCATGAAGCTCTCCACGCAGGCCTCGGTGCCCGTGTACACCATCGCGGGCGCATCATCTGCTCGCCCTTTGCCTGAATGGCTCGCGCGCAAACGCAAGAGGTCGCTCAAGAAAGACGCCGAATACGCCAACCGCATCGAGCTGCTGCAGGACTTCGAGTTCGAAGAGGCATCGCAGTGTGTGCGAGTCTCGCCTGATGGCAACTGGGTGATGAGCACGGGTACATACAAGCCGCAGATTCATACCCACTACCTCCCGCACCTGTCCCTCAGCTTTGCGCGACACACGAATGCGCTGAACGAGACTTTCATCCTTCTTAGCGACGACTACAGCAAGAGCTTGCACCTTCAGACCGACCGTCTTCTCGAGTTTCACACTCCCGGAGGGCTGCATCATACTGCAAGGATACCGCGATATGGCAGAGACCTGAAGTACAACAAGAGAAATGCGGAAGCGCTCGTGCCTGCCGTGGGCGTGAACGCTGATGGCATGGGCGAGGTATACAGGTTGAATCTGGAAATTGGACGGTTCATGAAGTGTTACGAGGTCGACGTTGGTGGAGATGATCTTTTATCTTTTGGCGGCGGCGCATTGCAGGGTGGCATCAGGACTGGCTCGGTCAACACAGCGGCTATTGCCGAGGAATCGCATGGTCTTTTGGCGTTTGGAACAAGCATGGGCACCGTTGAGTTTTGGGACAGTCGGTCAAGGAACAGGGTCAGCATACTCGGACCTCCTGCATCACCTTTCAACGAAGATCGCGAATCGAGACCACAGATTTCGGCCCTGGCTTTCAACCGTTCAGGGCTGCAACTGGCGACAGGATCGTCCACCGGGATAGTTCACACTTACGACATGCGCTCTCCGGTACCTCTTTTGAAGAAAGACCAAGGATATGACTTCCCGATTCAGACGCTCGAATACATCACCCCTCCCACGTCCGAGTCTGAGAAGATTCTGTCAGCAGACAAGCGTATTCTCAAGCTCTGGGACGCTTCCACTGGAGACCCCTGGACTTCTGTCGAGCCTACAGTCGATCTCAACCACGTTGAATGGGTACCGGACTCTGGCATGTTCCTTACAGCAAATGAAGGCCGTCAACAGCATTCTTTCTTCATCCCGCAGCTTGGCCCTGCACCGAAATGGTGCGCATTCCTCGACAACTTGGTCGAAGAAATGGCTGAGGACTCCAACGATCCTAACGCATACAAGACGGATCTTGGTGGGGCCAAGGGTGAGGTTTACGACAACTACAAGTTCTTGTCGACACCGCAGCTGCGCGAGCTCAACCTGGATCACTTGGTCGGCCAGACGAATCTTCTGCGTCCTTATATGCACGGTTACTTCGTGGCTCAGAAGCTTTACGAGCAAGCTCGCATGATCAGCAACCCCGACTTGTTCGAGCAGCAAAGACAGAAGACCATCCAGGAACGGATCGACAAGGAGCGCGAGAGCCGTATCAGAGGCACCAAGAAGGCCGCCGTCAAGGTCAACCGCAAATTGGCCGAGACGCTTGCAGCCCGCGAGGAGGCCAACGAGAAGCGCAAGGCTCTGCGTGTTTTGCGCCAGGGTGGCGACGAGCCTGCTGCCAAGGACGACGCCGAAGGCGCAGAAGGCGAAGCTGCCGTCGAGAAGACCAAGCCCCAGCGTCTCATGGACGACAGCCGTTTCGCCGGTCTGTTCGAGGACGAGGACTTCGAGATCGACGAAAACAGCCGCGAATTTGCCTTGCACAACCCGTCCTCCGTTCCCAACGGGAAGGCCAATGGTGGCGAGAGGAAGCCCCATGGTCTCACCGCTGTCGAAGAAGAGGATATGCAAGATATCAAGGGCAGCTCGGACGAAGACGAGGACGAAGACGAGGATGCCGAAGCCGAGGCGGAAGCTCTGCGTGCACGCCAGCGTGGCGGTCGCGAAGGTGACAAGAGCGACGATAAGAGACGCGTCGGCTCTTCAAACTACAAAAAGGCTGGCCACAGGAACCGCGAGCCTCAGATGCAGGTATCTTCTTCTGGCAAAGACGCCAGACGACAAAAGGATCGTGCCGGCAGGTCTTTCGGGGATCTCGCCTCGCGCGCGCCAGGCAGGACCGAGAAGAGGGCGATTGGCGCGAGAGGGGATGTTGTCGGTGAGAAGGAGGTCACATTCGCTCCGACGAAGGTGCAGAAGAAGCGGCCTTCGAGTGGGCCCGCAGAAGGCGGCAACGGCCGCACTGCCACCAGAGGGAAAGACACAAAAGACAGGCGAAGTGCTAGTGGCAATGTCTTCAGGAAGATGTAAGGGAGGTGTAATGCAATACCGGCGGGCATTGTGCAAAATCGATGGATCTTGTGGGTCTGCTTTTCAGCATGGCGTTGGGGAATGCTTGTCATCATGCATAGAGATTTACTCGGAGAGGTTAGGGCATGGCTGTTAAAATTATATTCACGTTGTTTCAAGACGCATTCGTCAGTATTGCAAGGCTTGTGAGTGCAATTAGTCCATTCGAGGCCACCATGGCTGCCCTCACTCACAAGCGGTGTCCACCTCTCAATGCCTGTGCTTCCCCGACCTGAACGTGTGCTGATACGGTAAAACCATGGATATGAGACCATTTGAGCATCTGAATACGCCGTCTTGACATTTCCAGAATAGGTGTAGATCGACGGTTTGTGGCTTGAATGCAATTTTGCAACCCCATTGGCTGCCCCCACAATGCGAATGCGAGCTGTCACTGGTGACGCCTGCGACCTACATGTAGCCATTCATTAATGTACGTGCTACAGTCCTAAGCGAAGCCGTCCTAGAGTAATAATTCCACCATACAAGATGAATACGCCGAGTAGCCATAGCGATGGCAGCTCTTCGGTGGGCAAACGGAAGATCAAAGCGCATCGCAAATCGCGCGGCGGATGCGCGATGTGCAAGACCCGCAAAGTGAAGGCAAGTCGGAACATCGAAAGTGGTGAGAAACTCGGCGATAGTCACTGACACTGTCCCGGCTGTAGTGCTCTGAGACGAGACCGCGCTGTACCAACTGTATCAAACTGGGGGACGACTGCGTGTACGACCGACCGCGCGAATCTCAGCAGGTTGCACGCCTGCGCTCGCCGCAACTCACCGCGAGTGCGTTCGATTTAAAAGATCTCAGATATTTTCATTCGTACCTCACAGTTGCATATCCATCCTTCCCACTTGATACACAACGTGCCTGGACATTAGAGGTCCCAGTAATCGCGCAACAGGTAAGTTTTTACACAGAAGGCTGAACGTGATGACCATCGCTCATCAAGTGCCGAATAGTTTGATTTTCTCAACGCGGCAATTCTTTCTCTAGGAGCCGCACATCTTCAAGCAAATACAGATCTGGAGCTCGAACAGACTGTGCAAAAGTATCGCTTCGCAGCGATCCGAGGCATCAACTCCGTAGAAGACATCAATTTGAAAGACTTGCAAGACCCATCCGCAAGCGAACGAGCCACCGCCGTTCTGGCCAGCTGCTATGCACTAACATTCATCTCCTTGTATATGGGCGACCCTGTCTCGAACTTTCTAGTTCTAGTCCGTGGTTGTGCCTCGCTTTCTGCCAGAATGTTGCAGGCGGGTCTGAAGTCGCCGCTCTTTCCTGAAGACGAGAATTTGATTGTCAAAGACGATCCAAATTCAGCTTTGGTGCGCAGGCAATTCTTCAATGGGACATCCTTGTGTCCCACAGCAGCTGCGGAAGCTCGTTCCTCATTGGACGCCATCGAACAGCTTTGCGATGTAAAGCCCTTCCAGCAAGAGGTACTGGAACGGATGAAAGGCATCGTGGCCGTTACAAGTGGCCCACTTGAAGGTGAGCTTCTTGAATGAGACTGCCTATCCGCAGCCAAGACTGATCACGGTGTAGCCGCAAACTCCTACCTCTCGCTTTGGAGTATCTTCACCCAAATGGCACCCTCGGACTTCGATGAGTTCACGAACAGTTCAAACCTCGTGTCAGTTGTCTTGCAGGTCCATTTCCTGGCATTCGAATCGATGATGCGGCCGTTACTCGAGATCCCAACCGGTGGCTTTTGCGAAAGAGCAGACAACAAGCTTTTAAGGAATACTATTAGCATGAACCCTTTCAACTCTACTGGAACGGAAACCGAAAAAGCTCTATTGGATCAGCTTGTCAGCTGGCCTCGGAGATTCCTAGAATCTGAAACCTGATTCAAGGCCGCTGCAACATGAGCTACACAGCACTCATCTAAGATCGACCTACCTTTGATGGACGGACGCAGCCAGAGCATTCCCATCAACGGCATCGTCGTGAGTCCAATGGCCAGGCCTGATCTCGACGGATTGCAATTTGCCGTCATTTACTCCGATCGGAGTCGGACCGCACTCCAGGCATGAGGAGCTTCGGGCATAGAGGACAGGTCGAACGTTAGCAGGCCGGGTATCAGGAGTTGACCACTGGTTGACGACACTCCGATGCCTTATGTGAGAGTCTTACTGCGCCTGGCGGCTAGAAGTGTTTCCGTCCGATTTTGGAGCATTGGAAGCTCGGGTCTGGAGGCTCCCAAGTAATTGTTACTAAGATCGATACTTGGAAGACGTGGGCAATGCTCTCGCGGATATTCTGAGCCTCGGGGACGAATGGGTTGATGCAATCAATGGCACAGATTGCCTGTCGTTGTATCAAGAACTGTCACGATGACTTTACCGCGTTGAGGGACGATCTCAATTGAGTGACAATATGTTTTCATGTTCGAGATAATAGGCTTACCGTTCCCTTCCGCTCGTCATCGCCTCTTGACATCTCGTCTAGTACACCGAATATGCTTGATTTCCTCATTCGGATCCAATCGTGTCTTGTCTTTGACGTAGCTCGCTCGAAGTCGATGATCATCAAAGTTCCAAACACCGAGCTCAAAACAGCCTCAAGAAACCGCTGCTCTTCCCCTCACCCCACTACCTCTTTACCCAACACCCCAGTTTCACAATGCTCTTCCGCAAAACCTTCCAAATGGCGACCAGCACAACCCACATCCGCGCCTTCTCCAGCGCCTCCTCAAACCTCTCCAAACTGCGCATAGGCTACATACCCGGTACTTCCAGCCCACCCCACCTCCAACTCAACCCCCAACTACCCACAACTAACCCAATGGATTCGCAAAGAACACTTCTCCACACCCCTCGCCTTCGCGCAACAACACTTCTCCCTCTCCGCCGACCTCATCCCCGTCCCCACCGGCACCGGCGACCTCACAAAACGACTCAAAACCACCGACGAATCGCAGCGGCTTGACGTCGCGATCGGACTGACGGAAGGCTTCGTCGCGGACCTGGGCAAGAGCCGCGCGGTGGCGCAGGAGCCGGGCTACGGGCTCGTGGGAACTTACGTGGAGTCGCCGCTGCGGTGGGCGATTTCGACGGGCAAAGAGAGGGAAGATGTGCGGAGCGTGGAGGATCTGAAGGGGAAGAGGGCGGGCGTTAGTCGGATTGGGAGGTGAGTTGCTGACCTCTCCTCACGAAAGCACACATCGGCAGAGGCGCTGACGGCGGTCCCAAAACCAGCGGCTCCTACGTAATGGCCTACGTGCTCGCGGACCAGCAAAACTGGCTCTCAGCCAAAACCGAGCCCTTCACAATCGTGCCGTCCGGCGCCTTCGCAGCCCTCCGACAAGCCGTGCGCAGCGAGCCGACGAAAGCCGACTTCTTCATGTGGGAGCACTTCACGACGAAAGCGTACTGGGACAATGGCGAGCTGAAGCGCGTGGGCGAGATCTACACGCCGTGGCCGAGCTGGATGATCGCGGCGCGGGAACCGACGGACCCCGCGCTGCAGGACCTGGCGGAGAAGCTGAACGCGGGCGTGCAGTATTACTTGGACAATGAGGAGGAGGCAGTGAAGCATATCACGGGGACGATGGAGTACTCTGAGGAAGATGCGAGGGAGTGGATGAAGACGGTGGAGTTCACGCGGGACGTGAGGGGTGTGGATCCGGGGGTTGTGGACAAGACGGTGGGGATTTTGAGGAAGGCGGGTGTGTTGGATGAGAATGCTGGCAGAGGTGCGGATTTGGTTGCAATTAAGAGGGCCGAGAGGGCGAAGGAAGACTAAGGTGATGGGAATATGGGTGACGCCACGAGCGTGATGGCTCATGAACAGCCACATCAATGTAGGGATACGGGCAAAATGTAAAGACACGAGGAGCGAGAAAGTCGCACATACAGCTTACAACACACACGAGCGGCACACTGGCGCAATACAAATAATCAAGATCATGTATCATACCAAAACTTTTGCGCACTACCAGAAGACCCCTTAGCAGCCGCTAAGCACATCGCTAAGCGCAGCCTTCTCCAGAGAGTCCACGCTCAGGTCATAGTAGTACTTGACCTGGACCCAAGCGCGAACGTACGTGCAGTGGTACGCCTCGCGCTCCGGCAGCCACTCGGCGGGATCCTGGTCGCCTTTACCGCGGTTGCTGCTGGCGCTGACGGCGATGAGCTGAGGGCGGGTCAAGCTGGACGATATTAGCCATGATTTTGTGAGAAAACATTCAACAGCACTCACTCATTGGCGAATTGCTCGCGGCGGGCATCAGTCCAGTCCTTGGCACCGGAGACCCAGGCTTCTTTCTGTTGATTTGTTAGAGATGGGGCTTGACTGATAGCGTCTGCGTGGTGTCTTACAAGAGGAACCATGTGGTCGATATCAAGCTCGCTAGACACGGTGAAAGTCTCGCCGTCGTAGTCACTGTACCAGTTGCCAGAAGTAGCAGCGCAGGCGCTATCTTGCTGGACGTTGGTGCCGTCACGCTTCAGGACAGTCTCGCGCGCATTGCAGCTGCCGCTGATGGTGATCCAGTGGTTGAAGAGGTCGCGGTCGTAGGCCGGGCTGTTGTTCTCGGCCGCGACGGTCAACTGGGAGAGGTACGAGCGGGCAGTAGAGGCGGCGATAGGGGTCGGGAGGTTTCCGCGACGGACAAGAGCAGGGTCGACAGGTGCAGCGAAGGCAGCGTTGGCGGCGAAGAGGAGGGCGAGGGCGGTAGTGACGGCCATGGTTGCGAAGCGATTGACTTTGATGTGAACGAATGTAGATTGATTTAGGGCCTGCAACCTCCTTTGCCTTATCAACAGCTACTTCACCGCGCGACGGTTGACAAAGTCCCAGTTTGACCGCCGGTGTATGCGACATGTCGCGGTATTATATATGTACCAGGACACCAGCCATGCCGATTTGCCTGAGGCCCAGCAAGGTGGTAGCACCGCGTCTAATAGAGCAGCGATGAACATTTGCGGAAGGTGGTGAACCTTAGGCCATGCACGTGTGTTTGGGCTGCATCGTTGCTTGCTGTCGCGTTTTAGCTAAGGACACACTTGCATTGGTTCGAGGGCATAAACCAGCCAAGAACTGTGAGAATGCCGATCCTCGCTAGAAAGTCTTGCCTCGACGATGCCTTTGGCCAATGGTGCTGAGGGTGCCAGGAAAGTAGCACAAGGATCAGCAATCTCGCAGGACGCCGTGGGCGCTTCAAAGCCAGAGATAGGCGGACATGCCGACTTGGCTGGTCGAAGACACTGCTCCGGCTTGCTTGCCGAGGAATGTCCGCGTCGCGTTCGAGCGAGAGCCCCGCTACCAATGCAACGCAGCCTTGCCTGATGGTTGCGGATGTCGTTCAAGCAATTGAGGCACATAGCGGACGCAATATGATGCCCGGCTTTAAGGGAGGCACATTGGCCTATCCTCACAACCCTTGTCAGAAGCCGAAGGTGTTGTTGAATGCAGGGTCGGGAACATTAGCGAACTGGTTTTGCTGCGCCGACATGACCAGATTAGGGTTGAGGAACATGTCCCATTCAAAGGGCATGTCCATGTTCCAATCGACGTTGGGCGCATCGGTCATGCCGCTTGTGGAGCCAATGCTCGGAGGGTTTTCGAATGGGGGGGCATCAGGTAGGGCTTGCAGGGCCTCCAGTTCCTTCTCTTTACGCGAACGGCTCATCCGCACCATGGCGATAGCCTGGTTGTTCGCTTCACGCACCATGTGAGTAGGGTAGGCTTCAGCGATCTGCTGTAGCAGGGCCATGGCTTCGGAGATGTGGTTGAGTGATTTGGGTGTGGATACTGCAAGGGCAACGTTGACAAATTGAAAAGGAACGTGCAGTACGTTCCACCACGGCGTCCGACTGTCAAGTAAAGTCTTTGAAGCCTCGAGCGCAGAGCGTCCAATGTTCAAAATGGTTTCGGCGCGGTCTTTCGCGTCGGTCAAGCTCATAAGCCAGAGTCGTCGATAGATGGCAAACGCAAGATCAGCCTTCAAGAGCGTCATGAACGAAGACTCGGTCGGCATCTCTTCAATGCGGGTCAAGGCATTTCCTAGAGCTGCCGGTGGATCAGGCTCTCGTTCGCGGTCGACAAAGTCGCTGGGCAGCAGATCTGCCAGTTCCACGAACTGATGCGCATGTCCATTGATATCCGGCGCTGGCTTCTTGGTCGTGATTACATCGAAGTTGACCCTGGAGCGTCCATATTCGAACGAAAAGACAATGTTCAGAGCGCGTGCAATCCAGAACAGCTTTCTCCTCGTCTTGACCAGTCGGTGGTCTGCCGCGCTGGCTGCGGGATAGACGACCGCGATTGTTTGCATTTCTTTGTGCAATCCGCTCGCTTCGGCTTGGTGCATCGCGATCGAACTTGCCAACCATGAGCCGTGGGGTCTGCGATCGGGTTAGCATTCACGTATCCGCCAACACCTTTCAGTGACACATACCGTCCAGTGCAGCGCATGTAGATTGTGATCAGGATCCAAGTCGCAGTAGTATTCGGCGAAGGGTTGATGCTGAGTCTGCGCCAGGTCATGATGGTTTTGGTCATGCGCACGCACTCGGCTTCCTTCGGATGGGGATTTTTCGAAAAGAAGGAGCCCAAGGCAGCCACCATGAGCAAGATCGGATCAAGCTCGTTGAATCCATTGGTGTCTGCATAGCGGGCGCTGGCCCGCTCGAGAAAGTCCGTTTCCTCCAGCAGGCCAAGCTCCGGCTTCACGATGGTGAAGTACACGGCAGCGAGTCGCTGCATGTCGGTCCACGAGACGATGGTGCTGATGTCGATGATGGGGTCTTGTTCTTCCGGTCGAATGCCCATGCACCATCCGAAGCTGTGCAGACGTGGAATAGTCTCGGACTCCATGTCCATGCCAAGGATGCGAGGGAAGGCGATGGCGGAGTTGGCGCGAACGAAGCGAGTCTTGACAGGATCGAGTATGCTACGGTGGTGAAATCGTGCACCAGGAGCCGTGAGAGGATGGGCCTGCAGCTGGATGACACTCGGTTTGACATCGTGAGTTTCTGGCCAGCTCTGTTGCTGGTGAACGAGCTCGGGCGGGTTGTCGCCGTTCATGTGGTGAGTCGACTGGCGCTTGCCAGGGGCATATTCGCATTGGTATTCATAGCGCACGCATGTGCCGCAAGGCATTTTGCCATCGCACTTGCGCTTTCGCTGGCGGCCTGGGATGGTTGTGAGCTGCCGACCACTTGGGCCTCCTGTAGGGCTGAACCTGACGGACGGGCTGGAGAACGTACATGGAGCGCAAGCGGCGCGCGAGCGTTGGCGGCCTTGGTGGTCGCCTTCCGGCGTGCCCGATCTCGACCTCTTGTGGTCGCTGTCGCTGGGCATGGTTGGTATCGCGCTGCGCAGGGGATGCGCGCAGAGGGAATGCACGAGTTTTCAGTCGAGGACGATGACAACGCGTCCTCCCACGAACACTAACCGTGCGAGTCCTCAGGGCTGGCACTTGGGTCTTGGCTAGCCCGACACGGCCGCGGCAGAGCTTGCCGGCGACGCACCGTGATGACTGTACATTATCTGTAACCTCTGCGAGTCCACCGGCGTGTTGCACGACATAAAAGAAGTGCCTGAGGCCGAAGTAGTCACTGCAGAGTGGTATGGAGGGGTGTTTGGGCGTCTAGTGGGCGAAAGGCAGAGCTATGTTTGCACAGCCTCGCGGCTTGAGCCGTCCGATCGCTGCTAAGAATAAGTCGCTCATTAATGATGCCTGGGGCATTCATCGGAGCTTCAAACACCGAACCAGGCATGCCGAGTTCGGGGACTGTTTGCGGGGTGTTGGTGTTGCCGATGATACAAATGCCATGGAAAGGCTCGGTTTGAGACTGGCGCAGCAATCATGGTGGTCGATAACGAAATCAAGGGCAGGTTAGCACTTATTACTGGTGCCTCAGGAGGGTAAGATGAGAACTGATCAGAAACGACATCATAGTATATCCTTACGAAAGACAATAGCATCGGAGCAGCCTGTGCCCGGGATCTACTCGCCAATGGCACTTCTCTGGCCCTCACATACAGCAGCAATAAAGCCAGCCTCGATCAGCTGATTGAAGAGCTCATACGGAAAGCGGAAGGAAAAGCGATATCGTCCCATCAATGCGACGTCAGCAAAGAAGAAGACCTTCGCCGTCTGTTCGACGAAGTCAAGCAGCAGCATGGCCAACATCCCGATATCCTGGTAGTCAACGCAGGCTACGGCAAACGAACAAGCAACATTCTCGACATCAGCATCGAAGAATGGGACTACACGATCAACGTCAATCTTCGAAGTTCGTTCATCATCACCAAACTTGCCGTTCCTCACATGCAAGAGCGGCACTGGGGTAGGGTAATTTATATCTCATCTATTGCCGCTGGAGGAACAAGCATAAATGGGTGCCATTACAGTGCATCCAAAGGTAGGTCCGGTTCCAAATAGTTCTGATGCTTAGGGACTGATTTCCGCCACAGCCGGCGTGCAAGGCCTCTCGAAGAACCTCGCCATCAAGATGGGCAAAAGCGGCATTACATTCAACGATGTTGCACCCGCCATGATCACCGGGACAGGCATGATTGCGACCGAAGAACAGCTCAAAGGCACGCCAGGAGACGTATCGAACATTCCAGTCGGCCGCAGTGGTAGCACACAAGAGTGTGCAAACGCAGTGACGATGCTATGCCGCACTGGCTACATGACAGGGCAAAGCCTGCTGCTGTCGGGTGGTTTGAAGTGAGATACTACTGACATGCGAAGCAAACGAGTGATTTGAATGCCTTTGGCTTGACGAGGTACGGACTATACAGGTGTCAACATATGACATTGAATTGAACTCACCAATGACACCATCTTTGTTTGATGAAAGGATCTGCGACATCGACCCTTGTTGCTGCATCTATCTGCACGGATGTAAAGACCGGACAATCTCTCAGGTCATGTGGCCCTGCCTTCCCCTATCAATCAGGCCACCGCGCGAGCTGAAGCTACAGCTTGCAGCAGCTGCGTGGTACCATGGAATCATGCACGACTTAGCAGCCGAAAAGCATTGATAGCACTCTTCAAGGCTTCGGAATCGTGAGCCGACTCCCGAGAGTCGGTCGGCCTTGCAGAATCCCTTCTTGAAGAATCCCAGCAACTTGCTAAGCGGCTCAAGGTGCTGGAGGATTGCATGTGCGATGTAGACTCGGAGTGTGAGAAAATTCATGAGTCCGCTGACGTTGTTACTCTGGTCGGAGAGTGGCGAATTCAAGTCGATCTCAGGGTAAGCAAGTAGATGGGGAAAATCAATGCTCACCTGAACAGTGAGCCATCATTTCGCAATGATCGCCTCGCTTGCAAATGTGTTGTGATCGCCAGTCTGTGTCACTCAAAAACAAGGCACCCCGGTCTTTCAGATATAGCAGCCCACTCGGCAGACACCCCGTCACCCCGCCCCTGCCTGCATGTCCGTGGCAAAGTTTCAAGCGATAAAGTCCTCAAAAACATGCGGCGCCGCAGATGTTGACAAACAGTAAGAAACTCCTCTCTTCCCAAAAGGAGCCAACGAGTAGGGGCGTTGGAAGGAGTATGCCGCGAACCTCTTCTTAGGGCATGAGCTTGATGTTGTATTTGTGTTCAGGTGACTTCATTTCAAGCGCGAAGTGGGGCTTTGTTTTCCCCCAAGCCTTCAAGTTTCGTCATTTGTGGCACGCGGGCGGTACGAATGTAAGGTACATACGAAGAAGGGGATGGGAAAGCGGCGGCTATGTAGATCTGCCAGCAGTACGTATTTCTTCTGCCCGTAACTCTGTTGCTTCTATACAGAGTCCATACATACCAGAAAAGCTCCATGCCAATAACGCGTCTTTCAAAAGAATAAATCCTTCCCAGCCAACACACAGCACGCATAGTTTGCCACCAATATGCCTGATATCGCCCCAGACGGCCCGCTCGACCAGAACAAGGCAAGGAAGAGTGCTCCTGTTTGCTCACTTGCACATGGCTTACTAACCCTTTGTTGCAGGGTCTTCTGAGCACCATCGGCGACCCCATCGGTCAAGTCCTCGACAAGAGCCTTAAACCGACCGTCGGCCACATTACAGGAGCAATCGGGGGGCCACACGGCGAGGCTGCAGAGCGCGTTCAGAATGTCGCTAAGAATGCACACAAATGGGAGGGCAACAAGGAGAACGTGAAAGACAAGGATCTCCCTGGCGGGGAGAGAATCGGTGGCAACAGACAGACTGCCGACAACCCGCTTGGACTTTAAGGAGACTGCGGAAGGCTTTGATTCTGAGCCAGGTGGGAGCGGCTTTTGGTATGATAGCGTTCTTGATCACAGCGAGGCATTTTGGAATTTCGGATTATTTTGAGAGCACCTTCGCTTTATGATGCATAGCGACCTTGTCAAGTTTTGAAATAACGAGAATACGGCCTTGAACTCTTACACCAGACTCCGAAGGCGATATGCCTTCCAATATATAATGTGCCTTTCAGTGCAGCGATGATGATGCTTCTATGCTGCTGCAGTAGGCTTGCCGCCACTCGAGATCAGGTCCAGGAAACCCTGCTTGCTCATCTCGTTCATCCTTTCCTCTCTCTTGCCCAGTCCCACAACGCCCTCCTGCTTAGCCGCCTTCATAGCGCCCTCGGCCTTGACTTGTGCAGCTCTCACGGCGTTGAAAAGCTTGACCACGCCCCTCTGCGCCGTTTTCTTGAGCCTCTTTTCCTCTTCCATTACCGCACCGGTAGCCACATTCTCGTTCTCCAGTCCAAGCACATCTTTCACACGACCCTTCTCGAGCAAAGCCCTCTTCTCAGTCTTGATTTGTGCGCGAGCCTTCGACTCCAGCTTCGAGTCCGCCAGTGATTTGTTCGCGTCCGCAGCCGATTTCGATCTACTCAGAACTGGGTCGGATCTCTTCGCTGTGCTGAGTTTCGTGTCAAGAATCTTCGACATGCTCGTCGCGAAAGCGTTGGGGTCATTGCGCTTCTTCTTCTCTGCGGCTGCATTGCTTGAGCTCATGGAGGTCTCCGATTCCAGATCCGAGTCAAGCTCCGGCTCATCGTTTTCATCCTCGTCTTCGCTGCTCTCGCCCGTCGCAGGCTCGTCCATGTCCATGTCCTCGCCTGCGTCGCTCTCCTCTGCTAAGGGTGCTGCGTTCAAGGCCGTGTTGGTCGCTGTATCATTGACATCGTTCTCATTGTCCTCTTCTTCATCTTCGCTGCTGCTTGCGGGCGCTGCCTTTTGCGACTTGGTGGGAAGAGTGTGCTTCAAGATAGGTTTCACGGGTGTGCCTTTGGGCTTTGCCGACTTGCCAGGTTGCGCGATTTCCTTCTCCGGTTGTGCAGCTGCTTTGGTAGCCTTCGAGGATCCTCTGGCTCCCAAAGGCGTGGCATTAGATGTCGTCGCGGCATCCTCGCCTTCGTCTTCAGAGGAACTGTGGTACTGATCGAGTTTGTGCTTCGAGACGCGAATCTTCTTCTTTTTGGGTCGCACTTCGTCTTCGATTCTTCTTCGCTTGGGTGGAGCCGGTGCCATTTTGAATTGTGTTGTCGCGAAGAATGCGACAGATAATTCAAAGTCGGGTTATCACCTACGCACCAGCGCATCTGGACTTCTTCGAGCCAAAAATTAGGTCGACAGCGCGGAAGCTTTCCGCCGGCCATTCCCGTCCGCGCCATTCCCCGCGCTGTGGGGTCAGTTAATTCACTTGCTGTCAATTGCTGGCTGGTCTCGATTGCGCGACTGTTGGACACAGACCTGGGACTTGTCTGACTGATCGGAATCCTCCAACTGCTACAGTTTCGCCTTTCTTCCTTGGACATCCCTAGTAATTCGCCACCATGGTGCTCTCCGATCTAGGGCGGCGCATCAACTCCGCCGTCAACGACCTCACCCGCTCCGCCACGCTCGACGAGAAAGCCTTCGATGGAATGATCAAGGAAATCAGCAACGCGCTCGTGGAAGCCGACGTGAACATTAAGCTAGTCAGCTCGCTACGGAAACAGATCAAAACGGCGGTGAAGTTCAACGAGCTGCCGGCGCACGTGAACAAGAAGCGCATCATCCAGAAGGCCGTCTTCGACGCGCTCGTCGACATCGTCAACCCGCACCAGACGCCGTACAACCCCAAGAAGGGCAAGAGCAATGTCATCATGTTCGTCGGTCTGCAGGGTGCGGGTAAGACGACGACGTGTACGAAGCTGGCCAGGTGGTACCAGGCGCGAGGATTCAAGACTTGCTTGGTTTGCGCGGATACCTTCCGAGCTGGTGCTTTTGACCAGCTGAAACAGAATGCCACGAAGGCGAAGATCCCATACTACGGTTCGCTCACCCAGACGGATCCCGTAGTCGTGGCTAGGGATGGTGTGGAGAAGTTCAAGAAGGAGAAGTTTGAGATTATTATTGTCGATACTTCTGGTAGGCATCACCAGGAGGAGGCTCTGTTCTCTGAAATGCAAGATATTCAGGCTGCTGTCAAGCCGCAGCAGACGGTCATGGTTCTGGATGCGTCGATCGGTCAGGCTGCCGAGGCGCAGAGTAGGGCTTTCAAGGACGCCGCAGACTTCGGAGCCATCATCATCACGAAGACGGACGGTGCGGCAGCAGGTGGTGGTGCTATCTCTGCAGTTGCAGCGACTCACACTCCCATTGTCTTCATTGGTACCGGTGAGCACCTGCTGGACATGGAGAAATTTAACCCTGAATCTTTTGTCTCGAAACTCCTCGGTATGGGTGACATGCAAGGCCTGGTCGACCACGTACAGAGCTTGAAGCTCGACCAGAAGGAAACTATGAAGAACATCACTGAAGGCAAATTTACCGTTCGCGACTTGAGAGATCAATTGCAGAACATTATGAAGATGGGTCCTCTGTCGAAGATGGCAGGCATGATTCCCGGCCTCAGCGGCATGATGGCAGGCATGGACGACGATGATGCCAGCGGCAAGCTCAAGCGCATGGTCTACATTTGCGACTCCATGACACTCAAGGAACTCGACTCTGATGGAAAGATCTTCGTCGAGCAGCCCACGCGCATGACCAGAGTCGCCCGCGGTTCTGGCACATCGGTCCGTGAGGTTGAGGAGCTTCTGACACAGCAGAGGACGATGGCCCATATGGCGAAGAACATGAAGGGCATGGCCGGCAATGCACAGAAGGCCAAGGCCGCGATGGGCGGAGGCAACAAGCAACAGCAAATGGCTGCCTTGCAGAAGAAGATGCAGAGCATGGGTGGAGCTGGCCGTGGCGGCATGCCCGACATGAGCAGTCTCATGAACATGATGGGAGGTGGCGGCGGTGGAGGTATGCCCGACATGAGCTCGCTTATGAACATGATGGGCGGTGGTGGAAGAGGAGGCGGTGGCATGCCTGACATGAGCCAAATGATGAACATGTTTGGCGGTGGTGGAGCCCCGGGTGGGAGGAGGTAGTACGCTGACTTTTTTTTTAAAAAAAAAAAAAGAAAAGAAAAGAAAAGAAAAGAAGCGACTCGTTCCTGACATATTTGATTTTGGATCATAGCGATGGCGTTCTTGGTGGGTAGTTCTCCATAACGGAAGACGTGGTTCGCAAGCCTTACGAGGATGCATATTATTTAGGTGTTAGGTTTTGAGCAGAGTCCGCGTATCAGCATATCTGTGTATGTTATCACCTAAGCATTTCCGATATGAGAATGCAATGCATTTGCACGCAGGCGTACCTTAACAGGAGCCGGCAGAGGTGAGTATCCAATCTTCTTCTTCACACTACAGAGCCAAAACTCAAATTATTAGGTCATCTAGCCGGTCATCAATCCTGGCACCATGTTAACAAGCTCAGGTATTTAACTACAGAGTCTTGCTCTGATCCAACTGCGCCAGAGATAGAGTCGCCCAACTTAGCAGCCGGTTTGACTCGATCTTTGCGAGTGGTGATCATGCTCTGACGACACCGGTCTGCTTGATAATATCTGCCGCCATCTCAGCCACTGCGTACACGATGGCTTGAGTATGACCAGCAGGGAGAACCGGCATAACACTCGCATCCACCACGAAGAGCCCTTCAGTCCCGTACACTTGTAGATTAGTATCAACAACACCGCCTAGCTTTCGTGGCATCATCGCTACCGTACCAACGGGATGTGCAAAGCTCGGGAGATACAGAGATTCGCGCATGGTCGCCTCCAACTCTTCGTTTGTCTGCACACTTGCTCCTGGAACGACCTCCATTGGCTGAAGCGAACCGAGACTCGCCGCACTCATGAAGTCGCGCACCTTTCGTATGGCGAGGATCGCAATCTTTATGTCCACTGGGTTTGCGCCGGCATTGAAGTTGAGCAACGGTGCTCGAGAAGGATCTGGGTCGGTGCTGTTGATCATGATAGTGCCTCTGGACAATGGCTTCTGCAAAGCAACAGTGACAGCGCCGCCACCTCCAAAAGCGATCTCCACCACTGCAGCGCTCGGGTCACTGAATTGCGTCTGGAGCGCTTTAAGCTGCATCTTGTAGCCTTCAGTCAAGGCTTCGTCCTCCTTGTACAGGGAAGGCAGGTGATTTAAGTGATCCGACGATGACAAGGTTTCCGCGAGTGTCTCAAAATCCGGATCGAGATCTTTCGAGGACTCAAAAACGATGCGGCTGGACATTCCGAAGGTGAACGGTCCAGTTCGGTTGACGGTATACTCTTCCCAAGCGGCGTCGTAGAAGTCTGGGTCATTCATGGCCGCTGGCGTCACACCCGTTTCATTCTGATCTAAAGCTAATCGTCAGTCCATGCGGATATCTTGGCTTCGGCCGGCTTCTCCTGGAACAATTCATTGAAGAGCGGACTTACACGTGAAGCTCGTGTAGAGAGCCGGATGATCCTGAAAGTTTGCGCCAACACCAGGTGAATCAACAACGACTTTGATACCAAATGAGTTGAGTAACTTGGACGGGCCAACGCCACTCAGTTGCAGTAAGCGGGGCGTATTGACAGCTCCGGTTGCGAGTATCACGTTCGGCGAAGCGATGAGCCGGGTATCGTTGACCGAGTCTCGAGAGCCGACTATTACACCCGCGGCGGATATTCGGTTGCCTTCGAACATGATCTTATGCCCGAAGTGCCTGACAAGGAGATGCAAGTTTGTGCGATCAGCGATGGGCTGGTAGTAAGCTGTCCCAGCCGACGACCGATTTCCAGTAATGCCACTGACGGTCTGAGCTACCCAGATGAGGCCATTGTGATTGCCATCTGCGCCCTCCCGCACACTAGGCGCATTCAGGGCCGTCGTCCAGGCTTGTGCTTCAAGCTCTAGTCACGATGATCAGCTATCTTGGACACAGTATAGGATGTAGTCCATGCGAGATCTTACTTGAGGCAGGCCACTGCCATGAGGCAAATCCCACCTGCAAGGGGCCATCCTCATATACTTCAGGTGTCCACGCATACCCGTAGCGGTCGACGAACTCCTGTGCAGGAGGCGTGAGCGTCGTCGACTTGCGAAAGTATCCGAACAACTTCTTCCAGTTCCAGCCAGTGTTACCCAAGTACTCCCACGAGTCGTAATCAGCTTTCGAACCGCGAGTGTATGCCATACCGTTGATGACAGATCCTCCACCAACAGCGCTGCCAACTGGCAAAGCAACCGATCGGTTGGCGAGGTGCACTTGCGGCATTGAAAGATATCGCAATGTTCGGGCAGATTGGTCTGTTCGCAAGACGAGGCCCGGCACCGAAGTATTGAGGCTGTTAGGTACTTCACCATACTCGACAACCAGGACAGTCTCTGACAATGCTGATTAGCAGGACTGCCATTTGCTTCGATTGAGGTGTTCCTACTTTTCGGGTTTTCACTCAGCCTGTTTGCGACCAGAGGCCGCTCACGCCGCCACCCACAACGATGTAGTCATATTCTGCGTTCACAGATGTCAAATCATGCTTCTCAATGGCAACAGACAGTCCAATGATTGATATCAGCGTTATGAACGCTCTTGGAATGAATGGCAACATTGTGCTTGGTTACTGTCGACAGAAGCCGTTTCGTACGACGACGGATGTGAACTTACCATTCGAGTCGACAAACAGTACATTTGAAATCGAGGCTAGCTCGCAATCGTGCACTTCCCAATTGAATATCTGCCGGAATGCAGCTGCAAAGTAGCCAAGCATGATTTAAATGAAACGCCGGCAAAGACTGTCCATGCAATTGCCAAAGCGACCTTCCAACTAAGGCATGTCCGATGTAGCCGTTGGTCTCGAGCGCCTGGGGTTGACATCTGCAGTGTAAGTTCCACGAATGGGAGCGTATTGACAGACGTGTCGAAATGATGTTGCGATGCCGCTAGAGTTGATGTCGAACCCTAGACATCTATTAGGCGAGGCTTGGCCCTTTGTAGTGAGCATGGGTACTAAGACCAACACAGGCTGAGGTAGAAGCACGCCGAAGAACGAATTGATAGGTCAATTAAAGACACGAAGAACTACGAGATTGTGGTATCAACATAAAGTTTAAGAAGAACAGGAAAGGAGCGAAAAAAGAAAAGGAAATTCTCGGAGCCCACTGAACGCCGATTTCACCACCAATCTACTCCGTCGTGTCCATAGCATCCATCATCTCCGAGTCCTCATCCATCACCCTAGTGCCCTCGGCGTCGGGCGCGCCGATGGTAGTGCCACCAATACCTAGGGTAGTGTCTCGCATCTCGGTCCGCAATTGGGTAACATCCGCATCTTCGGTCTCGGTGTCATCCTCGTCTTCATCGTTACCAGTGCCATCAGCGACCGAGGCCTCGACCTCAGTCGCTTCTGCACCTGCGCGAGCGCCGGCATTTGTGGCATCTGTCTTGTCCTCCGCCTCTGCAGGAGCGACTTCGGTAGACTCAACTACCGTCTCCTCTACGCCACCTCCCCCACGCTCCAGAGTCATGACATCGTGCATAAGCTTGAGGAGCTGCGTTTGCAACTTTGAAAGCACATTGCGGCTTGTCGCGTCTGTGGCCACTTTCGTGTCAACAGCCTCTGTCAGCAGCTCCAGGATAGACTTGAGACGCTCGCCGCCGCAACCACCCTGAGGCATGTGCAGACGGCCAAGAACCGAGAAGAGAACCTTCTTCTCCTCCTTGGAGACTTGGCTAGTAACGAGGCGCTCCAGGATCGATTCGGCAAACAGATAATGTGTCTCGCCTGCTCCGTCTGCGGCACCAGCAGCACCCGCAGCCTCTGCGAAACCAAAGATCTTCCTGGGATCGGTCCAATCAAGGAGCATGTTTCCAACCGCACTGAGCTTAACCATACCATCTTCCTCTTCTTCGGCATCAGCCACTTCTTCAAGGAACGCCTCTCTGATCGTCGCCAGCTTGGCGATTGCAGAGCACGCAACCGAGACCATGCGGGTAGCGTTGTCTGCTCGAGAGTGGCAGTACACTGGTATGAAGTAGCTGAGGCTTTGACGGAGATGCGCGTTATCAGCAGTGTCTGGATCGAAGTAAGCCACGACGAGCTGTTTGAGAAGATCAGTATCCGTGATCAGGCGGCTGAGCATGGCCTTCGATAAAGCAGTGGCGCCGGTTGACTGCACCGCAGGGTCGCCAGACTTGATCGATCGGGAGTACGCTTTGAGTATTGGCTTGATCAGTGGGTTCTCCTCTTCCTCGTTCGCCGGCTCCGCAAGCAGCGTAGGATGCGTGATGATAATATCAGTAATGATCTGCAAAGCAATAGTCTGCAAGGCAGGGTGGCCCTTGAGAAAGCAGTGCAGGAAAAGGGTCAGGTTCTCCTCTGCCAGGTTCTGAAGGTCGTCAGGTTTTGTTGATTTACGCAGCTTGCGTAGGGTTATTGCGAGACTCACCTTTCCAAGGACGCAGCAAAGGCCCAGACAAACCAGCCCTCTCTCGCGAATTGGTGCTTCCTGACTCCTCACGGCTGGAACAACGAGGTTGTTCAGCATCATCACGAGGTGCGCATTGTCTTCAAGATCGCAATGGACGTTCTGAAGCATGCACTGGGCGATGTGCAAACACTTCATGTTGACCATGATCTCACGGACCGCTTTATCCTCGTCTGCCTCTTCGCTCGCCTCAACATCCTCCTCTGTAGACTTCTTCGACTTCTTAGATCTCTTCTGTTGAGGAGTACCATCCTCGCCATCGAAATGCGAGGTGGCTGAGTGGAAGGATTCTTCGGTGCTGTCAGGGTCGTCGTTTGCATCTCCGTCGCCCATAATCGTGTCATGAACGTCGGCAACGGCCTCAAGCACGATTTGGCAGAATTCTTTCTGGCCCTTCGTGTCTTCACCGCATACAAGACGTAACACCTCGACGACCATCCTTGTGGACTCTTCTGGCAGCTCTGGCAAAGCGAGTGCTTCGCGCATAAGACTGAACATCTTGCGGCGGCCAACTTCGTCAGAATAGTCAAATGTCAGAGCCATGTGTAGCATTTGCTCGACGATGAATTCTCTTTGCACCGAGTCTTCGTCAGCCTCCTCGTCCTGCTCTGTAGCTGCCTCTCTGATGGTCTCGGTAAGCTTGTTCAGCTCGCGCTCAAGGAGAAAACCAAACTTGGTGACTTCAGGTAGCTTCTCCTCGATCAGCACATCAAGAGCACGGGGGCCATTGTAGCCATCCTCCTTGCCGGATGATCTGCAGAAGTCGTTGAAGGTGCGTGCGACGAAGGCCAGCTCAGGAGTGAGGTCCTCCCAGAACGAGTCAGGAAAACTGACATAGTCGACGTAGTCAGGCCTGCCCTCCCAGAAGTGCTTCATGGCAATTTGTGCAATGCCGTTCTCACCACCTGAGTTGATGATGTCGATGCGCTCGAGCAATTCCAGCAAAGCGTCAAGGGACGGGTCAGCAGCCTGGTTATCCTTCTGTCCTTGCGCCGCCTCCTCACCATCCGCAGCTTGGTCGGCAGGCAGAGCCGCGCAATCCTCGATCCACCGCTCTCTGAAAAGACGCGCTGTCGCTTCCCGTACTTTCTCATCGCGATCGCGCAGACCCCAGCGCAGCAGCTTTTCGCGATGGGTCAAGCTTAGGTGTCTGAAATCACCCAGGGCGGGTAGCAAACGCGCATAGAGCGCTCTGCGAGTCGCGCCATCCAGATCTCGTGCCCTCTCCAGTAGATAAGGCAGCACTTCTTTAGTCAAGGGAAGATTGAGCAAGAGGTTTCGTCGCACTTCGGCAGCTGGGTCATTCTGAAGGATATCAAGCAGCTTCACCAAAACTCCGTGGCCGCTCTCGTTGTCGGAGTCGCTGTCCTCGTCTTGCTCGTCGTCTTCCACCTCTGCTGCAAGCCGTCCAAGTCCGTATACAGCTTGGAGTCTGACAGGCGCTTCCTTGTCATGAATGCGCTTGAGGAGGTTCGACCTCAATTGGTGAAACAGGTTGTCGTCCAGCGAGTCCAAGCTGTTGATGATGTGGCTCGTCATTTGAGTCGCGCGGAAGCGAATCGTCTTGTCCTTCACCTGGAGAAGCGGAAGAAGTGTGCTCAGCATTTTCGTCGTGAGCCTGCTCGTCGGTGTCTCTGGCACACTCGTTTCTTCTGGGTCATCCTGGCTCATCAACTCGTTGTCTTTCTGGCTTGCGACATTCAGAAATGTGCCTAGGAAACGGACGACTCGGTCTCCTGCAGGCTCCGATTTCTTAACAGCCATGATTCGCAGAGTACACCTCACGAACTCATTGTTGAAATCCTCCTCTTCGAACTCCTCGTCCTGCTTCCCTTGCTTTTGGTTGATTGGCTCGTAGCAGCACGCTTCTTGGATCTTGCGAAGACTGATCACGCATTTTCTGTGGCCAGCAGTCGATTTCTGCGAGTCGCTGAAGACAGCGCAAATTGCGCGTCTGAGGCCTGTGTCGGCGCCCTCATCTGGTACTTCGGTGGTTGGGGAGCTGTTGCGTGTGGATGTTCTGGTCGAGCGGGTGCCGCCGCGAGCGACGCGGCCAGGCATGTTGGCGTGGTCACTGTATCTTGATCTGCGGAATACTTGGTCGCGTATATGTCATCAATCGTGCAGTCATTCGTTGCGGAGGTCTGTCATAATCGCCGTTGCCGATTGGCGGTGTTTACAGACTTGCGCGCGGAGGCGTAAACAAAGCGCGGAGATCCAAAGCAAAACGCCCGCGATCAGATAAGCTCGTGAGCGAGCCCCAACCCTAACCCTAATAACACCGGTCGAGTTTCACTGACGCTCATACGTCTTAACGACATGGGGCGCAGAGCAATATCCGGTCCTGACGATGTGCTTTGGTGGCTGCTGTACGCTATGGTGCAACTCAGGTTCGAAGTGATGTTCGAGTGAGTATCAATAATGCGCTTTCAAAATCGTCGCGCTGTCTGTCAGATCATTTCCGTCGTCTAGCTATGGCTAGTCTTTCGACGACACACTAAGCCACAGCATCACGACATAACAATCAGCCGGTGAGATACTCAAAACAATTCTTCCATAATAAATATCTCCCTAACATTAGGCGGATTAACAACTCCCATTTTCGGCCTCCTCTCCCAATGAAGATGCTGCTCCGGTGTCCTCGCGCGGATCTCCTCGATAACATCGAACAACTCTCCCAACGTCTCTGCACTAATTTGCAACCGCGTGATGGAAGAGCTCCGCCCGTCCGTCAGCCTCGCCTGCGCATCGTTCAGCTGCACGTCCAGGAAGATCTCGCCCTTCAGAGGCAAGCTCGCCAGCTTCATCGTCCGCCACGGCGCGTTGGGACGCTTGAAAGCATTGATGGCATCTTCGTTCGGCCGAGACTGGCTGGCCTTGGGGACGTCTATGGAAAGTTGCTGCAGCGTGGCGCCGATATGGTTTGGCCAAAAAGCGTCGATCGTCTTGATGGGCGGTATTGTGTTTGGCACGTGACCCGATAACCAGCGGATCGAGTCGAGGTTCTCGGCGTGCTGGTAGGGATTCGTCTCGCTGATATGCGCCTGCTGCATGCGTTGCTGGATGCCGATTGAGCGCTTGATCGTTTCCGCGAAGGTGCGGTTCAGGCGCTGCAAGATGTATAGCTGGAGGCCTGGCAGTGGTGATACTTGGCCGAGGTGGAGGAGAATCCATTCGAGAAGTTCCGGGATCGCGAAGACTTGCTGCGTTGGCTCGAGAAGCTTGACGTTGCTGTTCATGGTGGATCGCTGCAGTCTTGAGCCCTGACGCAGTCGTCGCCCATTCCGCAGAGGCCAGCAGATTGTGTCGTGAATAATGTTTCGGGGACTCGGTGACATCAAGTTCTTGTGGTTTCGACCTCCACATCCCGCTTCCAACCAAGACCACCAAGACCCACAGTTGAACCCCAGCTATAACGACCGTGACAACCTTAACTCCTGGGGCATTACAGATCTCGCTCCTTTGATTCTCCGAGCGTCTTCACCTGGGAAGGAAGCAGCAGATGCGACATACATCTCCGCGACGACAGGTAAGCAACGTGATGGAGTACCTTTCGGACTAAACTCGGAGAAAGTGTCAATCCTGTGCCACTCGGCGTCTTCGAGTGTATCCATAGTAGTAAATACGTACCCAATGCTTCAACACTCGTGGTAACAAAGGCATGAATGAGGGCAGACAATCCGCTGTATCACGGCTTTATCAATCCATGTCTGTCAACTTAATAAGATAAGCCTCTCCCGCAAAGCTCACACCAACAACCCTCCAATCGCCTAGCGCGCTTCGGCGCCCAAGCACGCAATTCCACGCCTGCAAGACGTGCAGCCATACCTTAGAGATGCTGCATACAAGTACACGCATGACCCTCCTTGTACCCTACATGTGACCGTCGCGAAGTTAGTTTTGTTTTTCGAACCTGAAATGTCTATATTACGTTGCGTAAACTTGTATCTCTATCAATGACCACAACCGAACCGCTACATTCGCCAGAAATTGCAACGATCGATCAACCAGGAGCTGTGCGAACGCAAGAAACGCGAAAATGGCGTTAAAGACGTGAGGATGCACGGGAGCAAGGCAGCGCGACGACTAACGACAACGACGACGAACAACGGAAAGCGCGCTCGCTGAAACGCTTCGGAAGAGCGGGGAGGAGAATGCAGAGACCAAACAACGAGCGCTCGCTTCGTTTCGACAAACCATCATCAGAAAGTGCCGTACTCCGACTCGTCCTCCGCGATCGACTGCAGAATGCTCTCGGTCTCGGCGTCCTCGATCGCGTGCTCCTTCATGACCTTGCGGCCCTGGACGCGGACGTAGACGACGAGCACGGTGCCGATGACGAAGGCCAGGCCGGCGAGGAAGGCGTTGACGGGCGTCGGGTTGTTGTGGAAGACGTCGTGGCTCATGGCGTCGATGGCGGGCTGGAACAAGTTCACCAGGCCGCTGAAGCAGATGATGGTGCCGTAGACGCGGCCGAAGGTCGCGAAGCCGAAGACCTTGGCGGCGTAGTCGCTCATTGCGGAGTAATAGAGCGGGCGCAGCAGGCAGAAGAGGATGACATTGATGTAGCCGGCCCACATGAAAGGTAGGGAGCCGAAGATGCCGATCGTGGTGATGAAGGCGACGAGGATCGCGAGCAGGGTCGCGGTGCTGACGCTGTCAAGCAGGATGCCGATGAGTGGGGTCGCGAGAACACCACCAAGCGGCAAAGCGATGTCGAAGAAAGTGTTGATCTGGATCGATGCGACTTCGGAGCCGAGCATGTACTCGTACTGGCCACGGATGGTGGCGATGAAGTAGTTCATGCGAAGCATTTGCAGAACTGTCAGTCCGGTCATCAGGATGAACCAAGGGGTCAGCATCTGCTCAACAGCCGTCTTGCCGTGGAGGGCACCCCAGACACCGGATGTCTGGTGGCGAGCCTGCTCTTGCTCCTCACGATGAGCACGCTCGTCTTTGTCGCCAATGAGCTTGTCCAACTCTGCGATTTTGGACTCGCGGTGCTCACGACGGCCCCTACGCAGGCGTCTGACCTCGTCGTCGCTAAGATCGTCGTCCGAGGAGTGCACCTAAAGAATGTCAGCAAAGAGTCTCATATTAATCGAGAGAATAAAAAGCTTACATCGCCATGGACATCCTCAGCCTTCTCAAGCTTCTGTTCAAGCTCTGGCCTAGTCTTATAGTTATCTGGGCTCATGATAGTGAACTGCGCGATAAATATCAGCACCGGCACCGCCAGGTACCCGAAGAAGAACTTCTGCGGGGTGAAGGAGCCACCGGAGCCCTGGTACGCAAGGCGGTAGAAAAGGAACACGGCAGCCGACGCATCGAAGGCTCCCGTGACCGTTGCGACAATGGTGCCGGAGTACTTAGGGAACGCATTGGCGATCTGGAAGGAAGGCAGGAAGATGAAGGTGCCGCCGAGCGCGAAGCAGATGTTGGCTGGCACGAACCCGTCGAATTCAGGGATTTGGAATGCGTACCCCATCAGCAGCGAACCGGCTGCGAGGAAGAAGCTACCGAGAACTGCGCACACACGAGGCCCGTACCTGTCCAAGATGGTACCGACGGGGAGGGCGGAGACGTTGCACGTCGTAGATGCGATGGCAAAGAAGAAGTTGAGTCTGGTGGGCTTGTCAGCAAATTGTTCAGCTATGCGACGCCGTTCGCGTCGGTTACTCACCTCAGATCTTGCTCATAGCACACATCAACGCCCTCCGCAATCTCGTCGGCCGTACACATCTCCCGATAAACGCCCGCATCCACCAAGACCGGCTTCAACGCCGCGAAACCGAAGACGATACCCGAAGCCAGCCAACATGCCAAAACAGTGAAAACCACCTGAGCTGGAAAGTGATGTCAGCACACGAAGAGAATGCAGTCGGCATAAACAAGACTTACCCAAACGCTTTGCCGTCGCGACCTTGTACGCCGTCACAGTATGGAGCGGGTGATGCGCGTGGTCCTGCTGAGGGGTTTCCTCCGTCGGATGGAAGGCATCGTACGAGATCACACGGCGGACCGACCGTACGGTGCCGCCATAATTAGACTCGCGATCCTGACCGTCGATGGAGGTGACGCGCT
This sequence comes from Septoriella neoarundinis, assembly GCA_022813125.1. Lineage (NCBI taxonomy): Eukaryota > Fungi > Ascomycota > Dothideomycetes > Pleosporales > Phaeosphaeriaceae > Septoriella > Septoriella neoarundinis. The sequence continues at coordinate 174,457 of JAKLND010000035.1, forward strand.
GGATGAGGGACATGTGGCGCTGGTCCTGCTAGGATTTCGGGGCCGCGCAGTCGCGAAAGTTTGACAGGGACGAAGGAAGCGCGGAGCGGCGAGAAAAGCAAGGGAAGAAAGCAAGGGTATTATTATCCGACTCGGGCGCGTGTTGAAAGGGCTCGCGAGTGGCGACAAGGAAATTCACAGAAGAGCACAGCGTCCGCGTCGCGTGACAGTGGGAGGAAGAGAGAGGAGGCAGCGCTGGTGGTGGGAAAGAAGGCTTTGCAGCAAAGTGCCGCACACGAGCAGGTGAGGGCAGCCGGCCGCTATCGACGATTCTAGAGTTCGCGACGCGCCAACTTTATTCGGTTTGATAGTGGCACGTGCCACATGCTGGACGGAGTTGCCTTTCCAAGCATTGCGCCCGGCTGTGACATTATGCGCATCTTGCGTGCTCGGCGCCGGGGAGACGTCAGTAGAGCGAACTGCAGGGCGAGACGTGGATAGGCGCATTTGTGGCAAAGCTGTGGAAGTAGCACCGAGTATTAGTTCCATCAACTCGATGTCGACCAACCCCGTCGCAGCAGACAATAACCGCGGCAACGCGGCATTGCGTCCGATGGACGTGGGGAGTGGTAACCTAGCGCATGCGCTAGGCGGCTGCCGACATCAGATGAATTTCACATGTCGAATCGCTTAGGGTATTAAAGTATTGACAACGCGCCGTCCTCGTCAATCGACAGGAGGTAGCTAGATCTCTCAATGCTAGAGTGATCGAGTGACGCGGATATGCAGTGTACAGCAGCGCGAGCAAGCACTGACCAAATGAGTTACTTTGTTCTCCATTATTACTTAGGTTACACAGCGGACCATGCAATTTAGGTGCGACAATCTTACCGGTGCTGTAAGAGGTGTCAGTCTGACAGCTCGCAGCATGAGAGCCGCAGGCAACAAAGCATGCTACACGGCTGCCTCGCCATAAACGCAACGCTATGACAACAAGCTATCAATCCTCCAATGGCAAATGCATTCTACTCTTACAAGGTGGTCACGAAGCCTTCAGGATGCCAGCATCATCCCCAGATCGCATCCTTGCTCCTTCCGCCACCACCAACGGCAGGAGGTGTCGTGATCGTGTAGCTCCACGCCTCCTGCCCATCGATAAACAGCCGGTAGTGCAGGAGACTCTGCTCGCTGGTCGGCGGGCTGGATATCGACACGGCGCCGAACTTGCTGTTCCCGTCCGGCAGATACTTAATGCAGACATCAGAGACATAGTCCGGCGAAGTCGACGACTCCCTGTACGTGCGCACGGGTAGGTAGAACATGTTCAGCGGCGAAGCGGAGAACTCGTGGACTGTGGCGCTCAGCGGCCAGCGCTTGCGCTTGGTCTGCACTGGGACATGGGCGTAGCTGTCCGGGTCTTTGCGGCGGAACGGGTTCTCGACGGCGGGATGCGCGACGAGCCCGACGACTTCTTCTTTGCCGTCCGGAGGCGGCGGGAACGCTGTTGCGGCGAACTCGTGGCGGTCGCCAGATAGGACGACGACGCCAATGCCATCGCTACGGAGACCGACGTCCCACATTGCCTCGAGGATGATCTGGCGCTCGCCGAGGTAGCCACGCCAGGTGTCTTGAGCGCCGAACCACCAATTCTTGGTGAAAGGGATAGAGCTGATCAGGATCTTCCAGCGGACGCCGGAGGGCTCAGGCTTCTTAAGCCAGGCGAGAAGGTCAGCCAGTTGCGCTTCACCGAGCATTGTCTTCGTTGGCTCGCCAGTGATAGGGTCAGAGCCATTGGTGTTATCGTTGGGAGATCGGTAGCGCCGTGTGTCGATCATGAAGAACGACGCAGGCCCCTGGGTGAATGAGAACCAGCTTTCGTGCGGGCGAACAGCGGGCGGGTTGACAGATGTGTGGTAGTGGGCATATGGATCGTAGGCAGCGCCAAAGACACCAGTGGTGTTTCCGTCCCAGTCGTTCGCGACCTCGTGATCATCATAGACGTGAATCCAGGGCAAGTCCTTCGTCGCGTCGTTCCAGTCCGGACTGGCATACACGCGGCGGTATTCCTGTCTGTAGTTCTCTGCTGTCGAGCCAATGCGCCAGGGCACATCGATGTAGATGAAGTCGCCCAGGAAGACCATGAATTGCGCCTTCAGGTTCTGGACGGCTTGCGAGAAATGCTTAAGACCCGGGTTGCTGAGCGGATGTCTGAAAGGCACGTAGGGAAAGTTGTTCTTCAGGCACGATGAGTGGACGAACGTGAACGATCCAGCGCTGCCAACACGGCTGGAGGTTCGACCTGTCCTGGGTGGTGTAGTGAAATGGCCTGTATGGTTGTTTGACAAGGCCCACTGATATCTCGTGTCAGGCTTCAGTCCGGAGAGTGTGAAAGTACCAGTGAAGTCCGTGGTGTCATCAAGCCAGTCAATGCGACCGGAAGATTTCCAGGTGGTGTCAGCGCCTCCGGCCAGCGGAGGGTCGACGTTTCTGAAAGATGCTGAGATGGGATACTTATGCGCATCAGCCTCTCGAACCAACAATCGTGCGTCGCCATCGGACACGTATCCAACACGCGCCATGGAGAGGTCCTGCGCAGGGTAGAAGGTCACTCCGCGGTAGACGAGGTCAACTGTCATGAGAACCAAGGCGACGTTGATGAGGAACGTGAGAGTCGTCCAAAACAAACTTGTAGGGCTAGGCAGGCCGGTCACAATAGTGTTGAACGCCTCTGGGCCCCGTTCGTCAAGGACGACGGTTTCCTGGACGTCCAACTCGGCACCGGGGTGCTCCGCTGCTTTGCTGTCTGCGTAACGAGGGTCGACATCTTCGGCAGCATCTTCATCATTGACCTCACGCGTAACAATATCGATGTCGTCGGAGATAATATTGTAAGAGCTCGTATGCGTTAGATTGTAGACAAACGCCGGAATGTAGGCAGCAAGACAGGTATAAATGATCGGGGGAAATGGCTGGGATGGTTAGAATCGAGCTGTAGTGATTGAGACAAAGTCGAGTTACGCACATGGCCAGGGATCTAGTGAATGATCAGTCCTTAGTCATCTTTTTGAGCCGTCGTAAACACGACATGGTTGAGGTGGTGTCAGGACATACCCATCTCAGGAACACAAACGCCGCCGCCCGCAATACTAGCGAACTTGTGGCTGTGACATACTGAGCGTACCTGTTGAGGTCGCTCGTAGACATCTTGAGCGTGATGACTCTCAAAGGAATAACAACTAGGATATCATGTCGGTTGTATGCAGGGCGAATCTCCGGCGCGTCGAAACAGCGCGAGAGCGTTGGTCAGGACGTGCTGACAGGCGTGACGTCATACGACGAACAAACGACTGGAACGAAAGGGCACAGGCACTGTCATGACTACGGCATCATTTGTGTGATCCTGTCAGAGACGATCGATATAGAGGTCTTTCGACTGTGGTCAGAGTGCCAAGCTTAACCAAGAGTATCAAGCTCTTTACCACTTTCTTGTCGGATGCTCTCTGTGCAATAGATTCTGATCGCCGCGCGCCAATCGTTTGCGACACTTCGGCCGCCAGAGAGAACCAAAACCGATCACTTGTTACCACCGTTGGCAGGGTATTCATTGTTGAATTCGTTCCCAGGTTGCTTGAGGCAATAGTGAACATTGTTCGACGCTACACCTTAGCCCATAGGCGCTGGTTTAGTTGTGTAATAGTGAATGGATCCCTCATTTGACGTCGAGAATCTGGAATGTCGATTGATGAAGCATCGTGTCCGCATGCTAAGTGGGAGTTCTTGCCTTGTTAGACGTTCGAATCGATTATTATCTGGTGTAGCGCATCTCATACATCCAAAGAGGGCGAAGACGAAGCCGGTGACGCAATGCCGCCCAAGCTCCTCAGCTCCCAAAGAGGAAGTCACCTCGGCCTCGAAACCGGTTTGTGACGACAGGGCTGAGAGCTGAGCTCAACCACACGTCGCATATCTCGAGGATACAAAGTGAAGCCTCAGCCACAGCCAGGCCGTCCTCCTCATACCTAGACCCTTGAATTTCAGATCTACAAAGCTTCGATCGTCTATAGACCCTCATAGCCAACCTACAACTCGTGAGCTGTACTCTTGAGACCAATCCCACCATGTCGTCCAACGCCGTGTCCAAGAAGGCCGACCAGCAAGTTGCTCCGTCGCGAACCGGGCAGGTTGAGACTCGCGAGGAAAGCGCGAAGGCTAGCGCCAGTGTGAGTGGCGCCCAGGGTCTGCTGCGCAGAAAGACCCCTTCGAGCAGCTGATTCGCAATAGGCTGGGCTGAACCTCAACATCTTCGGTGCTCTCTCAGGCGTCTTCTCTGGGAAGTCGACAAAGGAGACGGCCGCGGATGGAAGCTCCGTCGAGCACCGAGATGACAAGGCGGCGATGAAAGGTTCGTTGTACCTGTGAACCGTTTGTGAATCAAGGCTGATTTTCAGCGCAGGTGCCGGCAAGGGAAATCTCAGTGCAGCCGGAGCAGCTGCTGCCTCTGACAACAAGAAATCACAACGTGCCCAGATCGAGGACAAGTGAGCTTGGCTGAGCAGTGCTGAATCTTGGGATTTCTCCGGTGCGTGCTGCGGAGAAGGCGTCTGAAGGATATATCCTGGTAATGCGCACCATATTCGATGGCAGCGCCTCAGTTGGACTTTGATATCCGACCGTTAGATTGGCAATCATGTTTCCTCTTCGTCGTCCAGATCAGCGTCTTGCAGCGCATCCCACGCGCTTCGCTGCCTTTGTTTTTCCGCGTCACCAGCCGTAGCCGTCTTATGCTCCTTCGCGTGTCCGTCCTCTTGGTCTGTAGCCTGTGCCGTGCCCTTGTCCTGCAAACCCTTGAAAATGCCATCCATCTTTTCTCCAGCTTCACCAATCGCCTTAATCTCCCCTCTCAGCTTCTCAATCCTCTCCTCCATCATCAAGATGAGCGTCTCGCGCGCCTGATGCGGTCGATACTGATTGATAAGATGGTGCATATTCGTCACGATCGTCTTAAGGTCCGTGACTCTGTCCAAGTACTGCGTTGGGTCTTCGCTCAGCGTTCCCGTTAGCGCGAGGAAGGTCGTCAGGAGCGATCGCGCGAGGCTGAGCAGATACGGATGTGGGTTGAGTTTGACCGCCGGGTCGTTGGGAAAGAGGGCTTCGATGCCGGCGTCTTCGAGCGACGGGTCTGGCGCGTTCAGGTCGTGCTGGGCGCCGAAGGTGCGCCATTTGCCGTCGGCGGGGAGGGGTGGTGGGATGAGGTAGCGGAGGTCGGAGGGGAGAGTTGAGATATCAATATCTTTGCTGTCTGCTGAACGCGACTCATCGGAGTCTGACTGGGAGAAGCCATTTTCCTTCCGGAACTCGCGAAGCTTTGCGATGTTGTCCTTGGTGAAGTGCTTGTAGAACGGCGGCGGCGTCGGGAAGTTGGCCTTAGTCTGCGGTTTCTCGGCCATTTTGGGCGGCACTCGAGGTATCCAGTCGTTCAGGGAGGAAGTCTTGGGCCCATAAGAAAGTGGAGTGTGGTTAGAGCTCGCGCGCAAAGGGTTCGAGTTCGGTTGACGGATCGCGCGCTGCGGCTCCGCCGTCAAGCTTTCGACGATCTGGGGTCCGCGATCCACAAGTCGTCACATCCCTTGAGAGTCGCACGTGAGGATCTCTCCACCCTACATTCAATGTAAACATTCCTTGTATCTCTTTGTTGCTTTTTTCACTTCGAGAGATGCCCGGCTCCGAGAGCCACCATGATAATCGCAGAATGCGCTCCTCCTCCCCTCCTCAATCTGGTCTCTGGGAAGCAGCGCAACGCTTCTGGGCCAAAAGCTATGCTGGAGACTATCTGGGCCTGATGATATTGATCCTCTTACTCTCCTTTTTCGAGTTCACCGGCGAGCCATTCCACCAAATGTTCACATTAGACGACCCTCGGATTCAACACCCACACGCGGAAATAGAACGCGTACCAGTCCGTGAGTCTAACCAACACCCCATTGGCTATCCAACCAACCTCCCACACAACCTACCAATCACTCCTACCAAACACTAACACCCCTCCCTCCCAGCCATGCTCTTCGTCTACGCCGCCGGCATCCCCGCCTTGCTCCTCCTCGCCAGCACCCTCCTCCTCCCCAACCGCTCCACGCACAAAACCCACGTAACCCTCCTCGGCCTCGCGCTCACAATCCTCACCACCTCCTTCCTAACCGACATCTTCAAAAACGCCATCGGGCGCCCGCGGCCCGACCTCCTCGCGCGCTGCAAGCCCGCCTCCACCACCCCGACCAACAGCCTCGTGACGATCGCCGTCTGCACCGAAAAAGCCAACACCCACCTGCTGCAAGACGGCTGGCGCTCGTACCCCTCGGGCCACTCGTCCTTCGCTTTCGCGGGGCTCGGCTGGCTGGCGCTCTTCCTCGCCGCGCAAACGCACTGCCTGCGGCCGCGCGCGTCGCACGCGACGGTCCTGCTGTGCCTCGCGCCGCTGGTCGGCGCGGCGCTGATAGCCATCAGCCGGCTGGAGGACTACCGGCACGACGTGTTCGACGTCGTGAGCGGGAGCGTGCTGGGGGCTGTGGTGTGCGTGTTCAACTGGCGGAGGTACTATCCGAGTCTGTGGGCGGGGGACTGCGATGAGCCGTATGAGGCGCTGGGAGGCGGGAGGGGTAGTAGGAGTGGGAGTCCGAAGAGGGCGAGGGATGTTGAGGAGGGGTATGGGGCGTTGGAGGCGGGGAGGTTCAGTATTGCGGAGGGGGAGGAGTATAGGAGGGGGTCGAGGTGAAGGGATTGGGGTGTATGATAATGTGTACGATATGGAAGAGAGGTTTTCGGATGATGATGGCACTGTTTTTGGCACACTCAGCGGCAATGTAAATGGCCCGGGCAAGAATAAGAATTGTGAGAGCAGCCAGACCACGGCTATGATGAGATACAAGGAAGAGAGGTAAACGTTATATGGCCGTATAGGCCATCCAAATCTTTTTTTGGCTCTACAAGTCCGCAACGCATTCTAGCCTATTGTATTGACTCGACGCTTCGAAAAGACCTTTGGTCTCAGTATCCTAGGTGAAAAGGTAGGGCGCCCAAAAACATTGTTGACCAGGAGGACGGACCCTGCCCGTCCAGACGAAAGGTACTGTAACCCAAATGCATTTCGCCAGCTCCGCCATCATCTTCCCCAGACCAGAGAAACCCAAATCCCAATTGCCACAAAAAGGTCCCAAAAGAAATTGCAGCTTCTGTGGATCGAACACAGTACCTCCAGATACCGCACAGAATGCTTGTAGTGACATGAAGTGAACTTCAGTCTGGCGCTCTCCCATGTGAGCTAAAGCTGCATGTTTCAAGGGATTGAATGACTAAGCGTCAGCTGCACACATTCTGTCCGTTTAGCAATTTTGTCACTGTCATGGCCCGACTGCGCTCCCTAGGCGCAGTGTCGGTCTGACAATAAGAGACGACGGCTCGGAAGAGGACATGCGAATCTTTGCTGAGGGGAAGTCTGCTGGAGCCGAGGGGTGAAGATTCCGCGTTCAGGAGATTCTTGGCGGTACGTGCGAGGAAGCCGAGAGTGATGCCTGCGTCGCAGTGAAGCTTCGCGCCACCTGAAGGAGGGTCGCGTCCGGAGGTTGATGGTGAGGCGCTGTTGGTGTTTTTGACGGGGAAGGCCTGAGCCTGTATGCTGGTTATGGGCGGTTGGGTGATTTGAAGGTCGTCGTAGCGCGGGTCTTGATTTGGCGGCATCTTGGGTCTCTCTTGCGTTGGACCGGGTACATCAATGCTAGTGCATCCGATCGCATTCACAGCTTTGACGCGTGGGCAGAAGTCGTTCAAAATGATATTGGCCGCGTCCGTGTCAATTCTTACTTCGATCCAGTTACCAAGATGGACGGGATCGCCTCGGCGGATCTTCAGGCCGCGAATGTTCGTTGACAGCAGCTGGAAGTCCATCGCAGGATATGGCCACTGAGCATTGACGAACAGATGCAGGCGTAGTGTTGGTGAAGCCTGGATTATCGAAGCCCATCGTCTTTGGACAAGGCGCATGGATAAAATATCTGTAGTTGAGCTGTGTTCGAGGACGCCCTCGAGGAGCTCGTTGGTCTCGAAAACCTTTGTCGCAGCACACTCATCAACATGATCGCAAGTGTGAACCGCTAGAAGCAATGTCTGCGGCTCTTTCGGTGAATTTTGTGGTCGTGGTTTACGATGAACAACATGCGACGTCTCCACGGGTACTGGCAACCGATGGGAGTCCAAGCTGTTCATGTTCGCGGTCTAATGATATGGTTCAACACTCATGTACTGGAAAGAAGCTACCAGGAGCTAAGACTGGTGATTCTGTGCTGGCGGGGTTATGCCCTTCGACATGCAATCAAGAAAATTCATAAGAGTTTCTGACCAGTCGTTGGATTGGGAGTCGCTTACGACCAAACCTCGTATCTCAAAGTTTTGGTGGACGGATTTGAAGGTGACTCAGCACAGCGATGGTATAAGCGACACAAACAGGCAGCGACGAATTCGCGTTGCAATGGTTTGACGGCGTTGGTGCATGTAGAGTTGATGGTGTTGATTGACGGCGATCGCGATTGAGTGAAGCTCGGGGTTGGATCCACGCGTGTGGGGTTCAGGCGGCAACCAAGGGAACGCCCCGAGCGCCCGAGCGCCACATGAACCCTGACGCGACAGTTATCTTCACATGTCAACAGACGAGCAACATCCATGATTCCATACATATGTCGTGCCTGATGTGTTATTGACTTCTCTCAAACCGATTTGGGCGTAAGAAGAAGGGAAGTATCACTACGCAATGACTCGCACCCATCACACCGTGACGCGGCGGTGTTGGTGCTCGAGCGCAAGCGAGCCCAGCCATCCAGTTGCAAGACCAGCCACCAGCCAGGCGCCCGCCACGCACTCCACCCCGAACAAAATGGCGCCTTCTTCTGTCTGCGTTCCTGTCTTTGTCGCCGAACCCTTACTCCACATCACAGCTATCGTTACGAATATCACGAAATAAAGCCATTGTTCTTTGCTCGCGTTCGCCGGAATTGAGTTCCGACGCAAGCCTATCGCTCGACTGAACGCTCGGGTCTTGATCAATCCTACGACGAATACACACCAACAGCTCGCGAGCTTTGCTACTTTGCGCGGCGGGGTTCCGAAAGACACTCTGTATTTCAATTGAGGAAGAGCAAAAGCAATCACCTCCAAGCCCAGCAACGCAGCCAACGCCTCTCCAGGCCAGCCCTCGCACCTTTGCATCCGACATATTTCCCTAGCCGAAGCTACAACCACATAACTCCACAGCCATGTCGGGCAACATCGTCATCGCGATCATCGTGATCGTCCTTCTGCTCGTCCTCGCAATCATCGGCTACCTCATCTACCGCCTCCAGTCGGGATTTAGCAGAGGCCGCGGCGGCGGATCTTCAACTAGCGGAGAGGAAGCGTAGACGATGCGCGTTGGAAAGCAACATGGCGGACATGTCATGCGATCGACGGCACATACAGCCAAGAGCGAAGCTGTGCGTCGAATGCTACAAGCACAGCCCATTGAAAGGAAAGGGCGGACAAACAGCCACATGAGGCTGCGCGTGCATTACGCAAGAATTAGGATGGACGACTGCTATGAACACAAGGGAAAAGGACCGGCTAGGCAGCAAGAAAGTCGGACAATCATGGAGTTTCTCACTTCCGGCGTTACAAGAGACTGGGACACAGCCAAGAAGGCTTTCACACCGCAAAGATGCATCAGCGGAGGCGCACTGGATTCGTCATTTTTGTATTTCATCAGCACACACATACCGCACTATACCAAAGACCGCGCGCGCATTCGCAGCGGCCGTGTAACCACCATCCATAACGTCTTCAAAAAGGACGGAGCTTAGCAACATGAACCCATCCACCACACTCTCCATCCCGTCCAACAACTTCCCCATCACTCCTTCCTAACCATCCACCCCATCTCCTCGACCTGCTCCTGCGTCAACAACGCCTCCGCCCTCTCCCACTTCATGAAATCGTGATCCGCAAACTCAAACCCCGGCACGACCGTCTCGCTGATCAGACACCCGCCGCTCTCCCTCCCCTCACCCCCCTCCCCAACATCCTCCAGCAGAAACGAACACTTGTACTTCCCCCCCTCCACGATCCACTGCACGCGCTCCCCGCCCAGCACGTCCGGGCCGACGACGAACGTCTCCACGCGCGCCTTGCCCGTCCAGAGCCTCCTCTCGCCCGTCCCGCTCTCTTCTTCTTCTCCGGAGCCGTAGCCGCCCGGGCGGTCGGACGGCGCGACCTCGTCGGCGTGGATGACGACGTAGCGCGCGCGGCCGCGGTGCAGCGTGTGCACGGTGCGGCCGCGGTTGCGGTGGAAGGCGCCGAGCGGCGAGGAGGGCGTCAGGTAGTAGTGGATGGTGGTGCTGGCGGCGCGGGAGGAGACGAGGATGTCGGTGTCGGCGGCGGGGGTTTTGCCGGTGAGGGAGTGGGCTGGGGCGCGGAGCGGGTTAGCTGGATTGGGTTGGGAGGAGGGGAGAGGGGCGAGACGGACTGAAGGGGTTGGGGACGCGGCGGGCGTCGCGGTCGGTTTCGACGAAGTAGCCGCCTTCGATGTGGGGTTGGAGGTTGAGGTGGGTGATCAGGGCGCGGATTTGCGGGGATTCGGTGTCGAGGGAGGGTTTGGAGGGTGGGTAGGTGGGCTTTAGAGGGGGGATGGAGGGGTCGATTGAGGAGGTCATGGCTGGTTGGGGTTTGTGGTGAACGTGATTGTGGTGAGGGGTGATGAGGTGTTGTTCGTTGGTGTTGATTGAAGTAGAAGGTAAGCTTTGTAAGCTTTCAGCCTCAAAATTGGGAGCTCGTCATTTTTTGGTGGTGGGTGAAAGTAAGCCGTTGACCTACTGCTGTGGACCTGGTGTGAGGGACCGTTGATGCTAGGTCGTGACGTCGTTTGGCAATGGAACTTCGTCGTGATGGACGAACTCTGACATGAGGACTATAGCAGACAGGTCGTCTGATACCCTGACAGACAGAAGACAGGAGGCGCATGCATTCACTGAACTCGAAGCCATGGCTAGATTGCCGTATGGCCGGTGAGGTGAAAGATGATTGATTAATATATCCACCACACCCACGCTCATGCCTCCTTTCCAGGGCCCAGACGAGGCAGCAACTCAGCCTTACCTTCCGAGCTTCTCGACACAACCCCGACGCCTTCGCTACACTTCTCCGGCTTCGGCGGAGGCAATACCGGGCAGGAGGAGCGAATGCGCGCATAACGAAATTCATGCGGCCACGCCGACAGCCGGCTAATACAGTAACAGGAAGCCCTCCCCGGCAGAGCCGCGTGTCTGTAAGTTTCTTGGTAAAACAGACATCTCCCCCAAGTCAATTATAGGTAGTACCTTAGCTTACCTTACGCCGGCGGGCGGGTTCCTGAACGCCATCCCGCGCGGCACAGCAGATTGGCTCCCGCGGCACGCGAAGGGCGGATCGCCGGCGCAGCGGGAAGGACGAGCCGATCACACCGACATGGCGGCAGCCAATGGCCGCGCCATCTCCTGCAACGCCGCGCGCGAGTCGAACGTCGTCTGTGAGACTGTGAGTCTGAGTCTGTTGATTGCACCTTCCCTCTCTCCCTCCCGCGCACTTTCCCTCCACTCCATCCTCCCCAGGTCTGGCCCACACCGCCCCCGGACGCGGTGCTCGCCGGGGCCACCGCCGACACCTCGCGCACCCTTCCCCGGTATCAGCTCCAGTCCGCTAGAGCTGCTAGTCCGGCGCGGGTCGAGAGGCGTTCTGCGGAGGCGTATCGGGGCAGCAGCACACTCGTGCTGAGCCGCTCTGAGGCACCCTACCTTATCAAAGCCGGCCAGGCCTGCGTCGCCACTACTGCCCGCCCTGGAGCGGCGCAGGGCCACGCGCAGCGCCATGCGCGGTGACGGCGACACGAGGCGAGATGGCGAGAGAGAGCGAGCGAGCGAGCCGCGTGCGATCAGCGTGCTCTGCGCGACCCCGAGCCGCCATCGGTCCCAATCCCTGGCCTACCCTGTCATTAGGTCTGCCACGAGAGTCTCTCCTACACCGACCGTCGATCCGTCCTATTCATCATGTGAAAAGCCTCCCGCTTTGTTTACTGAGCTGAGCTGAGCCGATCACCTGCTGCCGTGCTCACCCTCGTCTCATCCGCGACTTCCTCTTCTTTCACTGCGCCGCCGCGCCCCGTCTCTTCCTTCCCAATTTGTCCCACCTCACTCCTCCTTGCCCTCCAAATACCACCTGACCCGTGCCAAACGGCGGTAATTGCACGTGCGCTTCCGTTTGGACCTCGTCACTTGACCTTGCAAAGACTGCCTCCTTCCTCTTCTCCTGATCCGCCACTTCATCTTTGCACAACCTCCACCGACTTACAAACCTACAACCACGCACACCACCCACAAGCTACACAGCAACAGCCACTCACCAATCGACCCACCACCCTCTACAACCTACACAACACCCACTCCCATCACCATGTTCGCCCGCTCCTCGTTCCGCGTCGCGAGCCGCGCAGGCGCTGGCTTCCGTCCCGCAGTCACCTCTCTGCCCATCCGCACCTTCAAGAGCACCGTCATTCGCAAGGACGATGCCTCGGAGGATCACATTCCCGTCGTCCACTACGAGAAGGGCCAGCGTGTCACTCAGGATATCCAGGTCGAGGAGAGCAAGCCGGTCTCTTCGCCCGTTGGCGATATCGAGACAAAGGCCGTCCCGCTCAAGGGAGGCGTCTATCAGCAGCTCACTCCCACTCTGCAGAAGTTTTGTCTTCAGGGCAAGGTTGCCGTCGTCACTGGGTATGCGGTCCAGCATCACTTGCTTCGGTCGTTTCAAGCTCACTGACAATCTTTCCCAGCGGTGGCCGTGGCCTTGGCTACAACATGGCGCAGGCGCTCACTGAGGTCGGTGTCCGAGGCATTGCCATTATGGATGTGCAACAGGAACTCGGAGACAAGGCTGCCCGTGAGCTTAGCGAGCAGACTGGTGTCGACGTCCGCTTCTACCGCATCGATGTCCGCGATGGCCAGGCTATGGGCCAGACCATCCAGGATGTTGTCGATCACTACGGCCAGGTCGATATTCTCATCAACGCCGCTGGTATCGCTGAGTAAGTGCGTCGTCATTCAAGCAATTGATCCATTGCTAACATCCCCACCAGCTCCAACATCAAGGCCGAAGTCTACGACCACGAGAAGTTCCGCCGCCTGATTGACATCAACATCACCGGCACCTTCCTCGTCGCCCAGGCCGTCGGCCAGCAGATGATCAAGTCGAAGAAGGGCGGCTCCATCATCAATATCGCCTCCATGTCCGGCACAGTCGTCAACTACCCTCAGGAGCAGTCCTGCTACAACGCCTCCAAGGCCGGAGTCGTCCAGCTGACCAAGTCTCTCGCCGCCGAGTGGGCCCGCTACAACATCCGCGTCAACTCCATCTCCCCGGGCTACATGGACACGGCCCTCAACCGCGTGCCTGCCCTAGACGCCCAGAAGCGTATCTGGATCGACCAGACTCCGCAGAAGCGTCTTGGCTCTGTTGATGATCTCAACAACCTTGCGGTTTACCTTGCCTCTGATGGCTCCTCCTTCATGACTGGCAACAACTGCCTCATCGACGGCGGTTACAGCATTTGGTAGATTTGTTGAGAGCTGGTCGTCTCTCGTCGAGCTACCAATTTCTCCCAACACAGGCAACTGTCTCAACCAACCGAGCACAGCTGGGAACTCCACGCGACACCTAGAGCTTATACCGTCACCACCTCACCGGCGCTCCGGGTCCCTCACGTTCTTGCCCCGCTCGCTTGCTCGCTCAATTTCTCCTGCTTCTGCCATTTCTTTTGCTTTTTTGGCTTGGGCTAAACACCTTCGTGCGGACTTTCCCCTACTTGCCCTTGTTTCTCTTGGGCTACATGCGACGCGATAGCATCCGCGGCGGCGCGAATTGCGAAATGGCACAACGGGGTTTGACACACACGGAACAGGAATACAGTAGCAGTAGCCGCGCACAGCGGTGGTTTTCGCTGCGGGCTTGCTTGCGAATATTTCTGGTGCTGGCTGATACCCTCCCTAAGATGGCTTTTTTTGATAGATCAATAGACTTTCCACAATGACAATCGATTTCCTAAGCCTTCTCGACCTGGTCACAGAGCTGAAGTGCTGCAGTTGGTATTTTGCTGTTCCCCTTGTGGCTCGACTGGGCTGGAGAGGTGAGGTGAAGTGAGGTGAGGTTGAAGCCCGTGGATCGTTTCGATCGGCAGCTGGCTCTGGCCCGGCCGCTCGACCGGCCCACTTTTGCTGCTGGCGGTGCTGGCTCCTACATAGGCGGATGTGCGTGGGCGGTGGGCGGTCGCGAAGTTTCGGGGACCTGGTGAAGTCGGTTGGTCGGTTGGTTGTCTGACGGTCGTCGCCTTGTGACAGGCTCCCCAGTCCGGGATACCTTACAGTGCCTACGTGTGTGCAGCTCGCTGAGGACTTGTGTCTGATGCGCTGTGCTGTCTCACGGCAGCGGGGGGCAAAGGCGCTCGTTGATGAGTCGTCGCAGCCAGGTAAGGTAAGGTAAGGTAGCAGCTCATACATACGCGCGTGCATACTGCGGCGAACACACATGCATACGGTACATACATGTAGAGGCCGGCTCCAGCCAACACATCATCATCTTCAGGCTGGTCGCGCCGCGCCGCGTCGGCCAGCAGCTATCTACCTATCTCGCCAGCTCTCAGTCAGAGGCCCACTAATGACTGTGCACGCGCGACGCGAACACTGCCTATGTATGTACCGTCCCGTGGCATCCTTGCGGCAATCACTACTTGTCACAAGGAGGGAGGAAGAAAAAAAAAAGCGCGTCCACACCGCTTTGATCACCTTGACGAGAGAATCTCGCTTGATGTTGATTCCGACGCCAAAGGAGGAGCGTCTAGACGTCCGCGTCCATCACCAACAAACAAGCAGCCCAACAAAACTTGCGCACAGGTGTTTTGGGAAGCATGGGAGATTCACAAGCGACCCATAATAACAAGATCCTAACAGCACCGGGGGGAGGAAAAAAAGTAGCGTAGGGTAGGGTAGGGAAAGAGCTGCCGCTCGGGCACGTGCTCGCCGAACTACATACAGAATCAAGGCTTTCCCTCGCGAGAGAGACGAGCTTGGTTTCGGTGGGCCGGTCTCTCTGCGGCGCTGCTTTGCGGCGTTCGGATATGTGGCGGATTCGGGGAAAATTGGAGATGGGATGCTGTACAGTAAGGGGGGGACTTGCGCTTGCCGGTTCTGTCGGTGGGCGTGCGTGGTGTTGACGAGGTGGGCGTGTGAACGTGTTGGCAGGACGCGCAATGGTTTGCGCGCGATTTTTCTTTTACGTGCTTTGCTGCAATGTGTATGTACGAGGGAGGGGGGCTGGGCTGGACGGTGGTCGTCCCGGTCGGTTCTTGCCGGGCATGTGAAGGCGTCTACTCGCACGTGTGAAGGGATGCGCCGTTGCAGGATTCGTCCGGGATCCTTTTCTGCAGTCGTGTATCACGTTCACATGATTTTGACTACCCGAGCTGCGGCGGGAGTAGGCAAGGTACCTACTCGCGAGAGATACACACACCCGACCGGGCTGCAGATTGTGGCGTCTCGCCGCCGGCGGCGACTCCACGGCAGAACCTGCACTGCCCGCGGGCCGCTGCGGTTCCAGGGTCTCTTGAGATTCTACTGCGCGACCAGATCGCCGGCCAGCGAGCAAGCGGCTCTGTGATGGCGGCGTCCTGCTCTGCTAGTCGGACAGCTTCCTGCGACCCGGCCCACTGCTCTGCCAGGCTCCACCCGGGCGGGCCATCCACCATCTCTGGCTCGCCGTGCTTGTCTGCGCAAACCTTGAGGCGCTGCTGTGACGGCACCATGCGCTGTGTCGACCCTCCGTCGTCGCGGCGTGCTGCGGATGGACCTGCAGCAGCAGGCGATAGGGAGCTGGAGGACTGTCTGTCGGCGCCGGGCGAGTGAGTGCGCGTCAGGAGGCAGTACCCAGTTGAGTTGGTGCTGCTAGTCCTCCTCCCGCCGCGGATGTCTTAGCAGTAGTAGCACGCATGGACGTCGGCTTGCGCCATCGAGGTCGGGCGCTGCGCTGCGCTGCGCTCGCGTTGAGGGCTTGCGCGGCACGTCATCCTGGGCCGAAAGAAACTCGTCTGCGCGATAAGCTCATGACTGTTTGGCGCCAGCGCTCGCCTGCCCATGAGATCCGCCCACTGGCACTGCCCTCTGCCCTATGGAAAACTTCCAGGTCCAGCCTGCCCGGAGTACCTTACCTTTGTATACCTTGCTGTGCTGTGCTTAGCCTGAAGTGCTTGCCTTGCCTTGACATTCCTGCCTACCTACTACCAATCTACCTGCCCATCCTTGCCATACCACGACCTACCTCCCCACCGCCGATACCGCTGTGTGACGTCGACCCCGCCTGTCGCGTCTGGCCGCCACTCCATCCTTGATTATTTCCCGGACGTACCTCACGACACACACGATCGGCATTGGCCGGTGTTGAGCATTCTCGCCCCTCTGAGGGTGTGTCCCACATACTTCCGCGCCAAAGGTCGGCCCTACAACACCGCCCACAATGGTGCACACCCCGCGGCCGCACATCGGCAGCAGCAAGCCCAAAGCGACGCTGGAGATCCTGCCGGACTCGCAGTTCATCGTCTTCAACGGCAGCGAGCACGAGGCGCAAACCGTCAAGCTGACGGGAACCGTGCGCTTCACCGCGCCCGAGGCCATGAGCATCCTCAAGCCCAAGGTGCGCCTCGAGGGCAAGCGCAAGATCAGCTGGTGGTTCATGGGCGGCATGAGCGCCGGCGAGGTCGTCGACAAGCGCGTCTTCTGGAACCAGGAGCACAAGATGGGCATCGAGTCCACGCACAAAGTCAAGGCCGGCGTCATCGAGTGGCCCTTCGAGTTCGAGCTCGACCCCTCCATGCCCGAGAGCGTCGAGGGCCTGCGCGAGACCTTCATCGTCTACCACCTGCACGCCAGCGTGTCGCGGCCGGGCTGGAATGCGAAGGACATCGTCGCGCAGGAGCACATTCGCATCGTGCGCACGCTGGGCCAGGATAGCATGGAGATGACGAGGAGTAGGGTCAATGCGGATATCTGGGCGAACAAGATCAGTTACAGCATTTCGATCCCGTCGGATGCGATTGTGTTCGGCACGTCGATCACGGCGGATGTGGAGCTGAGTCCGATCAAGAAGGGGATCAGGCTGGGGAAGGTGGAGTTGAGGTTGATGGAGACGGTGGTGAAGCGGATACAGGCCAGTGAGGTGCCGGATATACGAGGTGATAGGTCTAAATCCGAAGAGACGGAGGTCGCGAAGACGGACATGGAGTTCCCCGAGCACTCGCGGGTGACATACGAAGACGAGACGGTTGACAACCCGATGATGGCGGACGAGATGTACAGGTTTCAGGCGACGCTGCCTCTGCCGAAGTCGCTGAACCAGTGTCGACAGGACGTCGACTCGCACCAGATCAACGTCACGCATCGCTTCAAGCTGATGGTCAACATTCACAACCCAGAAGGTCACGTCTCGCAGCTGGTCTGCAGACTGCCCGTCAAGCTCTTCATATCACCCAACCTCCCCGTGGACGAATCGAACGAAGTCCGCGGCACGATCAACGGCATCAGCGACGCCGAAATCAACACCAACGAAACCTCCCTCACCGCACCCCCCGAATACGGCCGCCACCAGCTCGACCAGATCTTCTCCGGCATCGACCCGGCAGGCTACATCACCCGCGCGGGCTCCGGCTCTGCCACCCCAGCAGGCATCTACGCCGGCTCGCGCCGCGGCTCGCACGACAACATTGCCTCCCTCAACGGCGTCGTGGACGGCCACACCTCCCCTCCGACCGCCTCCGGCGCCTCCAGCCCGCACCAACACGGCTCCGCCCTCCCCTCCATCCTCCACTCCCGTCTCGCCGACCTCCAACAACGCGGCCCCTCCAACTTCCAACACCACCAGACCCCCCTGTCCACCCGCCACTCCCCTTCGGGCGGCACCTCCCCGGCGCCCCTCGACGCCCCCTCCCCCCTCTCCCGCTCCATCCCCACCTCCACCTCGCACCCAGGTTCCTACTTCGCCTCCGTCGGCCAGTCCCCCTCCCACTCCGCCCCGCTCTCCCGCCGCGCCTCCGACGACGACCACGCAGACCAAATCCACGCCTCCGACTACGATGTCAACGACCTCTCCCGCGTGCCCTCCTACGGCGCCGCGCTGCGCACCTCCGGCACCATGACGCCCTACACCGAGGGCCCGCCCAGCTACCTCGACGCGACCTCGCGCCCACCCTCGCCGCAGCCGGGCGGGGCAAGCGGGGCGCTCGCGCCGCCGTTCCAGCTGCAGAGGCCCGGGCAGGCGCATGTGCGCGGCGCGCCGCCGCCGACGAGCGCGCCGGCCGTGGCGTTCGCGGGGCTGAGTATGAGTCCGTTGCAGGGAGCGGGCGTGGGCGGTCCGCAGGTCAGGAGCGGGAGTGCGACGGAGGAGGATGCGAGGTTGCGGATGTTGAGGGCGAGGACTTAGCTTTGATGAGCATATGGAGACTGGCATTGGATATGGTTGGCTATGTGGGGACGTATAGAGATGGGACGGAATAGATCGGGCGCTCTCGCGAGCTGCTGGTTTGGATGAAGAGCTCGGGTTGTCTGGCGAAGACGACAGACAGATGGATCATGTTTTGAGCATTTGGCTGGCGATTTGGGTCTGTTTGGGGCGCGAAGCATAGCGATGAACTGATTATTTTTTTTGGGGCTCCAGCCCAGGCGTTTTGGAAGGAGCATCACGATGGGAAACGTGGTTGAAAGACTTATCTCTGCTCTTTTTTCTTCAGCTTTCAGAGGTACATTACATTACGTTACGATCAACTCTGGTATGAGGGTTTTTGGTTGCCCGGAATTGAGCGTCATTTACTAGTTTCTGATCTATTAGTATACGGTTCTCAGCGTGTAGAATTCAAAGGCAAAATCTCAGGTGCTGGCATGATCACAAGCGTCCACATCAGACTGTAACCCTCACATTTAGTCGACGCGTATGGTACCTAGGTACTTCATACGTGCATCGCCTTGCTCGAACGTGACAAGCCGCAGAGCTAGCTATTTGGTGGTGTCGGTAAAGCTTCGGAGCTTCGGAGCTGGGCTTATTTGTTTACTGGACGCGATCAACAACACCAAAGGAAGTCGCTGCCGGCTGAACTTACAAACATTCATGCTCTAACTGCACTGTCTCAGCAACACAACAGTACTAACGGCAGCATATCGACTGGTTCTCAGCACCTACACACTCTGGCTGCAACCGGCGGATATCATACCCCAGCCGCCGAGATGGCGTTCTCTGCCAGTGGCCGCTTCAGCAGCGAATACCACACAGCTTCGGACTTCGACCCGCAGAACGAGGCTCTTCACTCTACCGTCGCATTCGATGAGATCACACAGGGCAGTGCCGACATGAGCATTGAGGTCGGCCGCGGCGTCAAGCGCGTCGCTAGAGAGGAGGAACTCAGTGAGGACGGAATCTTTACCTTCGGCAGCGACCAGCAATACGAGATGACTGGCACGCCTCCGTTGAGGCCGCGCGACGCGAGCATCCGCAAGAATGACAGTCTGCTGAGGAAAGACGCGACGGTCAGGAAAGCATCCGAGGCTGCCAGGGCCAACGAGAGCGTGAGGCGCTCGGCCAGCTTCGGTGGGAGGAAGCAGGGGAGCCTCGCGGACGCTTTGAAGGGCAACGCAAACAACGACAGCACAATCGGCGACATCACACAACCCACCGTCACGGTGCCCGCCAGGAACACGCGCTTCACGCGCTTCAAGCAGCCCACGGCCAACAATGGCGCCCGCATCCTCTCAGGCTCGACCCTCGAGGGCTCAAACCAAGAGAACAAAGACCCGGCGCGCGCTAAGTATGCGCAGAAGAACGCGGGCTCGCACCCGACAGACTCCTTCCTCATCCCGGACATCGACGGCATGACCGCGCTCATCGGCGGGACGCCAGCCATGCCTCGCTCGTCGAAGAAGAGCTCGCGCTTCACTCCCTCCGCGAGCTATAGAATGCCCTCCCGGAGCACCGCTCCCGCCCACTTGACTCTGGACGGCGTCCCCGTCCCCGAAGACGCGAAGCAAGTCTACGCGGGGCTGCAGCAGGCGCTGGAGAAGATCGCACAGCTGGAGGCCGAGCAGGCGGAATCCGCTCGCAACGCCGAAGACTACGAAGCCTACATCAGTGAGCTGCGCTCGCAGCTGGAAGTCGAGCAGCGCATGCGCCGTCCGGACAGCGGGCTGGGATCCGAGGACGAGGGCGCGAAGGAGAAGTGGCGCCGGGAGCGGGCGCAGCTGCAGACGCAGGCGAAGTCGCTCCAGGAGCGTCTGAGCAAGGCTGAGCGCCATGCGAGCGTCCAGGAGATCGCCGTGAGGAGGGTGACGCAGGAGAGGGCGGAGGTTCAGGCGCAGCTAGAGGAGGTCAAGGTGGAGAATGAGGTTTTCCGCGAGGGGTACACGACTCTGCGGGAGGAGAATGAGGAGCTGGAGGAGATTGTGACGCTTTTGAGAGAAGAGAACAGCGACTTGAAGGCGCTTGTCGCGAAGGCGAAGAAGTCTGACCCGACGCTGCAGATGCCGACGGGGGAGCTTCAAGATCTCACGCTTGAGATGAAAGAGAGGAAGCAGAAGAAGAAGCGCAGCTCCTTGCAGCAGGACACCACTCAACAGAGCAAGGTTGGTGCCACTCAAGAGGTGCCCGATGTCCAGACGAAGGACTTCTCGTTCTCTCAACTGGATGACAGAGCGCGCGACAGCATTGCTCAGCTGGTCGAGCGCGAGCTACAAAGAATTCAGACTTCGAGAGTAAAGACATCGCGTCACCAGCGCGCATCTTCCCTCGCCTCGAAGATTGACCGACCAAGGTCTAGCTTCGGTGGCCAGTCGAAGCTCAAGAATGCACGAGGAACATCTGCGTCCAGCAACACTCGTCGCGCTGTCTCTGCGCCCATCGAGAACTCTGCCAGCGAGGCTGAGTCTGAAGACGAGCTCGAGAATGCTACGAAAACGCGCAAGTCCATTCGCGACATGACCCTTCCCTCGACGACTCAAACACAACAACAGAACGATGACACTGCTGATCTGACCCAGCTCAGCCAGGCGACCTTCAGCGCAAGCGACATTAGGAAGGTCCTAGAGGAGTCGCGGAGGAAGAATAGCTTGAAGAGGCACTCTTCTGCACCGTTAGAGTCTGAGCGCGAGAAGACTTTGCCTCAGAAGGCTTCGCAGTCTGGAATCCGCCGGAAGTCATCCCTGAAGGATATCACTACCGGCCTTCGCATGGACGCCACTGGACGCCTGAGCCTTCACGGCGACAACGAGATCCAGAAGGCCTTGAAGACTGTCCGCGTTCAGTCGCCTCAAATCTCCGAGGACACCCACAACCTTGCCAACAAGCATGCTGAAATGGAAGACGAGGACGTTTCGGTGATGAGCACCGCTTCTCGCCGTCGCCGTCGTGCCGAGCAGGAGCACGAAGAAGGCGAGACCTCCGCCTTCATCATTCCCGACATCACCATGCACGCTTCCGCCTCCGCCCAACCTGACGCAAAAACCATCGCCTCGTCCAACCACAAGACCGGAGAATGCACGATCTGCGCTGAGGCAAACGGCAAGCACATCGACGTCCCTCTCCCAATCCCCGTCTCGACCCGCGAGCTTGGCGAAGACGCCACTCTCCGCCCGAACTGGGCTCCTCACCTCGCTCTCGCTCACGTCCTCAAACAACTACAGGACGAAGTCGCTCACCTCAAATTGCAACTCGCGCAGAAGGAAGCCGAGTACGACGCCCACGACCCGGCGTTCGGCCGTCGCAGGCGCGTCAGCGTGCACGCTGATATCCTGAAGCTTACTGCTGAAGTCGAGCGGCGCAGTGACATGGTGTACCGTTTGTACGACGTCGTTGAGGGTCAGAAGGAGAACCTCGGCAGCGCTGCTGCTGAGCGCAAGGACTCAGAAGCCGTCAAACAGGACAACGCCGAGCAGGAGATCGAGGAGACGCTGCAATCCATCGGCATGGAGCCCGCTGAGGTCGCTGGCAGGATCGGACGAAGCGCTCCCGATGTTCCGGAAGGCTTGCAGGAGGAGTACAGTGGGGACGAGAGCGATGAGCTGCCCTGGGAGGGCTTGAGCGACACCGAGTAGGGAAGCGATAGGAGAAGGCGAGGGGTGTTTGGTGTTCGGCAAGACCTGAGATGATGGCTTTGTCGCTTTTTACTGAACGATCATGGGCGTTTTGGGTGAGCCGTGGCTGGCTGGCTTTTCTCACGACCTCTTTAGCGTGTATACTTCCTACAAATGATTACCTTGACAGTGCAGTCATTGCCATATATTGATGCCATACCACGTGATCCGGTGGTCTCCTCGGCAGCAGAGGTGTGGTTGCCGCCATGCTGACGTGCTCGTGCGCTTGTGGGCGAAACTTGCTCATATGCGCGCTTCAGGTGTCCTACCGTGATGGTGCCGCGACTTCGAGGGAACCTACCCCTCATTCAATCGATTGCGTCTTCTTTTAGACTAAACATCGACCGAGACTTAGAAGACACTCTCATCAAGAGCAATAAGAAAACGGTTAGTCAAGCATCAATCCAGTCCCGACTCACCAAAGCTCATACGCTCCCAGTCACTCCAAAAACCGACCACCAACCGACCTCACCAATCCCATCAATCACACAAGCAACAATGGCCTACACACTCCCACCCCTCCCCTACTCCTACGCCGCCCTCGAACCCCACTTCGACGCCGAGACCATGGAAATCCACCACTCGCGCCACCACCAGACCTACGTCAACAACCTCAACGCCGCCCTCGCGCCGCACGCCGACCTCTCCGCCCTCGCCGTCGACGACCTCGTCGGCAAGCTCGCCTCCGTCCCCGAATCCGCCCGCCGCGCCGTCCGCAACCAGGGCGGCGGCCACGCGAACCACAGCTTTTTCTGGCGCGGGCTGAAGGTCGGCACGGAGCTCCCAGCCAACAGTCCGCTGAGGGCTGCGATCGAGAGCACGTTCGGCAGCGAGGAGGCGTTCAGGAAGGAGTTCGAGGCGAAGGCGACGAGCGTTTTTGGCTCTGGTTGGGCGTGGCTTGTGCTGCGCGGGGGCAAGCTGGCGGTCGTCACGACGAAGGACCAGGACAGTCCGCTCATGGGCGAGGAGGTCGTGGGCGAGGCGGCGGGTTGGCCGGTGTTGGGGCTGGATGTCTGGGAGCATGCGTATTACTTGAAGTACAGGAACAAGAGGCCGGATTACATCAAGGCTTTTTGGAGCGTGGTGAACTGGGAGGAGGCGGAGAGGAGGTTTGAGCAGGGAGGGCAGGCCGGGAAGTTGTGAGAGTTTGAGGAGTGACTGCCATGGCCCAAAGCTGTGAGATAGAGTAGTACGGAACCATGAAGATGGACGTTGACATGGCCTTATTTTGGTTGATATGGCGGTGTTTCGTCCTCACCATATCATCGGTTGTAGTGTATGCCGGTTGGTAGGCAGCTTGATGCTAGGAATGTGACGTGCTTCGCACGAGCAATAATTCTCGAGGAGCTCTGCCTGGGTCGCTGCAAGAAAACCAGATCATAAGTGCCAGCGTTGTCTTGTCATCAATATTTCTTCAGACCAGCATCCCACCCGTTTGTACCTGAGGCTCGGCGGCAGCGGCTCGGCTGGCGGCGTGCGGAGAGAGGCTGGGGCAAGCACCGATGACGACTGTGAGAGCCTGGAACTGAAAGCTCCATCTGGGAGCGATTGCCGCTATCGCGTGAGGTCTGCCGCCTTGATTCCACGCCACGCTTGCCCAGGCATCTCAGTCCACCACACTCACCTTCACGACTTCGAGGGTACAAAGAAACTGGGCTCTATATTTGGGTGCATCGCCATTACTGCACCTACCGACGTGTGATGAGGGCGCCATTATGGGCGGCGCCACTGCTGCTGGGCTCGGCTCTGGCAGCGAGCGGTAGTCCGACGACCGACAAACACGAAGCAGGCCGCTGCGCTATCCGCGGGCACTGTGGCAAGCAATCGCTTTTTGGCTCAGAACTTCCCTGTCCCGACAATGGACTCGCCGAATCGCCGGACAATGATTTGAGGGACAAGATCGTCTCGGTGTGCGGCGATGAGTGGAAGGACACCAAGGTCTGCTGCACCGAGGAGCAGGTCGACGCGCTCCAGAGCAATCTGCAGCGTGCTCAAAACATCATCTCCGCATGCCCCGCGTGCAAGAAGAACTTCTTCGATCTTTTCTGCACTTTCACCTGCTCGCCGGATCAGTCTCTGTTTGTGAACGTCACCGAGACGGAAGAGAAGGGCGACAAATACTTGGTCACGGAGCTTGACCAATTGGTCAGCAAAGAGTATGGCACGGGTTTCTACGACAGTTGCAAGGATGTGAAGTTCGGTGCTACTGGCGGCAAGGCCATCGACTTGATCGGCGGCGGCGCAAAGAACTACACCCAGCTCTTGAAGTTCCTGGGCGACAAGAGGCCGTTCCTGGGAAGCCCGTTCCAGATCAACTTCCCAGCGCCGGACGACTTTGCTGGCATGGAGCCTGTGTTGGACGACCCGAAGCCTTGCAACAGCACCGACGAGCGATACAAGTGTGCCTGCGTTGATTGCCCTGGAAGTTGCCCCAAGCTGCCTGAGCTTGAAACAAAGGAGGAGTGCCATGTTGGATTACTTCCTTGCCTGAGCTTTGGCATCATTGTCGCATACTCTGCGATCATTGCACTGCTCATTCTTGCTGTCACCGGGCACGTCGCCGCGGCGAAGCACCGGAAAAGTAAGAACGAGCGCCTGCAGCTGCTCCAGGACGCAAACGCGAGCGAAGATGAGGATGAGGGCGATATGGTTCACCAAGCTGGCTTCACCGAACGCCCAACCAAGCAGTACATCCTGAACACTTACTGTGATCGCGCCTTCAGTGGCCTGGCCCGCATGTGCGCGCAGTTCCCCGCTATCACCATCTTCTCCAGCATCATTCTCGTCGGCTTACTTAGTCTGGGATGGTTGCGATTCGCAGTGGAAACGGACCCTGTCAAGCTGTGGGTCTCGCCGGACTCTGCTGCTGCCGAAGAGAAGCACTTCTTCGACACGAACTTTGGTCCCTTCTTCCGCGCCGAGCAGGTATTCCTTGTCAATGACACGGACCCTAAGCACCCCGGACCAGTCTTGACATACGATACAATCGGCTGGTGGTACGATGTCGAGAGAAGAGTCCGCATGCAGAAGAGTCTTGGGCACGGCTACACTTTCCAGGATGTCTGCTACAAGCCTACTGGCGATGCTTGTGTGATTCAGAGTATCACGGGATACTTCCAATCGCAGGGCGATGATTTCTCGGCCATCGATCCTAAGACTTGGAAAGAGGATCTGCAGCATTGCGCAGACCAGCCTGTTGACTGCAGACCTGATTTTGGACAGCCTATTCCTGTTGAACGTGTTCTTGGTGGATACAACCGTACCACTGAGCATGTATCAGACGCGCAAGCACTCATTACCACATGGGTGGTGAGGGGCTTCAACCCTGGCGACCCGGGTCTGGAGAAAGCAGAGGAATGGGAAGAAAGCATGAACCGCCTCATGCTGGATGTTCAGAAGGAAGCCAAGGAACGTGGTCTGCGCCTCAGCTTCAACACCGAGATCTCACTGGAACAAGAACTCAACAAGAACACCAACACCGACGCTAAGATCGTTGTCATCAGCTACATCGTCATGTTCATTTACGCTTCATTCGCTCTTGGTAGCACAACAGTCACCGTCAGCACCGTTTTGCGAAACCCGTCTGCTGCTCTTGTGCAGAGCAAGTTCCTCCTCGGCGTAGTTGGCATTCTGATTGTCCTCATGTCCGTCTCTGCCAGCGTCGGCTTGTTTGCTGCTGTAGGCGTGAAGGCTACCCTGATCATTGCCGAAGTCATTCCTTTCCTGGTACTGGCCGTCGGTGTTGACAATATCTTCCTGATCGTTCATGAGTTCGAACGAGTGAACATCAGCCATGCTGATGAGCCAGCGGAGGAGCGCGTTGCTCGCGCTTTGGGTCGTATGGGCCCTTCGATCTTGCTTTCTGCTCTAACGGAAACAGTCGCATTTTCTCTTGGAGCAGCAGTCGGTATGCCTGCCGTCCGAAATTTCGCTGCTTACGCTGCTGGTGCCGTCTTCATCAACGCCCTGCTGCAAGTTACAATGTTTGTTGCAGTGCTCTCGCTGAACCAGCAGCGCGTGGAAGCTGGTCGGGCAGACTGTTTCCCTTGCGCCAAGATCCAGGGCGCAACACCGTCGAGCATGCCTGGTGGCTACGGTGGGGCTCCTTTCAGCGGCGTGGACGAAGAAGGCTGGCTGTCGCGATTCATTAGGAAGCAATATGCGCCTGCTATCCTCGGCAACAAGACTCGCGTTGGGATCATCACGGTTTTCCTCGGCTTCTTTGCAGCTGGCATTGCGCTACTGCCTGAAGTCGAACTAGGTCTCGACCAGAGGATTGCCATTCCCAGTGACAGTTACTTGATCCCCTACTTCAACGACCTATATGCCTACTTCGATGCCGGACCTCCTGTGTACTTCGTTACTCGCGAGCTCAACGTCACCGAGCGCAAGCACCAGCGTGAGCTTTGTGCTCGTTTCTCAACTTGCAATCAGTTCTCCGTTTCGAACATTCTCGAGCAGGAGCGTAAGCGAGAGGATGTTTCTTACATCTCCGATGCTACTGCAAGCTGGATTGACGATTTCTTGAAGTACCTGGACCCAGAGTTGGACACTTGCTGTGTGGATGGCAGCTCTAATTGCTACGAGGGCCACAACCCTCCGTGGAGCGTCACGATGGAGGGCATGCCTGAGGGTGCCGACTTCATCCACTACCTGGGCCGCTGGCTCAATGACACCAGCATCGAGGACTGCCCTCTTGCTGGAAAGGCTGCTTATGCAGACGCTGTGGTGTACGATGCAGAACGCCTCACCATCCCGGCCAGTCACTTCCGCACTGCGCACACGGCTCTCAAGTCCCAGAAGGACTTCATCGACGCATACGCTTCCGCACGTCGCATCGCAGATGACATCTCTGCGGATAACGACATCGACGTCTTCCCGTACAGCAAGTTCTACATCTTCTTCGATCAATACGCCACAATCGTACAGCTGTCGATGAAACTGGTCGGCGCTGCACTGGTGTTCATCCTCCTGCTCACCACCGTCCTCCTCGGCTCGTTTGCCACAGGCTTCACGGTCACCCTTACAGTCCTCATGACCGTCGTTGACATTGTCGGCACAATGAGCGTCGTCGGCGTCTCCCTCAACGCCGTCTCACTCGTCAACATCGTCATCTGCGTCGGCATCGCCGTCGAATTCTGCGCTCACATCGCCCGCGCCTTTACCGTCCCCTCGCCCTCGATACTCGAGCGCGCCCCCGGCCAGTTCGCTCGTGGCGGCAGCACGGCGCGTGCCTGGGCCGCGCTCGTCAACGTCGGCGCTTCCGTCTTTTCCGGCATCACCGTCACGAAGCTGCTTGGCGTCTTCGTGCTCGCCTTCACCCGCAGCAAGATCTTCGAGATTTACTACTTCCGCGTCTGGCTGTCGCTCGTCGTGTGGGCGGCGCTGCATGCGTTGGTCTTCTTGCCGGTTGCGTTGAGCTTTATTGGTGGAACAGGTACGCCTTCACAACAACTCTCTCATATATCAATCATGGACGCTAACAGTCTTTATAGAGTACGCAGACCCCGAGACCGACGGCGGGCTGGAGCAGGACCTTGCCAGCCGAAGGTACCGCGCTCTGCTGCCGGAGGATGAGTATGATAGTGACGAGTACTAGTATCTGGGATAATGCATCTGGATAAGATTGTGCATGCACTGTTATATTATAGCATTAGGGGCAGCATTGTAGAGCGCATGGATAGTGTAATATAGTCTCAAAGTGCTTTCTTTAAAGGACATATAAGGTCTCGTTCATACGTTGGTTACCGTTTTACGGGAAAGATAGTGCTGTCACCAGAGCCTCACAAGACCACCACCCCAGCCTCCAAGACGCCCTCAACACCAATCAAGCTCTTCCTAACTCCCTCGCCAACCTCCCCCTCCACCCCGAGAATCATCAACGCCTCATTCTCCTTCTCCCCTCCACGTTGCTCCATCAAACTATCCACCTTCGCCAACGCCTCCCCGCTCCCATCCTCATCCTCCGCCTTCCCAATTGGCGCCACGCTCATGAACCGAATGTTCACGCCCGCCTCGCCCAGCCTTCCGCCCACGACGCCAATCTTGCCCGGCGAGTCGTAGTTCCTGCAAATCAGCAGCGTGCCCGCCGGCACGAACGACGTCCGGAACCGGCCCAGCCGCGAAATGTACGGCGTGTTGCCCGACACGAAGCCCGCGATCACCTTGTCCGCGAGCTCGTCGGCGCCGCCGGCGCCGGCGCGCACGTAGTCCGGGGCGCCGCTGCCGCGGCTCGCAGAGGGCGAGCG